>OX388227.1:3600000-4156880 GCA_947578815.1 Epinotia ramella | reverse complement strand
CCACAATGTCAATTGATGCAATCACGACAGCTTTTCAATAATGAATCCTTCCCACTATGCACACAATTGTATCGACAAAGACGCCATCTACGGGCAACCCTTTGAAACCATCCAATCGCAGAGTGGCCGAGCTCCGCTAAAGCCTTGTCGGACTAGGCTAGTATTTTAGTGAGAGTCCATACATTTGCTGCAAGTACGAGTAGCTTTTGTATGGACTCGCACTAAAATACTAGCCTAGTCCGAACAAGGCTTAACGGGCAGTCACACGCCCTGTGCAATGCAACAACCGAACCTCAGTATTCATGCGCTAGATGGCGCAGCAATATCACGAACCAGTAGGTATAACATAAAAAAAGGTTCTGCAGGATTTCATGCTGCACTGGTTATTAACTTACGAGAAAGGTTTCGTGCAGCCCTACGTTTCTGGTGGTTAAGTAAGGTTGAAGAAGCGCGCCACTACTCGCTTCGTAGATATAGTGTGTCGTGTTCCAGCACGTCTATCATGAGACGGCCGCGACGTACTCTCGATTTTTCTCGCAGTATACCACTTGTTCTAAGTGTTCTTAAAAGAGAGAGACAGATAGTGCGAGAAAAATCGAGAGAGCTCGCGCGCCGTCTTGTGATAGCCGTGCCGGTGGCGAGCTGGCGAGTAAGGTCATCAGAGCGCTGTTTTGAGAGTGAAGTACCTGTTCATAAATAAGAGTGTATGGACCTGTTGTCTCTAACTGTCGGCCTTTGGACTCGCACGTCCTCGTGGGCTACCGTGTCTGCTTACCATCAGCCATCATCAGACAGGCCGTACGTATGTTTGCTGTCGTCGTGGTATAAAAAGAGAGGCGAACTTATCAAGGGAGCCTCTCTTTCTTATCATTCTTTTCCTTTTAAAGGGGGTCGCGGCTACTCGTATCGCGGCGTGAAAAAGATGAAAAAAAAACCGTTTTAGAGGAACGGCCAAGCAGGTATAATGAAAGACGGAGCAAAGCCACTGAAGAACACTGCTTCTGCTTGGCCCAAATTTCTTTCGTATGTCGTTTGTCCATGTAATCTACAGTTGGCATTACTCAACTGGTTCTCCTGAAATTTTGCGAGCAAGTTCAATAATCATACACTTTTATTGTCGAGTCTAATTTTCGGTTCCCAGATGTGCTTTCACTGGGCCAAATGTATTCCCTATGGCTGAACTGCTGTTGAAAGAGTTTAGGCCCAAGCTGAAACGGAATTAGCTCGTTGAATTAATAAACAAATGGTGCTCGTTTAATAGTAGAAGTATTTGTAAACTTTATTGTAAAAACCTAGACATAACAATAGAAGTATAATTATTAAGTAAATTATTTATATTTTTCGGTTGGAATCACTCGTGTACTTCAAAGGAATCGTGTGGTAGACATACTTATTCGAGTTTTAATAACAAAATTGCGTGTGTTCAATGCTTTGTTAAGGGCGCATTTAAAAGTGATTCTTTTTTAACTGACTTCAAAAAAAGCAAAAACCTGAACCTATTATTTTTTATGTATGTTCGTCGGCGTCTGATGCCTTGGCGCTAAGCAGGAATCGTCTATGCAAGCTGGTATGGGTGCTTACAGGGTGCTGTTGCCTAAATAAGCTCATGCAAGTGCTGGGACTGCGTGACACAAGGCAGTGCAGACTCTGCCTCATAGATAAGCTCTGCCTTGAAGTGGAGGAGACGCCTACATACATCCTAATCGATTGTCCCTGCCTCACGCGCAGCCGTAACTCCTTTCTGGGCAAACACATCATGTGCCCGGACCGGAGGAGATCAAAACTCTCGACAACAGTATCCTGCCTTTGAGTTCGCAGGACTTGACCAAGACTTGTAGTCAGTGGCGATCACAATAGATCAGCGATCTCTCACAGCCCGGAAGCCACTACCAGAATAATAATAATAATGTGTGTTCGTCGAGTCGAAAATCCCTTTTTTTGTTTGCAAGGGTATCCTTCCTAGATGGGACAATGGTCAGGATCTGATGATGGGATCCTGGAGAAATCGAGGGAACTTTTAAATTTTTACAGCCACACTTGAAACGGTCTTAAGAGCCATGAGGTGTCCGCCGCTGACTGCATCCCCGACGAAAGATTTGATAGGGTGATATTGGCACGTGTCAAAAAGAGATACATAGGACGACCTCTGTACTCTCTGTAGCCTAGCTGGTAGTGACCCTGCCTTCGAAGCCAGAGGTCCCGGTTTCGAATCCCGGTACGGGCATTTATTTGTGTGATGAGCATGAACATTTGTATTTGTACCTGAGTCATGGATGTTTTCTATGCATTTAAGTATTTATTTATCTATATAAGTACCCATAGTACAAGCTTTGCTTAGTTTGCGACTAGATTGATTTGTGTAAGATTGACCCCAAATATTTTATTTTTATTTTTTTATAGGTAATCGCAGCGAATTAAAAAAACAGAAGTCTAAGTAGCGCCGCAAAATGGCCGCACAGAATGGGTGCCATTGCCATTATGCGGGGATGGGGGCGGGGTGTCAAAACGATGCCAGGCAGCCGTTTAGTTCGCATACCGGGTTTTAGGCACGTGTTTGGATAGAAATTTCCAAAGAGCTCGCATTCTTTCGTTCGCTGGGTAATCGTAATAAATATTTACTTATCTTTTTTATTTACCACGCCACTAAACAAAAGGATGGCCAGATGTTTAGCATGATTGGCACGAATAGCTAGTCTATAGGTTGTCCTGGAGAAAGATATAGGATACTTTTCAGCCCAAAAATCACCCTAAGATAAAGGGTGTAAGTACAATTATATATCGCATAAAACGATTTGAAACAGAGAGAAATAATACAATGGAAAAATAAAACATCTTCGTCTGTCGGGGGCTACAGACGAAGATGTTTTATTTTTCCATTATATTCTTTCTCTCTGTTTCAAATCGTTTCAAAAACGATCGGGGTAACTTCCTCGTTAAAAATAACACGAAACTAAATATTTAATTAAATAATTTGTTTCGTTATAAAGGTTATACTCGTATATTGCATATTTCCAAGACAGAAAAAACGTCGAAAAAAATGGCGAAAATGGGGTTAGGTTAGTTTGAATTTTGATAGTAGAACGCATTCTGCTCAACTTGGCGTCATGAACCTATAATTTAGTATGGACAGGCTATGGTAATAATAATACCACGTGCGAGTGAGCTGGTAGCATACAAATCTCGATAAGTGTGACAGACAGAGATATATCATTCGTTATCCTTGTCATAGTTCCACTTTTTTTCTATTTGGCACAACAGTTGTGGCATACAATGCTGTGAATGCTCGCGCGTGGCTGCATACGAATCCGAAATATTTAATATTATTGTGAATAAAATAGTGTCCTAAAAGTAATTTACGCACGATAAGGTATCTCGTGTTCCGTCTGTGCCAAGAAAATGGTTAATTGTTGCGTGCTTGGCTGTAAAAGCCGGTCGGAACAATGTGATGAAAATATAACCTTTCACACGTAAGTAGAACATCTTTCACTTTTCTGTATACGCAATACGTAAAAATAGCATGGTAAAATTACATTACGCTCAAAATCTTGTAAAATTTGACGATTACAATAGAAATAACATCATTGTTTACATTGTACAAGAAAATATTTGTTGACAAATTATCCGCCCAAATTACGTAGATTGTTTATGGTAAGCTGCGAGAGGTGTTAGAATGTCTTCTCGATTTAGCTTCTTTGCAATCATTTTAGGGATACCAGCCAATACAACTTAAAAATACCCGATTTCTCGGGTAATTTATACTCTAACAAAATTCTCGTACTTGTTATTACATAACATTCGTATATAATGGATGGGATCTATTCTTATATACGTATATTTACTCTGTACTCATAATAAAGATAAGCTTTTATGTAGCGAGTAATCTCGGACTGTTCATCCGATTTCGAAAATTCTTTCATCTGGCTTTACTCGTATTTAATCCTGCATCTGCGCCTCCGCTTGTGTTCTTTCTACTACGCGGGTGGAGAGGAGACGCGTGGACAGCTAGTAATAAGTAAAGACGATCGACGGTTTAGAATGAATCATAATTTTCTATAAGCCCTTTGCTTGAAAAATTTTATGTAAAATAATATGTTTTTTTTCTAGGTTTCCACTAAATGAGGATGCGCGTGCGCGTAGTATTTGGGTTAAGGCTACATATATATATTTGTGATCGCATTCTCGAAAACAGTTCTTACGATTTTGATGGCATTTGCAGTATAGGGGTTTATGGGGGCGAAAAATCTATCTCATCATCATATCAGCCGAAATGGCCGGTCCTGCGCCATCCGCATCCAGCGGACTCCCGCGACCTTTGCCAGGTCATCAGTCAACCTTGTAGGGGGCCTCCCACGCTGTGCCTCATAAAAAAAATCGATCTAGCTAGGTCTCATATCTGGGAAAAATCGTTCTCAGCATATTTTTACCCGAGCAGAGCTCTTTATCATTAATCTGTAATAATTTGAATATTTGAATAGTAAATGTTTTTTAATATGGTTGTGTCTCATTTCGGTATTTAGTGTCATTATTTTTCCCGCCTTAAGCCTGCATCGCGGTCAATAGTAAATTTTACAGCTAATGACAAGTTTACCATTGATCGCCGCGGCCAGGCCGCGCCAGTCTGTGAGAGACTTTAAGCCTCTCACAGACAGGCGCGGCCTGCGGTGGCGGTCAATAGTAAATTTGACACTAACTGTCAAGTTTACTATGAACCGCCACCGCAGGCCGCGCCAGTGTGATTCAGGCTTTATAATAATTAAGTAGATCAGCACGGCTATCACAGGACGCCCCGCGAGCTGTGTCGCGGCGAGGTAGACTGTCCGTCTCTTTCTAGTTAGAACGATTAGAAAGAGACGGATAGTCTACCTCGCCGCAACACAGCTCGCGGGCGTCCTGTCATAACTGTGCTGATAAGAAACTACCAGGTAAGCCGCTTGCACAAGGACTATTAATTACCTACATGTCATGTTCTGTTACTAGAATCATATTTCATGTTATTAAGCTGAATATTACTAGTGGTTGCGAACAGAGTGCCTGCTAGGCAGTGAATGTGTGTAAAGCTTCAGTAAAAACTACTTACAATAAAAGCGCATTATTTAAAATAAACATATGGAAGCAAAGGGGTAATTTTTAGTTACATGGCCACCCCACGGGAATCATCTACTTTGTTGCCGTCCCTCATTGTGGCGACACTTACGTCGCCTCTGTAGGTATATACTCTAAGCTTGGCGTCGTTACATCTTAGGAACCCGGGGTCAACGTCCACGATCAATGACTGCTCACTTACTAAACTTATCTTTACTAATATTATAAAGAGGAAAATTATGTGAGATTGTAATGATTGTATTTGAAAGTTTGTATCTAGAGTTACTCCTATGGTTACTGCTTCACCCTACTCTCCGGAACCACGCATCCGATTTAAAAAATCTTTTACCAGCACGTCTATCATGAGACGGCCGCGACATACTCTCGATTTCTCTCTCCCTCTTGTTCTAAGTGTTCTAATAAGAAAGAGACGGATAGTGCGAGAAAAATCGAGAGTACGTCGCGGCCGTCTCATGATAGACGTGCTGTGTATAGAACTTAGAGATGCACATAGGCTAGGACATAGGTTTGTGGGTTTTTCAATAAGGGCATGCTGTCCGCTGGGATCGAATCCAGGTAAACTGACTCCTATATATGTGGAAGTCCGCTGGATGCTGGTGGCGCAGGACCGGTCATTGTGGTACTATTTGGCGGAGGCCTATGTGCTGGCAGCAGTGGGCGTCTTTCGGCTGATATGACAATGATGATGCCGTAGGCCAGTAACAGGCAGAGCAGCGCGGGCAGCTAGTCCACAATATTCTCCATAAAGCCCTCTTAACTCGCTTCGGTTTAAAGTTATTTTTTACGAGTCTCTCGCCGCGGGCTGCTTCTTTGTGCCAGGATTGCTTTTATTCGCTCACTGGGTTAATTTCTCTGATGTTTTGAACAGACTTTCCAGTAAAAATGCTTTTGTACTTATATCTTATTCTAAGTATAAAGGAATTGCGAATGAATTATAGTGGAGTTATTACTGGTGGCTCTGTGAACTGTTGAACTCGCGAACTTTTGTTTTTAATTACTTAGAATTGAATCGACAAAAAATCAATAGTGTAGGAGGATGTGAAGTAAATAGATTTGTTTATCCTTTTAATATGTTTAATGATTTGCAGTTCACAAAGCAAGATGTTAATTTAATGAGTTACACAGAGATAATTCGTTGCACTCGCGCGAATGCGTACCGTCCGAATGACATAAATGGCCGCCGTTCGCCAGCGAACGAGAGAGCGTGAGAGAGCGACAGAGAGAGGAAGAACGGCGCACACGGCGCATAGACAAGGCGAGTTAAAGTTGCGTTTAGGAATAATGTTAGGCCGCGGTTATATATAATAGTTAAAATTATTGGTGCGGCTCACAAAATTTCACGAGAATCCGATTCTTATCCGCAACCGCGGATGTTCCACATCATTTTTAACATTTTCTTCCGCGTGCGCATCCGCAAAAATCGATGTGGAGTTTTTGCGGACGTGGATATAGGTAGTACAAGTTGTGAAAAGAAAGGGGCCAAAGTGACAAGAGACGCGCGCGTGTTAGGTGTTTTCGTCATTAGTCAAAAATAATCTTCATTTCGTTTCTATATTCTGACTTATTATTTATACTGAACGGGACTTAATCGCGTATTTAATTAACTTATTTATTAGTATAAATATTGTGTGAAATCGTGAAAGTTTAAATCAATATATAATATTCGCCATATTCAGGTGATGCGTTGGGTTTGCAACGATTGTAAATCAGTTGCAACGTGTTTGCGTGACCATATGGACGTTGTTTATTTATGTTTATGAGTGTTTGATCCCAACATCACATTTGATCGCATTTCGAGTTCCACAGACCACAGAGCTACTAGGTAATTAATAAAGCCCGCGACTCTGTCCGCGTGGAACTCGTATATATCTTAGCTCCATACAAACTATCGCCCCCCATTTCACCCCCTTAAGGGATGATTTTCGGGATACAAACTATCCTATGTCCTTTCCCGGGACCCAAACTACCTTTACACCAAATTTTATCTAAATCGGTTCAGCGGTTTAAGTGTGAAGAGGTGACAGACAGACACACTTTCGCATTTATAATAGGTACTAGCTTTTGCCCGCGACTCCGTTCGCGTGGAACTCCTTTATATCGTTCCTCCATACATACTTCCGCTCCCCATTTCACCCTTTTAAGGGATGATTTCCGGCATAAAAACTATCCTATGCCGTTCCCCGGGACTCGAACTACGTCTATACCAAATTTCGTCGAAATCGGTTCAGTGGTATAAGCGTGAAATAGTAGCAGACATACAAAGTTACTTCCGCATTTAAAATACTTATAACTTATTAAGTATTATTATGAGATCGCGATCATTTTAGGAATCGGAAAGCTGTCAATTAAGTAGCACTTTAACGAAAGTATAGGGTAAAAAAACATAAGTAAAAATCCTCTTATGTGTAGAAGGTAGTAACCAGCTTGAATAAATATTACCCTCTCGTAGGTTTGATGGACATTTATGAATAAGGGGGTACATATTTGAAATGTTGATTCCATCTTAAAAAAATCCTATAAGGGATGAAAACGGCATTACGGATTCAAAATATCTCTAGACCAAATTTTATTTGATGTTTATAGGGAATGATGATTTCCCGGATAAATACTGCCTTATCATCTTCCATGGGCCACAAACTATCTCTATACCAAATTTCATGAAAGTAAATCGGAAAAAGTAGACCATAAAAAAAATATTTAATTTTAAGTATATCCATACAAATTTAAACCCCCCATTTCACCCCTTAGGGGATGATTTTCAGGATAAAAACTATCCTATGTCCTTCCCCAGGACTCAAACTATCTCTATACCAAATTTTATCCAAATCGGTTCAGCGGTATAAGCGTGAAGAGGTAACAGACAGACAGACAGACAGACAGACAGACAGACACACTTTCGCATTTATAATATTAGTATGGATGGATTAGTATGGATTAGTATGGATGGATATTATATCATTCAGATCGCTTTAAAGCGATAAGACCGTCTGTTGTTAGCCTTATTTATTAAGTTTTTTTTTTGTAAGATGTTTCTCTCTGGTAGTGGTGCAATAAAGAGTATTTATTATTATTATCTCTTTATTTGTATTTCATCTTAAGCTAGGTTTTTACAATAATTATATAAAAAGTAAAATATAAAACTATACATATAAAACATAAAATCATTATAAAAACCTAACCTAGGGTACCGCCGGCAGCGAGGCGGGGCCTAAGCTGCCGGTGGTCAGGGCGACAGAGACAGGAACCTCCTGACTATCCGCGCAGTATCCAGGAGTACCGCCTTCTGTATCTGACCCTTGATCCAGCCATCTAGCGAGAGTTTCTTGAGGTGGTGGTCGAGACTCTTCGCTATTAAACCGTTCGCCGAAACGACTATCGGGACGATGATCGTCGAATCAACATCCCACATGGCGGTTACCTCGTGAGCCAGGTCTAGGTACTTGCTGGCTTTGTCCTTCTCGGCCTTCAAGAGGTTCTCGTCATGGGGGATGGTGATGTCGACGAGCACTGCCTGGCGTTTCGATCGATCTGTCAGCACGATATCAGGCCTATTGGCAAGAATAGTCCTGTCCGTGATGACAGATCGATCCCAATAGAGCGTGGCACGACCATTTTCGAGAACTGGCGCAGGTGTGTACTTATAGTAAGGCACTTCGGAGACCACAAGACCGTATAGTAGAGCAAGTTGCTGGTGAATAATTCTGGCTACAAGGTTATGTCTGTGCAAGTACTCGCCGTTAGCAAGATGACCACAACCGGAGATAATATGCCTGAGTGACTCCCCGGGACGGCGGCATGCCCGACAAATGTCGACCGTACCGTCCTTCAGGATATACCTCCGATAATTGTTCGTCATCATAACTTCGTCCGCAATTGCACAGACAAAACCTTCGGTTTCCCCGAAGAGATCCCCGAAACGTAGCCAGTTCACCGACGCGAGCAGATCTACATCGGGCCCTGTGAGGGCCTTGTAGAACCGCCCGTGTAGCTCCTTGCTCCTCCATACTGCCTTGCGGTCCTCGGCGCTCATTACTTTAAGTCTGCGCCAGTTCTCGTTTGCCAAGGAGAGCGGGGTGAAGTTTCCGTCTACTGCTACTACGTCGCGATGCATCCCACACTCATTGTTTAGGAAATAATCCCTAAGACTGCACACCTCGCGGTTGTGGAGGTCTTTGGCATTTAAAAAGCCGCGCCCTCCACACTTCCGCGAGATGTACAGTCTCATAACAGATGAGCGTGGGTGTAACATGCGATGCGCAGTAAGCAGTACTCGGACTCTTCGGTCCAGGGCATCCAGCTCAGTCTGCGTCCACCTTAGTACGCCAAAGGAGTAAGTAAGCAAGGGTATCACCCAGGCGTTGAAGGCGCGCGCCTTGTTGCCGCCCGACAAAAGACTATTAAGTACTTTGGTCAGGCGACAAAAGAAGCGCTCCTTCACCGCCCGCTTTACGCCCTCACCCTCAATACCCAATGACTGTGACATACCAAGATACTTATAGGTTTCTGCTTCGGAAATAGATTTGAGGGACATTGTCTCTGAAAGTTGCAAGTTTGTTGAATTTACAACTTTCCCTCGCTGTACATGCATGACCGCACACTTATCGACACCAAATTCCATTTTGATGGCGCTACTGAAGACTTCTGTTGTTTTCAGTAGTTCCAACAGGTCATGTCCATTCGGTGCAAATAGCTTAAGGTCATCCATATAGAGCAGATGAGAAATGACCTCACCCCCTCTCCGAAGCCGGCAACCTAGTCCTGAATCCTTCAGCAGGGTGCTAAGCGGATTCAGCGCTAGGCAGAACCACAAAGGACTCAGACTGTCGCCCTGGAAGATCCCACGTTCAATCCTTATAGAGTCCTGCGGACCAGGAGGGCAATCTCCTCCCCCCGGTTGACGAAGGACTGTGGTCCACTGCCCCATGCAAGCGCCTAAGAAGGATCTTAGAACTGCATCAATTTTATACAACTCTAAGATCCTCCTCAGCCATGAATGAGGCATCGAATCATAGGCCTTCTTGTAGTCAATCCAGGCGGCCGAGAAGGCCCCTTTATTCCGCCGGACTCGTTGGCAAATGGTCATGTCTATGAGGAGGAGCTCTTTAGTACCACGAGACCCAACCCTACATCCATTTTGGGCAGGGGCCAAAACGTTGTTTGCAACGATGTGTGCATTAATTTTTGCTCTCAAAATGGATGTAAGGAGCTTGTACAGCGTAGGCAAGCACGTGATGGGTCTGTAGTTTTTCGCTTCCGTGGTACTACCGGACTTATAGAGCAGGGAGGTGATACCAGTTGTCAAGAAAGATGGCAGGGAACCGAGCTCAAGGGCTTGCTGGAACTGTGTTGCCAAACGCAGGTGTGAGCATCGAAACCATTTCAACCAGAAGTTGTGTAATCCATCCGGTCCAGGACTTTTCCAGTTCGGGGCCAAACGGATGGCACAACTAACGTCCTCAGGGCTGATGGTAACAGTCCCCATGGGTTCGATGAACTCACACTCACGTTCGACAACACTCATCCACTCGCCTTCGGTGTGTTCGACTGGCACTGACCAGATACTACGCCAAAAGTCAACCATGGCAGTAGCATCCGGCTGCTGTCCGTTGGACACACGAAGATCGGCTCCCTCCCACTTTCGGTATACCTTCCTTTGATCGCTCTGGAAAAGGCAATTCTGTTGGTATCGATCCACTCGCTCTCTGTAGCGGCGAATACGGCCTGCCCATGCATAGACTTTCTGCTTCAGAAAGTCAATGCGCTCCGTGACACAGGCCATGTAGTCGCGGGGCCTGATACCAGTTCCCGCGAAGGCCTGGTTCACAAAGCGCATGACTCGGGGGCGGTTGTTGCCCCCCCTGAAGCAGATCAGCTTTGCAATGAGAGTCCTAAACGTATTAATACGACGCTCAATCCGTACTTGCCATGCAGGGACACCCCCGGCGGTCCTAGGTGCACGGTCAGCGTCCGGAAACTTGACGCGAGCAACACGGCACGCCGCAATGGCCCCGCAGTACATGATTGAGTGTGTATCAAGTAAGTCTTCACTAGCCCGTATATACGGGTCTAGCAGACCGTTTAGAGCTCCCATTAACGCTAGATTGCCTCTATTTACGGGCAGGCGTGGTAGTCGCGGCCTAGAGTTGTTTGTGGAACGATACCCCGTAATCGCATCTTCCAAAGCCCTCCTCAGTTGCTCATTGGTCTGGGTACTCACGCTCTGATTCGCACATTCCTCCTCGTCGGCACTGGGATCAACCCGCGGTGCCCCCGATGCCAGGACGGAAGCAGGCATCGGAGCCGGCAACAAGGCGGGCAGATCCCGCGCCGAGGTAGAGGCCGCACGAGCAGAGAGTGCTTCCAGACGTAGCCGATCAAGCGTGGCGTCATCCAACCGCTTGTGCCGCTGGATGACGCGCACCTGATCCGATAGACGCTGCGCAGACACGGTGATGGCCGGTTCAAGCGCCTGGAACAGAGGCAGCATCCGGACACGGTACGCGGACAGATTAGTTCCTCCCTCCGTCGCCCCATAGTAGGCGCGCATGCAGTTTTCGTTAATGGATTGCGTCCACTGCATGCGGCGCACTATACCACCGGCAGCGGGAGCCGTGGGCGGAGCAGGATGCCCCGCAGGCCCCAAGCGTGCCGGCAGCGGTGGTCGTCCTCGTCGCGCAGGTGGTCGTGGCGGCGGGGACGGTGGCCCGCGCTCGTCGCTCGACTCGCTGGTGTCGGCCGCTGTTGCGAATTCATCACCCGATGACGATGGCGATGGCGAGGAGCTGGACGGCGCGGGCGGAGGTGGTGGGTGTGCGCGTTGTGCCGCTCTTGAGCGTGTCCTTGTTATCATTCTTATTCTTATCGTTTTAGTTTTCTCCGATATGCCTTTGACAGCTGCTTGTCAGTTCCCTTGATACTGAGTTTTCTCCATAGCAAATAGTGATGCCGTATTTTAAATATATTGCACATTGTGGGAAACTATCGTGTGCATTTGTACAGGTATAAAATGTTTACAAAGGCACAGAAAACGTTAAAAACGAATTTATAAAATATAGATAAAAATTGACACGTCTGTCATGACAGCGGTTTTTTTTTTTTTTTTTTTTTTTTTTTTTTTTTTTTTTTTTTTTTTTATATTATTATTATATTTATGGATATATTATAATGGTACAATTACATCATATCAGCCGAAAGACTTCCACTGCTGGACATAGAGGCCTCTCCCAAAGACTGCCATGATGGTTACTGGTATAACACTAACTCAGTCAACTAAGATAGGCTTATATTCATCAATTTTGTATTATAATATAAGTTTTAAATTTAATGCCCTTCGTCAAACAGTTCTCTACAGTTGACTCGGCCACGGTTAACCACTCACCACGGCTAACACAATCCCGCAAGATAGACTAAGTATATAGTAATAATCCGTCTCTTTCTGAGTATAATACTTAGAAGGAGACGGCTAATTTTCGAGTTTGACAGTAAGAAGTGCCCCTTCGGTGAAGTTTTAAAAACAGACGAGTTGAAAAAGTGAACTTTAAAACAAGTGCAGTGAGGAGCGAGAAGCTACGCTCCGATCTCTCACTCAGCCATGGCACACCGTCTGCCGCCAACCGATATACGAATCGCAGCATGCTGTGGCGGTCAATAGTAAATTTGACAGCTAATGACAAGTTTACTATTGACCGCCGCGGCCAGGCCGCACCAGTTTGTGATTTATTCACGGTTGCGACATCAGTCACGAGTGCGTTACCGACCCTTTATTGATTCGAGGATACCTCGTGTCCACGGCTAGACACGAATGCACGTCGTCAGTCTCAGTTTTGAGTCTCAACACAGCACAACTTCGGGAGCTTCAGCAACACAACACAACATAGGTACCTTACAAAGCCTGTTTTGGTCGGTAATTTTAAATATGATAGCCAACAGCTATCTCTTTTATAGCTGTGTATATAACCCATCCGTATCGCAATCGCACTACTTACCTGTCAAAACGTGACAAATGTTTTATCGATAGCGATAAACTACATAAACATAAATGCGACCGTCATAGGACCCGGCAGTAAAATATTCCGCTCATTTTATGATCGGAAATAAAATACTAACAAATTAATTATGCCTGTAAACTAAAATGCTTTATTGTTATATAAAGCTTCAGACGGTGTTACTGTTGGTCGGTGAACAGTAAAAATAATTTGATTAATCACTTGGATATAGCTAATTACGCCATAATCTATATGTCTTATCACAACGAGTTAAGGACGAACATGGCGTAACGACATTATCGAGGAAACAAATTGGACGAGTCTCGCGCACGCGTACATAAAATACACACATCTCTCTTACACATATACGATAAAAGTTAGAGCGAGCAGGATAAGACAAAATTATAGTAACACTTGAAAAGCACATGACATACGGCTTACAATAGAAGTGGTTGAGATGCTTTTAAATTGGTCGTGTTATACAATCGAAAACTTCTATAATGACTTTAAATGCATATTGTAATTTAAACTGTCCACGGTTGCTGTAAGGTTGAAATTGGTTTGGTAAAGTTTGACGGCTGGTGTCGGTCGCCATTTTCTATAATGGCGGCGAGTAGTGCGACATCTATCTCAAATTTAGTGTCATCGCTAACTAGCGTAGCGTGTGGACGTCGCGGGTTCTCCCTCGGTTTCTTATTGTTTGATACCATAATCATAGAAAAATGACAACGGGAATTGTTCTAAGCACCGGAAATATGTTAAGTAACACTGTTAACTCTTTATAAAATGCGTAGTGGCCGTGGCGCGTTATAATAAACGACTATTATGTAGTAAAATAATGAATTTCACACTCCGCCGCAGTCTTGAGTTCGAATTGTAGTGAACTGTGTTGTGGAATCGATTTTTAGGTGTTATTAATGAAATTACTAAGGTGCTTGTGGTTATATTGTTATATAAACGATCTTGTTCATTTGGTTGGACAACGCTTCACGAGCTTTAGCATTGTGGAGGCTCGACTCGCGTAGAATCGATATAACTTAATAAAAAATGCATATTTTCCCTATGGTTTCATAAAGGCTCGGGTCAATATCGCACCGGTTATTGCAATACGAATGTTTTTTTATTAAACAACGTGTTCCCCGGAAGCAACTAAAGTGATTTTGTTTTAGTGTATGTGATGGTACTGGAAGATTTGTTGTGCATTCAAGTTTTCACTCAACCAAAGCAGGTTAGTAAACAAAACACTAATTTTGATTTATTCAGTTATCGCACTGCCTACATCGGTTTGATTAAGACTATAGTAAAAAAAAAACAAAACAAATAATGATTTCGTTATTGTCTGTCAGAATATATTTTTTTACAAATCGCCGGTTTTATGTATTACAAACAGCCATTGTAATAATAATCGTAGATTTTCGTGTCAATGTTTTATTAAATAATGAATGAACCCATTGTCATAAAACATGAAATGTCGTGTCCAAAACACAATAAAACAGATAAAACACAAAGGCATATATTAAATCGCGTGAATTCTCTCTATTATCGCAGATTTACATCTTTCTATTGTGTTTTGACATTTGATCGAAACGGGCAACTTTTTTTTGGATATTGTTACGACAGTGGGTGTTTTATAATGTCAATTCCGTAATCGGATATTAATATATATATTTTTTAATCTTATTTGGCGAGTTTCATTACAATCATGCTTAGCCGACCGCGTATTAGCAAAACGACCTGCTTGGAACCTGAATAGTTGAACAGGTTTTAAATGCAGCATATTGAATTACATTCCACAGAGATTAGACTGTGGCCTTTATAAAGGACCTTTTATAAGACCTTTGCCCTTTGAAAAGGTGTAATTTGATGCTTACATTTAAAGAGAAATGATGATTATATTAATTTCGTAGTTTATTATCCACTTCCTTTTTAATTACAATGATAAAAGGAGCATTTTGACATTATTTTCCTGTTGGCTTTTCTTTCATTCAGTCTTCTCATTTTCTTTGTTTGAGTTGTATTTGTTTTGTATGTGCCATACAATTTATGAGTAATATCATTATGTATATACCATGTGGTCTTTGTGGCACTCTTTGGGGGAGGCCTAAGTCCAGAAGTGGACGTCATTCGGCTGAAATGATGATGATTTTAGCATGACATAAACAGTGCCTGTGTGTAGCTTTGTTACTTTTTAGTTTCTTATATTTTTCTTTCTCATTCATTTTATTAAAGCTTTCTGTTATATTTGAGCTGAGGGCATGTTCTTATCGGTTTTAACTTGTATTACCTACTTTCTTTGTTGATGATATACCAAAGAAATCATAATTTGCTAATTATTACATGTGCAAAGTATCATTTAAGTTTCCATAAAAAAAATATAATAATGTAATTATAAATCGACATAGGGTAATTTATATTGTAATTTCATATTATGAAATAAAGAAATCTAATACTGTAAAACTTCACAACTACCTATAGTCCACAAAAAAATTATATTATAAATGCAAAGGTGTCTGTTTGTCCATTACCTCTTCATGCTTAAACCGCTGAACCGATTTAGATGAAATTTGGTATAGAAATTGTTGTGAGTCCCGGGGAAGGACATAGTATAATTTTTATCCTGAAAATCATCCCCTAATGGGGTGAAGTGGGAGGTGAAAGTTTGTATGGAGCTACATTATCAACTAATTCCACGCAGAGTCACGGGCAGAAGTAGTGATTTAATAAATCAAGTCATAAACTTAAGCCTGTGTCAGACAACAAATCCCAAGTGTAAACGAAAGTTAGTGCCTTCGAGTCTTAAGTTGTACACAAGAATTCTTCATTTTTAATAAGATGGGAATATTCCTTTGACTTAATTCATCTTCATATTCCAGACGCTCGATTCAGTTCTAACTTTACTAAATGAAAGGTAATTAAATTCATTGACAAAAACATGTTATATATGTGTTACAGGTACCCAGTAAATGAACTAGTTTGAAAATCGTAACATGCATTCATACAAAGTAAACCAATTTTTTTTTTTTTATAATATTTATTTTACTAAAGACTGTGGAGACGGAGGGCAACAGCACACTAGACTGAAGCGAGATGTGACATTGCCAACCTCGGAGGGAGGTTTAGGAGAGATGGAGAGTTGAACCACACTGTGGAAAGCTCCCTCAATATAAGAGAAAACTTGACAAACCGTCAGACAAACAAATGGCTTATTGTCTACTGACGGATCGCCATGACACAGCCAATAGAAAAAAAAAAAAAAAAACTAAAGACTTAAAAGGTTAAAGGTACAAGTTCAACCACCAAGCAATGGAGATGAGGGATATTGCGTTATTTATTATTTATTTATTATAAAAATGTCATTGGAATTTGAATCTTCTACCATGGATGGCAGTTGCTTTTTGAATGGGCTACTTTGATGCTATTCGTCCAACTCTAATCTCAAGTATAAATGAAAGTTGCCTTTGAGTCTATGTTGTACACAAGAATTCTAAATTTTTAATAAGATGGGAATATTCCTAATAATTCCAATAGCACCAAGCAATTGAGACAACAGATAAGAATAAGAATAAATGTATTGCCCAAACCTTAAATTTAGAGATACAATGCAGAAACAGATACTAATAATATATTCTCCACTCATAGGTAAGAGAACAAGACTAAATTAAGTATCATAAAAAAAAAAAACTAGAAAAAAAACAAAATATAATAAAGGTACGCGCATGTTACGACGGTGGCAAACAAGCGTACGGCCCGCCTGATGGTAAGCGGACACCGCAGCCTATAGACGCCTGCAACTACAAAGGAGTAACTTGGGCGTTGCCGACCCTTGATATGTTTGAGGATTCGCCGTGTTGACAGCTGAAGGAACAAATTCCCTCGCTCTCAACAGAACGCATCCTCGGGAGCTCCGGCGACCTTGCTCACCTCCAGGAACACAACGCTACTACAGAGCAAGTAGTAGTGTTGTTATGGCTGTGGTCTTCTGCAAGGCGGAGGTACTTCCCCAGTTGGGCTGCTCCACATTCGAGCGGGATGGCATTTCGCTGTGCCCTACCTCACCACTCACTCGTAACTGTGTGTTACTAACGAGCGCTTGCAAAATTTTGCGAGGTGGTTCAGATTGCCCTGAGCTGGTGGGTCAGGCGGTGCGTCTGCTAGTCCCTTCACTGTCGAGGATCAATTTTCGTCCGCGTAACCGGCTACTGCTAGCTCCTCCAGAGGCGCGCACCTTAGCGCGCAAAAACTCTCCTTTCGTCAGAGCTTTACGCAGCCTTAATGCGCTTCTTGCATCAGCACCGGATGTGGACGTCTTTGGAAGTAGTTGGGGAATCGTGTATCGTGAATGCTCAAGGTACTGTGAGATGATGGATAGAAGTAATTCTTCTGTCATATATTAATATGCAGTGTATATATCATTTGTAATTCACAGTGCCTTAGTTTTTAACTGTAATGCTGTGTAATTATGTTAAATAAATAAATAAATAAATCACTTGTATTCTGTCATTGGATTCTGGTAGTGGCTTCTAATAATAATAATAAATATTAGGGGAGAATCTTACACAAATCGACCTAGTCCCATAGTAAGCTCAGTCAGTTGTGTTATGGGTACTAGACGACGATGTAGGTATATAATAGATATAAATACTTAAATACATAGAAAACTTCCATGACTCAGAAGCAAATGTTCATGCTCGTCACACAAATATTTGCCTTTACCGGGATTCGAACCCAGGACCTTCAGCTTCGTAGGCAGCGTCACTACCCACTAGGCTAACCGGTCGCCAACTTCTGCTTCTGGGCTTTCATCATCATCATGATCATATCAGCCGAAAGACGTCCACTGCTGGACATAGGCCTCCCCCAAAGAGTGCCACAATGACCGGTCCTGTGCCACCCGCATCCAGCGGACTCCCGCGACCTTTACCAGGTCATCAGTCCACCTTGTGGGGGGCCTACCCACGCTGCGCCTTCTGGGCTTTGAGAGCCCTTAAATATCACTGCGACCATCGCTGATCTATTGTGATTGCCACCAATTCTTGGTCAAGTCCTGCGAACTCAAAGAATTGCAGGATATTGTAGACCTTAAGAAATTTGATCTCGGGGCACATGATGTGTTTGCCCAGAAAGGAGTTACGGCGGCGCATAAGGCAAGAGCAGTCGGTTAGGATTTGTGTAGGCGTCTCCTCCGCTTCAAGGCAGAGTCTGCACTGCCCAGGTATAGGCATAGGCCGCCCTATGAAGTTGCACAGGGTGGTTTAGTGTAGAGATAGTTTGAATCCCAGGATAGTTTTTATCCTGGAAATAGTTCTCAAAGAGGATGAAATGGTTGGTGAAAGTTTCTATGGAACTACGATATAAACGAGTTCCACTCGGATGGAGCCGCGGGGATAAACTAGTTTCTAATAAAATGTAGAGGTTTTTTTTAGAATGAAGAAAGTATAAGTAAGTAATTAAGCATAACAGAACCTTAATTATCGAAAATAGTAATTAACTTCAACAAAAAATTACAAAAAAATGGTAATAATAGGTCAAGCCTTAATTGACATACTTAATTGCTCCAGACTAATCTAGAAATGATCAAATATGAAAACTCAAATTATCTTCATTATTACGTTGCGTTTAAATGAAATTTATACCTTTTACGATAAATGGAATTGTCATTTCTCTTGTCAAGGTGAGATTGTACTAATTTTACTTCTATTATGAACAAAACTAGGTTAAGGCACTGGTCCTACCGCCCGGCGACGAGCGATAAACGAGTAGAACTAGAAACTAGAGACGAGTGGGCGAGCGGCGAGAAGCGAGTGTGTAGTTTCGATAGTCTTGTCGCTCGACTATAAGCGAGTGTTCGAGTGCGACGGGCTATTACTCGCACCACTCGCCCAGTTGTACGCTAGAATGATCGCTCATCGCCAAGCGTTCATCGCCGAGTACCGCTGAGCGAGTTTTATCGTTGATAGCTTTTATCGCTGCGATCAACTAGCGAAGAGAGAGTCCTCGCCAGCGGTGTGAACAGCCAGCGATGAACTATAAATATATCTAGTGCCCCTAAAGGAGCCCGGGGTCCGCTTTGACACCTAAACCCAAGATTTGTCATAGGCACTAGTTTTACGAAAGCGACTGCCATCTGACCTTCCAACCCAGAGGGAAAACTAGACCTTATTGGGATTAGACCGGTTTCCTCACGATGTTTTCCTACACCGAAAAGCTAACGGTAAATATTCCGTATATAAGTTCCGAAAAACTCATTGGTACGAGCCGGGATTCGAACCCACGACCGCCGCTTAGCAGCCGCATGCCTGAACTACTAGGCTACCGTAGCTATCTCTCTCTTTTATGTATACGAGAAAATCGCCGATAGCTCATCGCTTACTCGCCGGCGGTGGGACCAGTGCCTAGGTACATCTAATTAACTTAATGATTTTATTTTATTTGGGATTACTGCCTATACAACAATTACCTAACTTAATGACTAAATAATAGCAAATTACAAGCTTCCACATATATAATGCTGCTAATACTTAGTATTCGACCATTAAAAGTAAGTCATATTCTCAGTATTAGTATTATAGATTAGGACGCATAACTCAGGACGGATGTACTTTAGAGCTGAGCTGCCATAGTAACTATTGTTTGTATGGAAGTACTCTACACATCTAACAAGGTGGCGTTAGTGTGCCATAAAAAAAAAGGCACCAATTTTGAGCATAGCCCTTTTGTGAGCAGGTTGGATAATAAATTTGTTTTCAAAATGATTATTCTTCATTTATTTTCATTCTCAGATTAGGCTTTATACAATAAAAATATAAAACAAAAAAAAAATACAAAATGAAACATGCGAAATTAAGGGTGCTGCCGACAATGGTTTTTTTTTAAAGATTGCTTCGCGAATTCTACGGCTCGCAAAGCCACTGGTAATACATATATTATACCTTTATTCTGTGCTAACATAGTTTCCCAGGGCCAAATTTTACTCAAAACGATATGTTAAAAGGCAAGTATGGAATGAGAAACCTTTCTGACATGGGTAGACGGTTCAGACAAGTCGAATTACTAGTATTACAACCTTTTAAGGCCACGTCAGATTGACAGCGGAAGCGGGTTGGAGCGTTTTGCAAGCGGGCTCGCGCGAGTTAGAATGCACGAAGCTTTATTAGCTGTTTATTTGTTTAATCGTATGGCATACATTATTTTGGCCTTTAAAGTTTGTCACTCTTTAGGACCACCCAGGGGACACGTGCAGGGTTGTGGTAGGTAACTCCTGCGGACGCGAGCAACAGTTGTCCCCCCTTTGTCAGGTGAGTGGGCAACTCGACTGCTAGAAGTTCTTAAGCCGCCCAAAGGCCTCTAACTCGGCTTAACGGCTACTGTCATAGACAGCAGCCGGGATCAACTGCTTAGCGTGCCTTCCAAAGCACGGAGGCGCTCATTTATATCAACCAGTCAAACATCAGGCGATCACCCATCCAAAGACTGACCGCTGCCATCTTTGCTTAATAGTCCGGTACGCGAACACTGTAATGTGTCGTCAAACTAACATAACTCCCAAATTTGATTTTTTTTTGTTATCAGCGAGAGTACCTTAAGTACTAACAGTATTATTTCTAACAGTTTTTGATATTGGTTTACGAATAATTAACTTTTTTGTAAGGAACACTTGTAAAACTTTGCAAAGATTATACAAGTTATTGTTTTTTCCTATAATGCATCGTATTTGATTATTCAAACCTTACTTATCGTTTTCTAATAGTTTCGTCAAGAGATTACGTCAGCAAAAAAGGAAACGATTAAAAAAAATATAAATCTCCTGAAAGAATATTTAAGTGACTAGGGGCTACTATAGTGTATTCAAAACTAAAAAAATATATTGCAGCACAAATTTCTAACAGATTTATCAATAGTTTTTTTTTTTATTAGGAATTATATCTTGAAACCATTCTCCTTACCATAAAAGAAATCTCATAAATTCTCAAGTCGGCGTAATTCATTTCAGTTCTATCGAGGAATATATAAACACAAATTCTAACGGATTCATCAATAGCTCTTAATTGCATTAGCTTATCAGTTATTATCCGCAATTTAAATCTTTCGCGCGTGATTCGTGTGCAGCGTGCTGGCAGCCGAGTACTTCTCCAAGGCCGTGCCGTGCGTACGCTCAAACTTGTAGGTACAAACTTTTAGTACTTGATTTTACTTTATATTTAGTTACTAGTTGTTTTTCGGTTGCAATTATCTATTTTATTTTACCAATAAAGAAAGTTATATAGGGTTATTTAGTATTAAACTTAAATTAGCTTAAATTTTATTTGTAGGTACTTATTTACTAGTCGCGATGTCATATCTGATGTTACTAATATGAAGTAGATACAGAAAGTACGAGGGGCGGCTGAAAAATAATCTCCTTGGTTAAAAAAATATGCGAAAATGATACTGGCTGAAATGCATTCTTGTTCTTTGGTTATTCTTTTTTTGAATTATTTGACGTTCATTTGTTTTTTCCGTTCCATTTTTCTACAATTCTCGAATGTTTGCGACATATCGGTTGAAAAAATGAATATCGCTAAAATTGAACATCGTGCAGTGATTAAATTTCTAACAAAAGAAGGAAATACTCCCTCACAGATCCGAGAACGTATGATGTGTGTGTTCGGTAGTTCGTGCCCTTCCGAATTTACTATAAAGTTTTGGTCTAAACAATTTAAACTCGGTCGTGAGAGCTTGGAAGATGACGCTCGTAGTGGAAGGCCGGTTTCTGCCGTTACAAACGAAAATGTAGCCAAAGTTAAAAAAATAATTTTAGAAGACCGACGAGTGAAGCAGTGGGAGATTGCTAGAGATGTGGGCATCAGTAAAGAAAGAGTCAATGAGATAATTCATGTGCATCTGAATATGTCCAAGGTGAGTGCACGTTGGGTCCCCAGAATGTTAACGGCGTTTGACAAGGACCGACGTGTCAAATGTTGTGAGGAGTTTTTGGAAATGAGTCGAGGTAATGAGGAAGAAATTGTTTATAAAATGGTGACGTGTGATGAGACCTGGATTCGACAGTGGGACCCCGAAAGCAAACGAGAGTCTTTGCAGTGGAAATTCAAGGATGAGAAGCCTCCTCGGAAGTTTAAGGTCAGGCCGTCGGCAGGCAAACTTATGGCTACCGTATTTTGGGATACAGAAGGAATTTTACTAATAGATTATTTACCAAAAAAAAGGACAATGAATGCTGAATATTATTCCAGCTTACTGCATCAGTTACGAGACGCGATAAAAGAAAAGAGGAGGGGTAAACTTAGCAAAGGGATCCTGATTTTACACGATAATGCACCTGTGCATACCGCCCGCACAACAATGCTTACCATGAACGAATTAGGGTTCGATGCCGTTAACCATCCACCTTACAGTCCAGACCTAGCCCCATGCGACTATTTTTTATTTAGACACCTCAAAAAAGATCTCCGAGGAAGACGATTTCTGACCGATGACGAAATGAAGGCTGCAGTTAGTGACTTTTTTGACGAGAAACCGAAAGATTTTTTTTTTCATGGGTTAATGTCAATATTTGACAAATGTAATAAGTGTATTTCACTAGCAGGGGACTATATTGAAAAATAAAAAAAATACATACATGACAGTCTTTTGTTTCATACTTAGGTAGATTTCTTTTCAGCCGTCCCTCGTATATATACAGGGTTATTAGTATTAGTTATCTTTCTAAGTAGTAGTAGGTAGTAAAATTAGGGTGTAGGTAGGAGATAAACTCCGAAAGTTAGGTACTCAAGAATCTTTCAAATTCCGATTAGAGCCTAACACTAAAAGATCGAATTACCAAAAAAAATAGTTGTTCATCGAAGCGGAAGAGGACTTTTTTAATTAATTAATACTAAAAATCCGGAGTTATTGAAATTATAGAATTTCGATGCATATTTCTTACTAGGGAATGCATACCGGTTAACCGGTCAATTTTCTGAGTATAAGGCCGGTATAAAACCAGTAAATTTAAATCAAAACCGGTAATTTACCTAAACATTAATTATTAGTAAAATAATATTTTTTTACAATTATTAATACTTTTGACATGTAAAATGTCAATTGATTAACTGGTTAGCGTTATAGTACCAAATTAATACAATATCGTTTGCAGAAGCTTCTTAAAATACAAACACGGTTCCGTTCTATAAAATATGAATAATGACCTGCTTGGATAAGTACGACAGAGAGCGCCTTATTTAACATAGTTTGTAGGTAATAGGTATACTAATCATTTCATTTTCAAAACAAGGAAATACCTCTCTTTGTCTTAGTGAAAGAGTGAACGGCAAAGGCATCGAACAGAGGTGTGCTGGTGCTTTTCTTTAAAAATGGTGACAACACCCTGCTTAAGAAACACCGACCCATCTCACTTCTGAGCCGTGTGTAAAAGCTGTTTTCGAGAGTAATTACAAATCGTCTCGTGCGCAGGTTAGATGACTTCCAGCCTCCCGAACAAGCCAGTTTCCGAAGAGGCTTTAGCACTATAGATAACCAACTAGCTTGGATACCAGGGCACGAGGGCTTCATCGGCAACGAAAAAGCAGATGAGCTTAAAGCAAGAAGGGGGTCTACAAATTACTTTTCTCGAACATGAAATTATATATTGACGTTGTGTTATTCATGATGGGCTTCGAAGTGTCACATTCCACAATTTGAGGCACAGCATCACGGCATTCAGCCATGAAAATTAAAGTTTGATTTCTTGGAGTTTAATTTATTTATTTCATTGCATGTTTGAGAAAAGCACTATACATACCTCGGCGTAAAAAGGGGTTGCCAGCCTCATAACTATCCGGCCTCGCTATGATCGGCATATGTACTCGGCCGGCAACCCCTTACGTCCCGGCCTCTGTAGTAATGTACTATTGTAGGTCCAGAACAATTTGTGATACTTTCGCCATGGAACGCGCGGAACCATGATAACGGCCTTTGAAGCCTACGCCAAAACCAAACACCAACATGAGTGGAGGAATGAGGCTGGCTTAAGGCAATCTAAGCCAGCTTATAGAAGGAGTGGACTCGGGCTTGACCAAAAGCTCTGGAAATCCAGCAGAAAGCAACTCAGAATTATATTTGGGGTGTTGACAGGTCACTTTGGGGTCAAGAATCTCTTGGCCAAGATGGGACTATCGGATAGTTTAGACTGTAGAATGTGTGGTGAGGAGGATGATACTATGGAACACTTACTGTGTGAATGTCATGCCCTTGCCAGAAAAATAATTAATTACTTTGATAACGGCTATCCGCAACCAAAGGATTTTAAGGTACTTCCGCTGAGCTGTATGTATCATGCAGTTTGTAGAAATGATGGAGCAATTTGGGAGTAGTCATAAATGAGACGTCAAATGCACAAAAGATCCCACTGGGTCGAAGTTTATCCGAAAGGGCCCTCACCTAGATAAGATAAAATAAGACCACCCGTCCAGTTATATAGAAGGCTGCGGAGTATAATCTGCCCTTTTGCTTAGCGTTTCTGGACTACGATTCAATCGAAACCTGGGCTGTACTACAGTTTCTCCAGCGTTGCCAAGTATTTTATATTTCAATTTTGTAATTTAAGGCCCTGGCATGGCTCGCTAAGCCAGCGCCATTTCTCAGCCACGACACATGGCTTCTTTAGAATGTACTTCTTGCATGCTTTCTTTAGATATGTATATTATTATTATTTTCTTTTACCTTTATTGTTTCAATTTCGTATTTTATCAATGCCATGTATGTTGTGGGAATGAATAAAGTTTTAATCAATCAATCAAACGAGAATGCCACTTCACTGTGTAAATCTGACTCCAGAATTGGAACGCGAAACCTATTCCGCTGCAGCGAGTCGATCAAGGAGATGTTATTTCTCCAAAACTGTTCACCGCTGCACTGGTGCATGCTTTAAAGACTGGACTGGAGAAGGCGAGTGTATCACTCACCTTCGTATACCATGGAGGACTTGAATACTATAAAGCCTCTGAGCGGGTTGGTCTAAGAATTAACATGGATAAGACGAAGATCATCTGATGCCCATGTATTACCGACTCTCATTACAATCGGACGCTTTACGCTCGAAGTTGTAGACGATTATATATACGTAGGACAAACTGTCTCCTGTCGACTCAGCTGGGCAGCGTTCGTTCGGGAAGCTACGGCACATCTTTTCGTCTAGTATTCCGAAGTGTCTCAAGACGAGAGTCTTTGGCCCATGTGTGGTGCCAGTGATGACATATGACACTGAAATGTGTTCGCGCACTATCGGCCTCATTAGAAGGCTCAAAGGGCTATGGAGAGGGCTATGCTGGGAGTTTGTCTGCGTGATCGCATTAGACGTTAGGTTACCCGCAGGAGAGCTAGGATACAGAAAGTATACATACAGACCTAGCCCCCCCAAATCGCTAAACCGATGCCAAAATTTGGAACCCCATGAGCAACAGTACACGCTTTTCCTAGATAAAGTTAATAAACCATTTGTCCGAACGCTCTTTAGTAAAATGTTCGGTTACTATTAGTACCGTTTTCTCTATCTAAATCTTTTCGCTCCTGGTATGGTTGGTTACGTCTTTTGAACATTCCTTAGAAACAGCTATTTGGTAAAATACTTTTTTTTACTACTACGTGGGCTTGTAGTCAACTAGTCAGTTTGTGTTGTATTATTTTGATTGTTTTTTAGGATTGTAAATCCGTAGGGTTGCGTATCTGTAGATTTAGGAATCAAAACAATGACCGAGGGCACTGTGTGACCCGCCGACGCCAATGATGGGTGAAGGGGAACAGGCAATGCACCATAATATTAATATTCACGTTAACCTTCGTCACTCCATATTCACTACTGGTACTGTTTTGTATTGTACTGATACTACTGATGTTGTAATGGTAATCTGTAAAACTGGGACCAATTCCTATTCCTACCTGCCTGCTAATCCCCAAGGAACGTCTTCAGTTGTGTTTTAGCCCTCCTACCACGGAGCAAGTTTTAAATATTAATGAAAATGATTATTACGACATTTACGGAACATGAAACCGCCTTTTACTCTTTATACTACATTTTAGCTTATTTTTACGATAAATAAACATCAAATAACGCTACTTATAAACCAAATTAAAATTACCGGTAATTTACCGGTTAATAGGTTTTGTCCTACTCAAGTCGGTAATTTACCGGTTTTGAATTGTGCCCGGTAATTGCATATTGCATTCCCTATTTCTTACATACGTTACGTAAACGCTTGCTTTTAGTTTTGTATGTTAAGTTAACATACACATTGTATCATATTAAGGCGAAACATTCTCTTCAATCATATTTAAGGCTAACCTTACCAAATATAGCAACGAAACCAAATGGCTATACTATGATTACATACATACGCTGGACAAAGAAAACCACTTATTTGGCTGGGCATAATTCATAATTATTTCAACTTATGTAATGCCGTCTTCTCCCTAAGGCGTTGTAAGAATGAACTGATTGAAAAAAAAGGTGACCGAGGTGGATTGTTCCTATAGCTCAGTTGGTTGAGAGTAGGGAATGCAAAACCGGTTTTAACCGAAACCGAAGAAACCCGTTAACCGACTGTAAGAAATCGGGCCGCGGCTGGGTCGCCTAGAGATCTGAGGGGTAATCACAAAACGTTTCAAACGCGCGTTAGGACAATTCAACAGTCGTTTTTCGATATAAAAAATACATTTAGATCTACCTAGCGTACGTGTAAAGCGTTACGTGATCGACCTACCGGTCACTCGTACGTTGTTTCAGTGGATAATTAATAGACGGAAAAGTCATCATTACAAAGATTTATTTATAAATTCATTCATCATTACAAAGATTTATTTATAAATTCAACACTTAATATAAATGAACACAATCGTAAAATCAACATTCTTTCATTTTGCAAGTGAGCTGATCAACAGAGGGGAGGCTACCGAGTAGGAAATAAGCAACGACGGCGTGCTGTGATTGGTTATGACGCTCTCGCCGTCGGCGCACTAGACTCGCGCGCAGTTCGTCGTGCGTTCAAATTTTAAAAATAATTGATAAATGAATACAATGTGGAGCTATTGATGAATTACTTAGATTTTTTTATCAATAGATTACTATGATAAAGCTGGTTTATATGTGTCGACTTGAATTTTTTTGAGATTTATTTTAAAATAATTAGAAGGCTTTTAACATTAAACTGTTCATACAAATTTAACCTATTGATAAATATGTTATTAATTCAAACTTAGGTTATATTTGATAGTTTTTAATAGTATTCAGTAATCAAAACCAACTTGTATAATCTTTTAGAGGAAATATTTTTTTTTTATTCGTTTCGGATTATACTGACGTAAGCACTTGACGAAAGTTTTAGCAAATTAAAGTGGAGATTATAATACTAAAATGCGATACTCTATTGAAGAAAAATACCACTTGTATAATTTATCCCTGGATTTACAAGGGTCGCTAAGAAAACGCTGTGTAATACCTAAAGCAACGTCAAATTTCCCTATCTTTTTTTACTACTAGTAGTACTCATCATATTCTAAATATTAACAAAAAAATCGCGACCTTGGGAATTATCGAAGGTGCATTCATTTTACGTACCGTACTATAACCTGCGTTATCGTTTCCGACTCGCAGGCGCCGCCAGGCTATGAGCGCTTCGCTTTTATTAGCTATGTCACACTGACTTGAGCGCGGGCCTGAAATCGCTAAGTTAGTCAGACCATGCATCAATTATAAATATTGCTAGTTATTGTCTATACCAAGGGTCCGCAACAGGCGAACCGCGGACCGTCAAATATTGTTAAGTATACCTACCGACCGGCATATTCATTTATTTTAAAGGAATAAAAAAATATCACTTATACCTAATCATTATCAGTGTTTTCCTCCTAAACCTCAATAAATTTTAAAAGAGAGAAAAAGTCTGTCCGATTGTAGCTTTGTAAAATGTAAGTTTGTATGTAATGGGTAATCTCCGGAACCGTTAAACCGATAAAAAAAAATATTTCACCTGCATATAGAATCGACTTTTCTGGAGGGTTCTTTTCCTTGTCCTGTTCCCATTAATTGGGGTCCGCTCACTGGCTCTCTCGCTCTCGCTCCCTCGCGCCTGATGGGATTTGATTTGGGCTTCTTGCATATCCCTCCCCTGTCAGCCGGGGTCTTATTCGTCTCTTATGCCGGCGAAGAGATCGAATTATAGCCCTCTCCCTCTAACGCATAGCTGCATTCTGCTCGCGCGCCAAAGTTGGCCCAGTGTGTACAGCAGGCTTTAGGCGGGGGGCATATATCTAGCACCTTTCGAGTCATGTGTACAGGTTCTCGGCGCATAACATGCCCGTACCATCTTAACTCTTTCACTGCCAGGAACCCGCCTAGCGGGCGGCTACGCCGTAGTCGCTATCCGCTACATACGAGAAAAACCACGGGATCGGCTACGAGCGTAGCGCGTAGCGATTCTTGGCAGTGAATGTGTCGATGGTTACTTTCTGGATGATTATTGGCTTCATTTTAGCCCGCGGGTTTTTCCTATATAATATACGCTGAAAACGCCAAACTTCCTGAAAAAAATTTTTTTTTTCATCTGACCATTGAAAATTGTTACTAAATTAAAAAAAAAACATAAGTCTAAAACTGGTCACAAGTAGAATGTTGATCTTCTTATTTAATAGCTAAGCTCTTTTCGGTGTAGCCCAAAGTAGGCAAAGTTAGAGGGCGTAGTGGTAAGTTCTTTGGGAGGAACTTGTCTATAAAAAGCTACATTAGGTACGATGAGAACGTTGTGACATGACGAGTAAGTGCCGCCATCAAAAAAGCACTTCCATGGTATTGAGCAGCAGTGATGCCAGTACTGGCAGAAAGCCGAAGATTAATGAAATCTTGCAGGCTTGCTGACTAGACAATAACAGGTGGTATTCCGGCGGTGTACTGCGGTGCAGAAAGTAACGGGAACCTACTGCAATAATTTCCCATTAATGTAGCTCGTGGTAGAGTAGAGAGATACTCAGCATAAATATTCTTCACTATAAGATGTACTCACTAAAAAAACGACCGGGTTGCACTCTGGGAGCGCCGGCAGAAGTGAAAACTCAATGACATTGTAACAGTTTTTCGATTAGGTCACGTGTCCGTCTTACGAATTTTCAATCTGTCGAATCTTACGGTCACGTGACCTGTTGCGAGTAGCTCACGGTCACGTGACCTGTGGCGAGTTTAACAATTTTTCCCCATCACAAAAAGTGCAGCGCCGCTAAAGAAGTTTTCACTTCAAAAACCCTTGTCCATTTGATGTAACCGACATACTATGGAAATCCGACGACCGGTTAGCCTAGTGGGTAGTGACGCTGCCTACGAAGCTGAAGGTCCTGGGTTCGAATCCCGGTGAGGGCAAATATTTGTGTGATGAGCATGAATATTTGTTTCTGAGTCATGGAAGTTTTCTATGTATTTAAGTATTTATATCTATTATATATACGTCGTCTAGTACCTATAACACAAGCCTTAACACATTCATTGCCCAGAATCGCTACGCGCTACGCTCGTAGCCGATCCCGTGGTTTTCCTCGTATGTAGCGGAAAGCGACTACGACGGTCTGACGCATATGTGTCGTCATGGGCCCTGAATGGGCTTACTATGGGACTAGGTCGATTTGTGTAAGATTGTCCCCTAATAATATTTATATTTATTTATATCCGACTAGCCTTTCAGGCTCATCTTTCACTAGCCAGACCCTAGCAGTCAACATACCTATTGGATAATCCTTTACTTTGACCATTTTACACAAAACGAACGTTTCGTCCTGGCCATACAAATCAGTAGCTACGAGGGGCGT
This sequence comes from Epinotia ramella, assembly GCA_947578815.1. Lineage (NCBI taxonomy): Eukaryota > Metazoa > Arthropoda > Insecta > Lepidoptera > Tortricidae > Epinotia > Epinotia ramella. The sequence goes on along the minus strand of OX388227.1, from coordinate 4,126,971 downwards.
CTGAAAAGTTCTAAGCCTAAGATAGAAAAAAACAATTTACAAAAATGAACTCGTGTTTATTTTTCAATATAGTCTCCTCCTAAACCAATGCATTTTTTACATTTTTTATACAGTGCTTTTAGGCCATTAAAAAAATAATCTTTATTTTGCCCTTCAAAATGCTCCTGTACAGCCGCCTTCATCTCTTCGTCACTTCTAAATCGCTTTCCCCTCAACTCTTTCTTCAAATTATTGAATAGAAAATAATCGCTTGGGGCTAGATCTGGGCTGTAGGGTGGGTGGTCAATTTCCTCAAAACTAACTTCCTTCAGAGCACGCCTCGCAACATTAGCGGTGTGAACGGGTGCGTTGTCTTGCAAAAACAAAATGCCTTTCCTTAGTTTATCCCGCCTTTTCTCAACTATGGCTTGTCGCACCTGTCTTATTAGATTTGCATAATAAGTTCCGTTTATCGTAGAGCCTTTTTCTAAATAATCGATTAAAAGAATGCCATCACAGTCCCAAAATACCGTAGCCATTAACTTAGAGGCCGACTTTTGCACTTTAAATTTCTTCGGCGGCCTTTCACCCTTTTCAATCCACTGCATCGACTCAGACTTACACTCCGGATCATACTGTCTGATCCATGTTTCATCAACAGTTATTATTCGGGAACAAACTTCATCTAAATCATCTTCGCACAATTCTAAAAACGCCCGAGAAGTTTCCACACGACGTACTTTATCGAAGGCCGTTAGCATTCTCGGTACCCAACGAGCACTGACTTTACTCATGTACAAATGTTCATGTAAAATTTCTCCGACTCTTTCTTTACTAATACCTAAGACCTCAGCTATTTGTCAAACCTTCATTCTTCTATCTTCTAATACCAGCTTTTTGACTTTTGCTACGTTTTCTTCGGTCACTACCGATATTGGCCGCCCTGAGCGGGGGTCGTCTTCGATCGATTCCCGTCCGAGTTTAAATAAGCGACTCCACTTTTTGACTGTGGCATAAGAAGGCCCAGAATCACCGTAAATAATAGCCATTTCCTCAAAAATACACTGCGGTGATTTGTCACTTTTTGTAAGGAATTTAATTACAGCACGGTGCTCAATTTTCGTAATATTCGTTGGTGATTCACACATGATGTACTTTTCCGTTGAATATCTCGAAACAGAATAATAAAAACGTGACATGTTATTTTTTAATAATTAGTTTTTAAATGGCCTTTCTAGTGGCCAGTATCATAAACGCATAAATAACCTCGAAATACCTTAGGCTTAGAACTTCAGACGCCCCTCGTACATGTCAATAATAGATTTCGTGGAAAATGCATCCACCTGGGAACCGAACCCGGTGCATTAGCGACGTATCTAATTGCAGTGCATTAAAACACGGACTAGGTATACAGGGTGTCCCGCGGCAAGGGATCGGAACTGTATTTTACAAGCTTTTTAACTTGCCCTGTTAGTATGTATGTATGTATGGGACATATCTTGCAAGTTAAATTTGACCCACTTCCCGGTGACCGATTGAGCTGAAATTTTGGGTATAAGTATAGTTTGGATGACAATTCAATATTATGGTACCATCGAGCTGATCTGATGATTGAGACAGAAGGTGGCCATGGGAATTCAGTACTTAACTGACGTAACCCCGTTGAGTTTGGGTTCGTTAGAATCGTCTCAATGAGTTGTTGATGATGTTATACAGAAAAGTACAGTCGGCAATAAAAGCTTGTACCAAAAATTAAATTTTTGACAGAATCTTATTAATTTTTTATTGGATATTTAATGCCTAGGTGGCAAACAGGCTGCCTCGTGGTAAACAAACACCATAGCCTATAGGCGCTTGTGACCCCTATGTCATTGCCGACCGTTTATTCATTTCGCGGCTAGGCAGCTACAAACGCAGGTTATTTTTAATAGGTTATTTTGTTATTTATAATTACAATCTCACTAAAAGTATGAAATTTATTTCGTTCAGAATTTAAGTGGTGCAATAACAGTTACATATTATTAGCGAAAGATCGGAAAACATAAATCAATACCGACCAAAAGTGTATGGATGATGTACCGGAAGCGGGAGCTCATCCATGCAAAAGTATTAGGGTGAGCAGAAAGTAGATTGGGGTGCATTACGAAAATCTTCACTTCAATTTGCTACATTGCATATAGAAAGTTTTTCTTTTAATAGAAATTACTAAATTACCACACAAGTTAAATAACTAAAGTGGTTTTTTGCACCCTCGGAAGGTAAGAAACGAAATCAAGTTTAAGTCATAAAATGTAGTATCACAGTATTAATAACGTCTCCGAGCATCAAAGTAGGTATCACATATATGTTCTTGCCTTGTCATGCCATGACCGTGGTACACCCTGTATAAACGCTGTCCTTGTCTAACGCATCACTATTAGTATCTCCCTTCTCTCTTATGCAATTATTTATCCTGTATCTGGTTGCAACGCATTAGGCGGTCCTATTTCCAGATCACGATATTTGAGTTTAGCCTAAATGTGTTTCGTCTTTCGTAACGCGAAATAAGGAGAAACAAGGAATGTAATTGTAGTGAAGATTTGGGAATAGCATAGATCATTAATTGGGTCAATCAACTATTTTATGTTGCTCGTTGCCATGGTTACGTCTCCTGGGTCACTCTTTAAAACTACGATTTTGTAGGGTTTAAATCCACGAAACACGTGTTTTTGTTATATTGGTTAACCCATTCCCTGCTGGGGCATCTCCTTAGCATGAAATAAGTCCAATTTATAGTATTTTATCTTAGAAACTCTGTCACAGTTGTCTCTTGGCTTACCGGGACAGAATAACAACAAGAAAAAGTTGATTGACCCAATTACTATACTTAACATTTATTTTCTCTCACAAAATTCTGATAGAGTTTCACTAAAAGGTCTAAATGGTAGGTCTAAAGCTGTTTTTACAAGCTTTTATTTACTTTCACCTGTCCGTTGTCTGTAATCAAATCTTGCAAGTATAATTTGACCCACTTCCCGGTGACCGATTGAGCTGAAATTTTGGATCTAGTGTAGTTTGGATGACATTTCAATATTATGCTACCATCGAGCTGATCTGATGATGGAGACAGAAGGTGGCCATTGGATTTCAGCACTTAACCGACTTAACCCCGTTGAGTTTGGGCTCTTTAGAATCGTCTCAATGAGTAGTTGATGATGGTATACAGAAAAGTACAGTCGGCAAATAAAACTTTATTAACCTGTCTGTTTGGTATGTTTTTTAACCCCCGACGCAAAAAGAGAGGGAGGAGAGGATTCGAAAGCTGATGTGATCCCGATCCCCCTTAGCCATGTTTGATGAAAATCTGTTCAGCCGTTTTTGAGATATTCGACTTTGAAACGAAAATGTCGGGGGGTTTTCAACTTTTCTAAGTCAACTTTACTTTTGTAATTCTAGTTGCTCTTTAAGTTGGAGAACTCGCGAGTCTATTTTTATCTTATTTAAAAATATTACATGTTTTTTTTTTGTACAACGACGGTGGCAAACAAGCGTACGGCCCACCTAATGGTAAGCGGACACCGCAGCCTTTAAACGCATGTAACTCCAAAGGAGTAACATGGGCGTTGCCGACCCTTGATATGTTTGAGGATTCGCCGTGTTGACAGCTGAAGGAACAAATTCCCTCGCTCTCAACACAACGCATCCTCGGGAGCTCTGGCGACCTTGCTCACCTCCAGGAACACAACACTACTACTAGGTATATTATATGTAAGTACTAATCGACAAAAAAAAAAGATCGATCCTGCTCACAACATTTCACGGGAATCGGTTGAGAAACGCGACATGTAGAGGAGACTAGCCGCACATCAGGACATCCGGACAAACGATTTTTTTTTGCTCCAAGCTAAAACATCGTTCGCTTCGCTCGCTCGTTCAATAAAGTTTGTGAATATGTAGCTTTGTAAGTTTGCATGTAGGGAGTAATCCGGAACTTGGCATTAAAAAAATCTTCTTGTGATTGTTCTGGAATCACAAGCGTCCATAGGCTACGGTATCCTTCCCATCAGGCGGGCCGTGTGCTCGTTTGCCACCGTCATACCAAAAAACGTGTTGTCAATGCGAAAATAACATCAATCCGTTTCCGTTTTTGCCTATCCCGAGTTTAGCCGATTTTATAACAAGTACGGATAGATAGATGAACAGATCGTGTTCCTAAGCAAAACCTTGCGTTATCTGATCTAACCCGTCCAATTCCGATTTAAATGCAAATCGATGCTTAATTTGGGTCCCTAATTAGAGGTTCCGTACCGTGGAAGGACGTATGTTAATGGGACCATTGAGATTCCATTTATGCAAAACTAGCTTCTGTTCTAAGTCACATGCACTTTGTTTATATCGCAGCTCCATACAAAGTTTCTCCCCCCCATTTCACCCCCTTACGGGATAAAGAGTATCCTAAAGAGTATCCTATGTCATTCCATGGGATTACAACTAAGTAGGTAAGAAAGACTACTAGCGACCCGCCCCGGCTTCGCACGGGTACTTTATTATACATATATAAACCTTCAAAGTCAAAGTCAAAGTATTTATTTGCTAAACATAGGTTATGCATCTTGGTATCACTATGTCTTACCCGAAGGTGTAACAAAATATAGAATGAATAGGCTTAGGCTTAAATTAATATGATACCACAGTTTTCATGCATCATGCTTTTCCTAATACATAAATTATTTATTTATAACACAATTAGTGAGAATTTAATAATCATCTTTTCTATATTCGTCAATTGAGTAATATGCCTTTTCCACTAGAAGAGCAAACAATTTCTTTATGAACACCATCAGATCTTCAGCATGTAAAATGTTTCTTGGCAACTTATTGAAGATTGTTGATGCCATCCCAAGAACACTTTTTGAGAGCATGGCTGTTTTACATGAAAAGGTATTGCAGATCTTACCCCGTTGACGCGAACTGTGAACCTTCCTAATGAATCACTCTATCTATTAAAAAAACCGCATCAAAATCCGTTGCGTAGTTTTAAAGAACTAAGCGACTTTGTTTTATAATATGTAGTGATAGTGAAGTTTTCCGTCCGCGAATTTGTCTGCGTGGACCCGGGATAAAAACTATCCTACATAGCTATAAACTATCTTCTTGCAAAATTTCATCCAAAGCGGTTGAGCCGTTTAAGCGTGATTGAGTAACAAACATCCATACTTTTGCATTTACAATATTAGTAGGATGCGTATTTGGAAATAAAAATTTAACAAGATGTCGGTAATGGTTTGTAAGTAACTTTCATTTTATGTAAAGCAAACTATATACATGTGTCTTTCGAATGTTATTTCGATACATTAAATAGAATACACTTCTATTATGATTTTTTATACTCGTCGACTTTAATGTTTGAGTTAAGACTTCGTACACCAGACTAAAATCACATACTTTTTACTATGGAGCTCCCCTCCCATCTCAACATTTTAAAACTGTTTAGACAACTAAAATAAATTCGACCAATCACGTGGCTACTGAACTATAATGAATTTGACCAATAGGACGTCGTCTTGACTAGGTACAGAAGAAAAGAAAAGACATCAACGACAAAAAAGAAAAAGCCGTTGGCTGCGCTTCGTTTCAGCAGGGCTTAGATTTTCAATAGACACCAAGTTTGTTTAATTAGTTCAGTTGACTTGTAGAAAAATCTTTCTTTCTTTCTTTCTTTCTTATATAATTAGCTTTTTAATTCTCGTACCTTAATTAGGCTACTCAGCAAGCTTCGTGGCCTAAACGTGGTACTCGACTGAAAAAGCATACATTATATAACGATTGGATAATAGTAGTTTATGCAACTGATCCATAATTGTGGTTTTATGAAACGAGCGTGAGCGAGTTTTAAAATAGGATCACACGAGTGTTTTAAGACATAATTATGTACAGTTGCATACACTACTTTATCTACTCACATATCATAAGTACTCTAAGATGGGTTCACAATTCTACCTTCGTAACAGCAAATAACCAGCAAAAAAATACAACAGAACAGCAATGGCGGCAATTCAATCCTCCGTCAAGACCAATGGTTTGTTTTAAATCATAGTCAAACGAATGAATTCCCTCCTCATGTCACTCGAGATCAAATGTCGTGCGTAAAGATTAAAAAAACATACTGAATTGACGTTTCGTATCGATAACTGTGTTAATATCTATGGATACTAAAATAGCGACCCACTTGAGTTTGGCAGCTGTTCCAAATTTAAACTCACAGCGTTACAAAAATCTATACTGTTATAACATTGAAGTACCTACAGATTTTACCTACTACCAAAGACAAGAAAGTTCTCATAGTAAAATCGGTTATAATAATGCTGGTCATTTCCTACGGTTTCTGAACGCATTTTAGAGCACTAATGATATGTGCGTAGATAAAATACTGTTAAAAGATCCATACTTTGCTTCCTTATGAAACAATGTAGCTTTAAAGAGTAATGTCATAATAGGCGAGCTGAGCTTCCTCATAACCTTACTGTAAAATTATCTATAGGTATATCTACGACGCAAAAATATCTATACTACACCCTATCCGAATGAATTAAGGTTATAATTTAAACCTCATACGGAGCTTTATTTAATGTCGCCGACTTTTCATAAAATTGACATTTGAATTTGAATCTTCTTTCGTGGACGGTAGAGTTGCTTTTTGATTGGCCTACTTCGATACGACTCGGCCAACTCAAATCTCAAGTATAGCTACAGTCGGCCGTAATTGCACCAATTAGGTTCAATCTCGCCCTTATTAGTGGTAACGGAGCCGAGTGTACTTGCAACTTTAATAGTGCACGTGATACTTTAGTGGGGCTCGTCAAAAATATGTGCGCAGCGCGAGTTGTGTAATAAATCGAAACTTCTAGGCAGTACAGGCAGCATCAAAAGTAACTACGCAATCGGAGACGTCAAAAACTCTTATTCCCTTTTAAGGCGGTGCATTGGAAATTATCGCGTGCTTTGAAACGCCGTTCTGACTTGATTAAGAAACATAAGGTCTGATTTTCAGACATATAATTCTTGACTATGATTGTTCATCTGATTTTATGGATACATGATTCCTTAAAATTTCCTCGATAGAAAAAAAATCCAGAGTTGGGTCTGTCTTTTCCTTTTTTTACTCAGCCTACTCAAACGATACATTATTTTACGACACAATCAAGTAAATACTATGGTATTTTATCTCATCTAAAATCTCACTTTATGAAATTTTAATAAACCTTCTCTAAGTTAGGTATTTATCGAAATTTGTCCAAAACAGCGATTCCCTAAGAGTGTTACATCTCTTTTTCTCGTGGGCGGAAGGTATCAGCGTGTCTCTCAAATCAAGGCATATCCTAAATGCTGACTGTACCAGGAGCGGCACATTCCTGACCCCGTATCATGGTCGGCCTTATCACACGATAAGTGACAAGATAGAGCGTCCGTCCCTGGCTGACACCTTTCGATAGAACGAGACGACGCTATCTTGTCACTTATCGCGTTATAAGGCCGACCATGATACGGGTCTGTTTGGGTTGTACATTAGCGCGTGGGGTATGTTAGCGCTGCTACGGGATTTGTTAGATCGGTTTCCCAAACGCAATTCTTCTTTGTAGCTAATTTTTCATTCGCCATTACCCCACGTCATCGCATAATTTCCCATTGTTAAAATTTACATTCCTTACTATATTATCTACCATAATTCTACGGTAGTCTAGTGGTTCAGGCATGCGGCTGTCAAGCGGCGGTCGTGGCTTCGGATCCCGGCTCGTACCTACCAAATGAGTTTTTCGGAACTTATGTAAGAATTATATTTACCGTTACCTTTTCGGTGAAGGAAAACATCGCGAGGAAACCGGTCTAATCCCAGATCTAGTTTTCTCTCTGGGTTGGAAGGTCAGATGGCAGTCGCTTTCGTAAAACTAGTGCCTATGCCAAATCTTGGGATTAAACTCAAACTCAAACATTTATTCGTGACAAAAACAACACAGATATAAAAGAAATAAAATCAAAAAACACTTGGCTTTGTCAAGTAATGGACCCAGCTCAGCATGTTGCTAGCTTTAGACCCAGCAGAGATTAGTTGTTAAAGCGGACCTCCTTTAAGGCCACAACCGGGAATAACGCTAGGAGGATGAACATGTATACGGCAACTGAGAATTTCCTTCGAGCATAACTTGAAAACTCGGTCAAAAATAGCACAATTGTTAACAGCCTCTGGCGACAATATGGCCGCCGTCCGCCATAAATCCGCCGTAAAGAATACGTCGTAAACATTTTATACGCCATTGGATGCACGCACATGAGCCCTATCTATTAAGGGTTAGATAACAATGAGCAATTTCGCGAAAGGTGGGCGGAAAAACGGTAAAAGTAGTAAAACTGACAAAACTGTCATTACAGTGGATATATGGGCGCAAGCAGTTAAACAAATCTGTACAAATGTCCAATGTGTCACGCACACGGACACGCGTCGATACGGTAAAGTTAGTGCAAGTCGGGGTAGTCGGTACAGCAGTACGCGTACCGCCCGTGCGCCTCGTAGAAATGTTTTTAAGGAGCGCAGCTGTAGTGTAGAAAAGGTCTAAGCGACGCTAGTTGAGATACCGCTTTAGCATATATATTTACCGTCACGCAGACGTTTCACGACAATTTCATCATCATATCAGCCGAAAGACGTCCCCTGCTGGACATAGGCCTCCCCCAAAGAGTGCCACAATGACCGGTCCTGCGCCACCCGCATCCAGCGGACTCTCGCGACCGGGACGAAAATATACCTTTTATGAAACACTAGGTCAAAATTCTCAAGGAGTGCGTCATTTTTAGGGTTCCGTAGTCAACTAGGAACGGCCTTATAGTTTCGCCATGTCCGTCCGTCTGTCTGTCCGTCTGTCTGTCTGTCTGTCCGTCTTCGGCTTAGCTCAGTAACCATAACTCCTATAAAATTATAATTCGGCATGGGTATATAAATCAATCAGGCCGACAAAACCGTACAATAAAATCATGAAAAATTTTTTTAGGGTACCTCCCCTACACCTAAAGCGGGTATGTAATTTTTTTTTCTCGTTAAACCAATGGTTATGGGTTTCCTAAAACCACTTTTCAAATCAGTAATTATTTTGCGAGATATTGGGCTTTAAAGCCCTAATTTTTGGTCGAGTCATGTGTCCCCCCCTCCCTGCCGGCTAAATGGCTACTACTGGGGATGTGAAAAAGATCGTGGTAGTAGTACATATAATTAATTTAAAAAGAATAAAGTAGGCATAAGTAGTTACCGAGTAATAGTCGACCAACTTAATGTGTACTTGGAAAGGCAAATTTTCGTACGCCGGTTTTATTAGGGTTCCGTTCCGTAGTCAACAAGGAACCCTTATATTTAGTTTCGCCATGTCCTACCGTCAGTCCGTTTCGGCTTAGCTCAGTAACCAAGAGCCCCTCTACTAGAAAACTAATTCGGCATGGGTAATATGTAAATCAATCACGCCGACAAAACAGAAGAATAAAATCTTGAAAAAAAATTTTTTTACGTTGCCTTTTCTACACCTAAACTGGGGATGTAATATTTTACGTGTCGATGTAACTACGGACAGGCAACTACGGAACCCTACACTGCGCGTGGCCCGACACGCACTTGGCCGGTTTTATTTGTATGAAGTTCAGTTGCGAGTAAGGAAATATTTTTCTGTTTGTTTATCTATTCTCCACTACTCAACGAAGTCCACTAAAGCACCTATTTTATTAGCCAAAGCGCTCCTAGCCAAATAAGAATACATTATACATTGAATGACGGTTGTAAAGCGCTTTAAGCCACGTTTTATTAGTGTAGAGACGCAATGAAAGACCTGAGCTAGTGAAAGGAAAACCTTACAGGATTAAAACAGTACCTGGAACACCTGGAACTTAAGTGGCAGTGGAAAGGGAAATTGCACGTAAATCCGATGGCCGTTGGGGCGGAAAGGTTCTCGAGTGGCAAACCACGTACCGGTGCTCTTCCGCCCGCGACTGTCAGCGTGGATACGGGATAAAAACTATCCTACATTTTTAGCCAGGATATTAACTATCCACGTGCAAAATTTCATCCAAATCGGTTGAGCCGTTTAAGCGTGATTGAGTAACAGACAGACATCAAAACATTTAAACATACAAACTTTTATTATTAGTAGGATATGCCCGGTCCCTCTCACCCTTGAGAGGACGGAGACCTGTGCCCGGCATTGGGACGTATACAGGCTGTTTTTAGGGTTCCGTACCCAAAGGGTGAAAACGGAACCCTATTACTAATGCTCCGCGGTCCGTCCGTCTGTTTGTCCGTATGTCACAGGCTGTGTCAAATGAACCGTGACAGTTAGACAGTTGACATTTTCACAGATGATGTATTTCTGTTGCCGCTATAACAACATATACTTAAAAACATAACACTTGGCCGGTTTTTATTTCATGTATCATATCGTTGGTAATTTTCCTTTACAGACTAGGAGCAGGACAGGTAAAACTAAATAAACACTACTTACTAATGCTTTTAGAGTTTTATATGTTACACGGCCCAAACTACCGCCCTACGTCAACATCCACTGAAGTATGCTTTCCGAGACCAAAAAGACGGTTCTAACATGTCACCCTTTACCGTTAAACCCTTTAGATTCTGATATACCTTCGCCGAAACATTATACAGGTGAACGGTGACCTTTAGGCTATTTTAAATGGAAGCCCTTTGTTCACTGGCCTTTAGTTATCTATGTTATCATAATGTATTTGTAGGGTTTTGTGAATTAACTTGACGAACGGTGGGCTGGCAAAGCGGACGGTCCTGGGTTTGAGTCCCGGTAAGGGCAAATATTTGTGTGATGGGCATATTTGTTTCAGAGTGTTAATTTTGAATGTTTTCTATGTATATACGAATTCATATCCACGAGTACTAGTCGCTCTGTGAGATGATACGGACTCGAAAATTATTATTACTCCAAAATTAAGAAGGCAAAAAAATATGCCTGGTGACGAAAATCTCATTCAGATATCTCAAAGAATTACGAAGCTACAACCGTTTTAATATCGCTTGTTAGAGAGAGAAAACGCTCGCAGTTAGTGACGTCACAATCTGCGAGCGTCATAGTAAATGACAATCGTTTCATATGAAGGCGCGTTTTGCGGAAAAGGGACAATATACCCCCTCTTAAAACTTTGGACACATAACTTTGTGGTTATTTAACCTATTGGATTGATTTTTTCTTCATTTGACTACATTTTTAATCCTTTTTCTAGAAAATATAGTATTATTTGTTGTGTTTAACCCCCGACGCAAAGAGAGGTTATAAGTTTAACATGTCTGTGTACCTGTGTATCTGTCTGTGGTATCGTAGCTCCCAAACGGATGGACCGAATTGAATGCGGTTTTTTTATTCGAAAGCTGATGTGATCCCGAGTTAAGAACACCGGGATCACATCACTCGGAGGCTGTCCGTCTGTCACAGCCAGTTTTCTCGAAGGCCGGTTTGACATAGGAAGCTGAAATTTGGTATAGATATAGAAATTAATTTTTTGTGTCATAGATAATTTTATCCCGAGTGTTCTTAGCCATGTTTCATGAAAATCTGTTTAGCCGTCTTTGAGATGAAAATGTCGGGGGTTTTTCATCTTTTCTAATATTTAGCGTCTACACCCCTATTAACAAACCTGCTCACAAAGTCACGGGAGTCTGTTGAGAATTGCGATCTGCACAGAAACAGCCGGAAAGCGTGGCAGACACGAACGAAGCATAGAACTTCGTTCGATCGTTCGATTAAAAAATTTAAGTAGCCTCCAGAAAGGTGTAAGTATAACTTTAAAAGTGACCCATGAAAATGTACATTCATTTAAAACGATTTACGTATCTTATCTGCTCATATTAATAAGCTGTATGAAATTAAATTCTTGATACAAGCATTTCCAATCCCAAATCGTCTCGAGATACTAGATTTAAGTAAAGCAAAGTATATCCACACTGAACTGCAGTATACCCCTGATATTAGCCACATTCTCATATCTACTCTCGTAAAAGCGTATTAGCTCTATAAAAAACATCATAACCCGATCCAATAAAAGCGTCGTTTGCGCAGATTTCGACGCTAAATATGCATGGCTTTTAAATTTTTCAGTTTAGCAAACGTTTCGGCTGCCTAGGATGGGTTTTTAGAAGAGGTGGGTCGTTATATGGTGTTTACAGGTTAGGTAGGGCATAGCGGCATGTCATCTCCCCCGCATTTAGGGCCCGTATAGCGAAGTAACTCCATCTTGCTGAAAACCGCAGCCACAATAAAGGTCGCCGCCTCGCCTCGAACCGTTAGTATTCTTTATATGGATTTGTATGGGCATGCGCTCACTACATCAACTCCGTAGTTAGTACAGTTCCGAGGCGAGGCGGTGCGGGTCGGGTGCCGGGTACCCTAACACTGCAGTTTGCTCTGTAGGTGTTTTGTGTTGTGTTCCTGGAGGTGAGTGAGGTCGCCAGAGCTCTCGAGGGTGCGCTGTTTTGAGAGTGAGGGACGTCCCATGATCCATTTGTCTGGTTGCCAGCGCATCGAATCCTCAAATATATAAAGGGCCTGCTACGGCAAATGGCGGTATCTAGTTATATAGATAGATAGATATATATATAACTAGCTGCCCGGCCCGGCTTCGCACGGTTAGTAACGCACGGATAATTCTTACTACCCGTTGTCCTATTAACCGTGTTTGTTGTTATGCGTTGATTGCGTGAAGAAAATAAGAGAGTGCGACTAGTCTTGGATGATTAAATAAAAGTTCAAAATGGATACGTGCTTATTCTTATAATTCCCATTTGCAAGTAATTATTACAAAATTCGAGGATAGGGGTAGAGGGAACATTATATCGTGACGTTGGGTGACGTGACCGTCCATCCGGCATTGCTATTGGCTGCGATATATGTGACGCGATATATGCGGTTCCAATGATCGTCAATAGATGACGTTATGGGTATCGTCCGGAACATGCCCCCGGCCTTGAAAGGACTGGCTTTCAAGAAGAGTCTTGAGCTGGCAGGACTTCGTCTGGCTGAGCCACCAAGGGACATATTTTGGTGTAAGCGCGTCTCACGGTTCCAGATGCGGTTTGGATGTCTGCTACTCTGGAGACTCCATCCTTGCCAGGTATGGTGTTAATAATACGTCCCAAATGCCATTTCAATGGAGGAAGATTGTCGTCCTTTATCAGCACAAGCGTGTTTGGTTGCAGGTCTTCGCAATGGCTTCTCCATTTGGATCGCGTCTGTAATTCCGAGACATATTCTTTGGCCCAGCGTGCCCAAAAATGCTGCCTGATTTTCTCCACCATCTGGTACCGGTTGAGTCGATGCGCAAGCGTGTTCTGAAGATCCTCTGAAGCAGGCGACGTCAAAGTTCGGCCGATCAGGAAGTGCGCAGGGCTCAGAGGAAGAAAATCGTGCGGATCAGCCGACATAGGGGATAAAGGGCGCGAATTAAGGACAGCCTCAATTTGCGTTAATACCGTGCTAAATTCTTCAAATGTGAGATGAGCGTTTCCCACAACACGGCGAAGATGAAATTTACAGGATTTTACTCCAGCTTCCCAAAGAGAACCAAAATGGGGTGCGTAAGGCGGAGTAAAATGAAATTTAATATCGCAACTCGTAGCGTAGTCAACGATATCTGAGCTACATCGTTTCAAAAACTTGGCAAAGTCGTTCATTAAACCAACAAAGTTACGACCGTTGTCAGAAAAGATTTCTTTGGGTTTTCCGCGACGAGCTATAAAACGTTTAAGCGCTAAAAGGTATGCGTCAGTGGTCAGATCACTGACAAGCTCCAAATGAATGGCTCGTGTGACGAAACAAATAAATAAGCAAATGTATGCTTTTACGGGTTGAGCACCTCTGCCTTTGCGGTTCAAAATATACACTGGTCCAGCATAATCGACGCCAGAAGAGAGGAAAGGAAAGGTTGGCGTAATTCTCTCTTTCGGTAGGTTTCCCATGAAAGGAGTTAGGGTTTTCCCTCTTAATCGTTTGCAAGTAACACAGTCATAATAAATCTTTCGCGCGAGATTCCTACCACCTAGCGGCCACCAAGCATCTTGCAATTCAAAGAGCAGTGCTTGAGGTGCAGCATGAAGAAGTTTTTTATGTGTGTGACCGAATAATAGAACAGTGAAGTGATGTTTGCTCGTTATCAAAATCGGGTGTTTTTTGTCGTAAGAAAAGTGCTCCGAGTAACCGATGCGACCGCCGACTCGCAAGACGCGATCGTCATCCATAAATAGATTTAATTTACTTAAATTATGTTTAGGTTTAAGTTTTTGTTTACTAACCAATAGCTTGTACTCATCTGGAAATGATTCCAGTTGAGACAGCCTGGTTAATAATTTTGTCGATTCCCGCAGCTCCTCAACACTGATACACTCCGTGCGCTTATTGTTTTTATTGCGCGTATTATTAATAAAACGTAGAACGTAAGCTCCGGCGTGTACCATGCGCGAGAACTGCGAGAATCGTTCGAAAGGAAACAGAGAAACCTCAGTGTTAGCGGTGAGCGTAAAATTTACGTTAGGTTTTACTTCTGGCAATATCTCGTGCGCATGCTCAGAAGTCAGAACTTGAGGTAAGTTTTTAAGGTTGAAATTAGCATCCCGCAAGAACTCGGGTCCTTCCCACCATAAACTAGACCTCGCAAGGTCTTCCAGGGCTACACCGCGTGACACGAGGTCAGAGGGATTTTCTTTACCGCTGACATGTCGCCATGGAAGCCCTTTGGTCAGTTCATGGATCTCGGTAACCCGGTTTTGGACAAAAGTCTTTAATACGTGGGGCGGCATGCGTAGCCATCCCAATACAATAGTCGAATCTGACCAAAACACGATATCGTCGAATTGGCAATGAATGCTATTTATGACCTTATCATATAATTTAGCACCTACAAGAGCCCCTGATAGTTCTAAACGAGGTATGCTTAAAGGTTTAAGAGGTGCTACTTTCCCCTTTGAACATAATAGGCGTGAAGATATTTCCATATCATCATTAATTGTGCGAATATAACAACAAGCGCCGTAAGCAACCTGTGACGCGTCCGTATAGACATGTAGTTCTATGCGCGTATAATTACTACTGCCCATTACGTAACGCGGCACACGGATAGTACTCAGAACAGCTGATAAAGATTTAACAAATTCATTCCAAGTGCGCGTGACGTCAGAGGGAACTTCATCGTCCCAGGAACATTCTTTAAGTAACCACAGACGCTGGAGTAAGACCTTAGCTACCATTATCGTTGGACTTAGTAAACCTAAGGGATCATAAATCTGCGACACATGAGATAAAATACTGCGTTTAGTCACTTTCTCGTTTTTATGTATAAAATCAAGTTGAGAATTAAAATAAAAGTGATCATAATAATTATTCCAACATATGCCCAATGTTTTTGAATTGCAGTCTTGATCGAACGTGTGTTGCGTTTGTGCATCGAATAGTGTAGTGAAACTAGACCCTATTGACGGTTCGTTAAAGTTGAATACCCACTTTCTCAGCGGAAAACAACCTGTGTGTAACGTTCGCGTTGTTTCATTGCATAACCGTAATAATTCAAATTTATCGTGTGAACCGGTAATCATGTCATCCACGTAAAAGTCTTCGTTAATTATTCTTTTAACTTCGGGATCTGTGCATTCGATACCTAATTGTTTTAAGCAACGAATGCTTAAGAAAGCCGCCGAGGCCGTACCATAAGTGACGCGATTTATACGGTATACATCAATCGCTTGCTCGGGACTGTCGCGCCAGAGGATCAGCTGAAGGTCACGTTGCTGTTCTGCTATCAGGACCTGCCGGTACATCTTAGCTACGTCTGCACACGCTACATAACGATGCTGCCTAAAGCGTAAAAGGATCGAAAGTAGGTCACCTTGGATTGCTGAACCCACCATCTGAAGGTCATTTAGTGACGTGCCAGAAGTGGATGCTGCACTTCCATTGAAGACTACTCTGAGGTGAGTGGTAGTACTTTCGCGAAAAACTGCATGGTGCGAAAATATAAAATGTGGTGAGTCATATGTTGAAATTTTAGTCATGTGACCTAAATCTATATACTCATGCATAAAGTCTGTGTACATTTGTTTGTACGTTTCTGAACGCTGTAACCGTTTTTCCAGCGCCAGAAGACAACGTTCAGCTTGAGGATATGTCTCTCCTAACACGTCGGGTGACTGCTTGAGGGGCATGGTAACACAGAACCTTCCGTCGCTATCGCGTGTGGTAGTGCGAACGAAATGCTCCTCGCAAGCCTTCTCCTCATCAGACAATGCGTTCCGAACCGTAGGTATCTCCTCGATCTCCCAGAAACGGCGTAACAGTGAATCTGTTGTTTGCGTAAAGTTGCACTGGATGTGGCCTTCAATGCGTGCGTTTAAATTGATAGGGCCCGCCAGAATCCAACCTAGATGGCTGTTTAGCAAATAAGGTCCGTTATGTAACCTTATCTTGCCTTGCGTAAGTAGATCCCAAAATTTATCGGCACCTACTAGGATGTCGACAGATTCAAAATCTAAAAATTGCGGATCTGCCAGTTGTATGTTGTCTGGGATACAGAAATTTGCGCGATTTTCATATACAACTGGCATTTTTGAAGTGATTTGCGGTAAAACAAAACAATGTAATTTAGTTGTGTAGGCGTTAATGCGTGATTTTATCTGTATATTGCAGGTTTGCGTACACTGCGTGACAGAACCGCCTACACCGCGTATTTCGTGAGTGGACTGTACCAATGGTGCGTCTAATAAATCACATAATGATTTTCTAATAAAACATCGCTGTGATCCATTGTCAAGAAGTAAACGTGCTATGTGCGTGTTGTTTTGCTTGTCGTTTACTTCGACAAGGGCTGTTGACAACAAGACCGGCTTTAAAACCGAGCGCTGTGTGCGTTGCAATGGAATTTGCTGACAGTGCGCGTTGATCGACACAGCTGCGGTGGATGGCGCGGGGTCTGAGACGTCGGCGGGGGCCGGGCCGCGAGCGCACTCACTAGGAGGATGAATAATAGAATTATGTTTTCTATTGCATTTGCGGCACGGACCGAATACGCATGACTCCACAGAGTGTCCCGTGCGCAAACAGTTTTCGCATAATTTGTTATCATTTATGAATTTAAGTTTCGATTGAAGATCCATTTCGAGAAATTTGATGCAAGAATAAAGTGGATGATTCATTTTACACATATGACACGCGAACTTCGATGTATATTGTGATTTTTGTGGCTTGCTGTTGGTGGAAACATTGCAGTGCACTTTATTGTTGTTGTGATAGCGTTTGGGAGTTGACGGGATATAATTTTTATTCACTTCGTGTTTATCCCGTACACTTGTACTTTGTGACGCCTGCAATGTTTCCAGCATATCTGCACGGTTTTTCAGAAATTGCATTAAATCATCCAGTTTAATCTTCATCTGAGTGTCATTGTTCGTAAGACCACTTTTAAATTGTTCCCACTCGCGTTCAGTGGTTTTATCGAGCTTCGAAACTAAAATGTAAATTATTAAAGTGTCCCATGACGAGATAGGCTCGCCTAGGATTTTTAAAGCGCGTAAATTCTTAAGTGTGGTGTCGATTAACTGTCTTATAAGGATGTGTGATTCTTTAGGCAAGGATTGAATCGAAAATAGTGCCTTGACGTGATTATGTATCAACAATCTGTTGTTGTTGTAACGATTAAGAAGGAGCTCCCATGCCACTGTATAGTTACTTGATGTTAGTTCGAGTGCGTCTATAACTAACAATGCACTACCTGTCAGGGATGATTTTAGGTAGTGGAACTTTTGAATGTCACAGAGGTCCTTCGAATTATGAACAAGTGATAAATAAATATCCCTAAAAGCGAGCCAATGTTCGTATGTACCGTCAAAGGTAGGGAGTGACAGAACAGGTAGCCTGATTGAATTTATTGTACTCGTATTGTTCTGTGTACTAGTAGGACTCTTAACAGTTTCGGTACTGCTAAGTAAGGACTCGGCGAGAGCCAGTGCACCGTAGTAATCATCCTCAAACATCTCTCTGTGCGTTAGTTGGTCATCGAGATTCGACTCGAGCACATTTGACTCGATTTGACTTTGAAGGTCATTAAATTCGGTGTTCAGGCTCTCTGCCCCTTGTATGCGTAGTTTTAAATTTATTCTACAAGGCTCAGTTAATGCGTTTAAGTCGTCACTATAGCTCTGAAGGTGGGTTACGAACTTTCTGAGTCTAGCTTTGACAATGCCACGTTTTTTTACGAGTTCACGAACTAACGGTTCATTTGCGGGCTCACAGATGGCCCTAGCTGGAGATTTATCGCGTGTTTTGTTAACTACGGTATCTAGAACCATTTTGTTTAAGGAAAGCTGGAGTACTCACGTGTGGACTTTGGACCCTGTTGCGACTGCGGCTAGTGCTAGCGTGCGAGGGTTGTTAGCAGTCACAATGGGATAACTTATCACGGGCGTTCACTGAAATTGATATAAGCACGGTATTAAGCAACTGGAGACAAAGGGTTTGGGTATAAGGTGGCTGGCTATCCGTACCGAAATATGCGCGTTTAAAATCGTCGGATGTCCAGTTTCTCGTCCTATGTCCAAAGCATCCCAAATTTGCGTGGTCTTGGGTGTCCTTATGCTGCATACGCGCCTTCCATCCAAGAATAATGTCGTCGCGCGCTTTCTCTTCTCCAAAGGTGCTGCTTCTCAGAAATGTTGAATAGCGAAGAAATCAACTTTTTCTCGTAGATCGGCGAAGAAGGATCAATATGTTTGTTGTTATGCGTTGATTGCGTGAAGAAAATAAGAGAGTGCGACTAGTCTTGGATGATTAAATAAAAGTTCAAAATGGATACGTGCTTATTCTTATAATTCCCATTTGCAAGTAATTATTACAAAATTCGAGGATAGGGGTAGAGGGAACATTATATCGTGACGTTGGGTGACGTGACCGTCCATCCGGCATTGCTATTGGCTGCGATATATGTGACGCGATATATGCGGTTCCAATGATCGTCAATAGATGACGTTATGGGTATCGTCCGGAACAACCGTTTTCCCGTAGGAATGAAGAATTTTCCCGCGGTAAAAAGTAGCCTATGTTCATCACGGATAATGTCGGCTTCTAATGGTAAAATAATTTTTCAAATCGGTCCAGTAGTTTCGGAGCCTATTTAATACAAACAAACAATCAAACAAACAAATCTTTTCTCTTTATAATATTAGTGTAGATATAAGATAACATTATTTAGTCACAACAAACAAGTATAGTGGTACAAACATTAAATAAAAAACCGGCCAAGTGCGAGTCGAACTCGCGCACGAAGGGTTCCGTATCATTATTTATAAAAACGGCAAAAAAATCACATTTGTTGAATGGGAGCCCCCTTAAATATGTTTTTTAGTAGGTAATTGTTGTTATAGCGGCAACAGAAATACATCATCTGTGAAAATTTCAAGTGTCTAAACTATCACGGTTCATGAGATACGGCCTGGTGACGGACAAAAAAACAAACAAACACACACATACACTTTCGCATTTATAATATTAGTATAGATAGTAAGGATTGCTCACCAGACATAGTAGATAAAAGAAAAATAGAAGTAAATTAAACATAAACAATGATAGACAACAGGCGATCTTATCGCTAAAGAGCGATCTCTTCCAGACAACCTTTGGGTGGTGGAGACGATGCAAAAAAAGATGATTTGAGTAGGTGAAAACAGTTAGACACATATCTTTAACACATTCACATAAGGTTGAGTTTAGCCTGTTTTTTTCTACTTTATCTTTATCTGGAACGGCGTTTACCCTTCCGCTAACTGCGGTGAGACACGGCAAAGGGGCACTAGTGCACTCGAGGGCCCTTCAAATTATACAGGTGAACAGCTAGGGTGGTGCCCGCACCTGGAATGTGTCGATGAAAATTCAGCCATTATGCCGGCTGTGCACTATCGAGACACCCCGAGACGGACCGAGAACGAGTGTGTCCATGATGCTCTCACCTTGTTTCGCCTCGGTAAGCCTCGGTCGCGTGCCGGTTTTTGCGGCTGAGTCAAAGGGTTGTTCCGCTGTTCAAATGACGCAACGAGTGTGTACACGGTATGCTCTCGTCGACTCAATATATAACCGGCATTAAATAACAAGACGGCTCTGAAATGTATATTTGTGAATCTTGTATGCTTCCTAGTGTCTCAAACTGTCTCCATACCAATTTGCTTCTTAATCGTTTTAGCGATTTAAGCGAACGGCAACAGACTGACAGAATTACTTTCGCATGCATTGTGTGGAGTATAGTTATCACTCGACAAAAATAAAGTTCAACTCAATCGAATAAAGGAAAAGGGGAAAGAACCACTGTATGATTTAATTCCGTATGAAAACCAAGTGCTGAGGTGAAACTAAATAAAAAACACGTCGAGAATGTCTTGCTTGCGTAATAGTACGGCCACAACTTTAAAAAACTTTAAAAAACTAAGCTTCGAAAAGATCGCTTCGTCCTCCGGTTATCGACACAAATATCGTTTTATCGATAAAACGACACTTCCGCCCCGCCCTGCGCCACTCGACTTGCTCGCGATTTTTTCTGCTTACACCGTTATAAAAGGAAAGGTCACGAGGTCGCCCGACTTTCGGTTACCGCGCGTATTTATGCGTTTATAGTTGATAGCGCGTTCTTTTGTGGGGAAGTTGCAGTTGGTCTCCTTTGTTTTTACCGGCACAAAGAGTTAGGGGACTTCAACATTCTAGGTATAAATGTCATGTTTCTATCTTACGTAGAGTACGACACACGAACAAATTTGAATTATACCTGATATTGTCCGTGAGTCAGTCAGTGATGTTGCTAATATCGCGAATAGGGCGATCTGTCAGAATGAGATAGTAATGTATAATTGTATATCTCTCATTCTGACAGCGAGGTGCGTCCCTGTCTATAGGATAGAGCTGGGATTTCATCTTATCGCGAAATATTTACTTGTAAAAATGCCATTACGGCCGACTTGCAGAATAAAATTCATTTATTTCATGTATTTATTTAAGAAAGAAAGAAATAAATATTTATTTATTCACAAACACATAGGACACACATACTCGTATTACATAATAAAATAAACAAGAAAAGCACATAAAACATGAAAAGAGTGTGTCTCAGACACCTACAGCGCTGATTTTCAGCCAGCACCGTTTATTTAATACACAATTTAGAGTTTTAGTCTATCACCTGTTAAAATCATACTATGGCCGGATATATAGACGTAACCTAATCTTTGTTTATCTCTAGGGAAGATTGATTCGAACAAGTTGTAGCATCAAACTTTAGAAAAATTGTGTCACAAAAATTTACACCGTTTATATCATATCTAACCTAACTAACTATAACATGTATAGAGGACACTTTCTGCTCATATTTTCAGCTTAGAGGCTACACGACGAACTTTGAATTATGACATCATCAAAAAAAAAGCTTAACACTGTCCTATTATATACAAAAAATAAATCGTTTTTGCTTGTCTACGTTATAAATAAGGCTCTTTGAATCAACTGGCATAGCTTATTTTCTGGGCCGTTTTTGTTAAATGTCATTAGATTAGATTAGATTAGATTTATTTATTACACGATAAAAATTACAATATAAATTTGCGTAAATGTCAAGATTACAAGAATTTCTACCATGTTCGTCAATTTTAATAATAAAGACTTAATGAGTCAGTTGACTGTCAAATACAAAATATTATATTATTCTATCTCCCGAAAAGGATCGTCATTCATTATACACAATAACATAATATTTTCTAAACTATTTATATGTCAAAACTACATATTTAATAATGATTGTCATGTTTAAAAACAGGAATAAGTAATAATAATAGTTCATAACATTGATAAATATAAAGTTAACAAAAATAAATGTCAATTTTAGAAAAACAAAATACACAATTAAAAAGTCATTTCCATGTACAGTCGACTGCAAAGAGATCGATACGGCCAAAGTTACAAAAATATGTATAATAAAATAATAATAAAGCCTTTTATTGCCAGTTTTTAAGATTTACAAAATTACACTTTTCTTATTTCTTGGTAATTAATTAATTAACTGGGCAGCCCATTTTTGGGCGAAGGCCTCCTCCAATTTATGCCATTCTTTTCTTTCTCTGGCTAGTTTGCACCAGGTTGGTCCTGCGACCTGAACTATGTCGTCGCTCCATCTTCGTCGTGGGCGGCCACGAGGGCGCCTGTCTTCACGAGGCCACCAGTGGCGCACTCTCTCGCTCCAGCGACCATCCTGTGTACGTGCCACATGTCCAGCCCATCTCCACTTTGTTCTGCAAGCGACCTCAGCAATGTCCTTTAAATCTGTTTGTGTTCTGATGTCGCTGCACCGCACTCTATCTTTGAGTTTTAGGCCCAACATGCTCCTCTCTATCGACCTCTGGAAGACTCGGAGTTTATGCATCACCTCTTTTGTCAGCGCCCAGCTCTGACATCCATAGAGCACCCCGGGAAGTATTGTGTTGTACTAGTGTGTGTGTACAAAAATATGTATACACGACTTTATTGCCTTATCATTAACGCCGTGTATACATATTTTTGTAACTTTGGCCGTATCGATCTCTTTGTAGTCGACTGTACTCGTTAACGGAGTACAGAGGGTTTTTCAACAAAAGATTTCTCCGTTTGTGCCGGAATGTTTCGTCATATGGTTCATTCCTTAGATTGGCCGGTAAGTGTTCATAATAAGTGGGTCCGATGACGCGGGGGTTTTTTGTTGAAAGCGCCATGCGACGAGGAACCGTTCTCAAGCGCCCAGTAGAACGGAGTTGTTTCCCCGGCAAATCAACACGTACAAACTGGGAAATATTGTTTCTTACAAATAACAAACAGTCAAATAAGTATTGTGAGTAGTGCGTCATAATGCGTTGAGATTTGAAGAGTTCGCTACAAGGGTGCCTATGCTTTACTCCAACAAGTGTACGGATTGCTCGTTTTTGCACGATTAATACCCTTTTAGCATCTGTAGAGCTCCCCCAGACGAGTGTGCTGTAAGAAAGGAGTGAGTGAAAATAAGCAAAGTACACCTGTTTCAATGCCTCCCCTGAGATCAATGGTTTCAGTTTTCTCAACGCAAATACTGCACTACCCAATCTATCGCATAAACTGTCGACATGGCGCTTCCAATTCAAATTAGCGTCAACTATAAATAAATAAATAAATAAATATTAGGGGACAATCTTACACAAATCGACCTAGTCCCATAGTAAGCTCAATAAGGCTTGTGTTATGGGTACTAGACGACGATATATTTAATAGATAGAAATACTTACATACATAGAAAACATCCATGACTCAGAAACAAATATTCATGCTCATCACACAAATATTTGCCTTTACCGGGATTCGAACCCAGGACCTTCAGCTTCGTAGGCAGCGTCACTACCCACTAGACTAACCGGTCGTCATCAACTATGAACCCAAGGAACTTACTCTCGTCACATATTGGCATCGGACAACTGGCCATGCACGGCGGAAGCGGAATCTTTCGGCCTGAGAAAAGGATTATGTTCGATTTTGCACAGTTTAATAATAGTCCATTTGCCGAGAACCAGTTCCCTAATTGACTACAAGCCTGATCAATCTTATGGCTGAGCTGATCGTAAGAACTTGCACTAACCAGTACTGTTGTGTCGTCCGCAAACAATACAGACAAACCAGCCACAATGTTCGACGGAAGGTCATTTATAAATATTAGAAATAGGGTATTTCCCAACGCAGAACCCTGAGGAATACCTATATTTATTATCATTATGATTAGCCTGTACAGAGAGTCTTCACATTCGTGCCTAAACCTAAACCGACCTACGTAATAGTAATCGTTAATTAGGCGAGCATAAAAAGTTCAAAAAACTGTATTCCCGAACCGACTGTAAAAAAAACAACTGAAAATCAAAAGGGAAAGGAAAAGGGGGACACATGACTCGAACAAGAATTAGGGCTTTAGAGCCCAATATCTCGCAAACTAATTACTGATTTGAAAAATGGTTCTGGGAAACCCATAATAACGAGTTATCCACCACCACCACCACCACCACGAGTGTCGAGGTCGTGAGTGACGACCACTTTAGCCTAGTTGGTAGTGACCCTGCCTACGAAGCAAGAGGTCCTGGGTTCGAATCCTGGTAAGGGCATTTATTTGTGTGATGAGCACGAATATTTGTTCCTGAGTCATGGATGTTTTTCTATGTATTTAAGTATTTATTTATCTATATAAGTATGTTTATCGTCGTCTAGTACCCATAGTACAAGCTTTGCTTAGTTTGGGGCTAGGTCGATTTGTGTAAGATTGTCCCTTAATATTTATTTATTTATTTATTTATCCAACGTTACCCCACACCATGGGTTTAACGAGAAATAAAAACGCTTTAGGTGTAGGGGAGGTACCCTAAAAAAATAATATTTTTCAATATTTTATTGTACTGTTTGTGGGCGTGATTGATTTATATACCCATGCCGAATTACAGTTTTCTAGTCGTAATGGTTACTGAGCTAAGCCGAAGACGGACAGACAGACAGACAGACAGACAGACAGACGGACGGACAAGGCGAAATTATAAGTGTTCCTTGTTGACTACGGAACCCTAAAAATCGGTTCAGTATCTTAAACGCTAAGGTGGAACACACCTGAATACAAACTTTCAAGACAGGGGAACAAATATTCGTGATCACACAAATAAACGCTCTTAGTGAGGTTCGTACCAACTCGCCCATTAGCGAGTCTGAGTCTAGGTAAAAAAACTTAAGGGGCTCCTAGCTCCCAATGACCTTCGATCTGTAACTGTCGGTTTTTTTTCGTGTTTTGTCCATACAAAACTTATCGTATTAACAACAACGATGATTACCAAAATAGTATCCCATATTTAGTTCAACACTTACAGTTTTCGAGATATATGGCAACAAACTTTGACAATTTCAGGCCAAAAAAACAGGTTTTTGGACGTTAATTTTGTGAAAGTGAGTTAAAAATAAAAATCTCTCGCGAGTTGTTACAGACGTCAATAAGGAACAGTTACAAGTACATTTCATATATATATAAGAATGTACAAACAACATACTATTTAATATCGAAAACGAGAGATTTTTTGGACCATGTTTGAATAAATCATATATATTTTTTTTATGATATAGGAGGCAAACGAACAGACGAATCACCTGATGGTAAGCGATTACCGACGCCCATGGACACTTGAAACACCAGAGGTGTTGTGAGTGCGTTGCCGGCCTTTAAGATGGGAGTACGCTCTTTTCTTGAAGGTTTGAAGGTCGTATCGGTCCGGAAAAAAAAAAAAAAAAAATAAAAAAAAAAAAAAACATTATTTTCAAAAAATCTCTCGTGCAAATGCAGGTAAAGGATTGAAGAACCGATAAGTGTTTGTGCAATAAATATATCTACATATATACAACTAGCCAAAAAGCGCGTGGAGCCCCTTAAGTTAAACCTTCTTGTCTCAGTGGTGATTCCAAATTAAATTGACTAACACAAACATAACAAATGCCTATTCCAACACGTTAAAAAAACAATTAAAGACGGGCTTTACTTAAGTTTTTTACCTATATGTAATTCTTCCTGTAAGTTAGCCTTACCATTCAAGTTCAAAGCCCGTTTCTCGTTGCACGGAAAATAATTAAAGTTTCGTCTCACCGCCTCGGGGAGGACAAAAATACCGGAACCGAGTTCGGTAATTACTGCATTAGCTGGCCCTCTGAGTCCTCTGGGGTAGGCCAAGAGGTCGCCACTCTGACTAAATCACATCTAATAATACCGAGCGAGATGGTCTTATATTTTGATGGAATCGGACGTTAGCGTTACCTTGCGGAATTCCATGATAAGTTTCTATTTACCACTCAAGTTGTCTCATTGATTGTATTTTTGTGAACATCTGTTATTGGCTACTGGCTCGTTTTCCAAGTTTTTAATTCTTGTATGTATTGCTGTTGATGCTTCAAATAAACCAAAATAAATAAATATAACAATTATATTCCTTGTAATCCTACTTATTTCGCTACTCAAATCATATCTTTTTTTTTGCATCGCCTGCACCACCCAAAGGTAAGGAAGCGATCGCTTTTTAGCAATACGACCGCCTGTTGTGTCATTGTACTCATTGTTTATGTATAATTTACCTCAATTTTTCTTTTATCTACAATTTCTGGTGAGCAATAAAGAATATTTCTATAGTTATTTTATTGTTGTGTAAAGAATGCATATACGTGATAATTTGATGGTTTCGTACCTACGGGTCAGATAGACGTTTAGTAAAAATACTGTGTCAGAGTAGTGAAGTTTATTTCAATTTAGACAACGGTACCTCTAACTTTTAATTAAAATAAAACTTTCCAGTGCGTCGCGCCTATACCAATAATAAATCCATACAAAGGTTTGACGATCTGGAAAGGAAAGGAATACTTAGGGCACTTTTTAGGGTTCCGGAGCCAAAATGGCAAAAACGGAACACTTATAGTTTCGCCATGTCCGTCTGTCCGTCTGCGGCTTAGCTCAGTGACCCTTACTACTAGCAAGCTGTAATCGGCATGGGTATATAAATCAATGACGCCGACACAATGCTAGATTTTTTTTTTCTTAACCCTTTTCTTGGCAAATAACAAAAAAAATGTGAGTTCAAGCCTGGCTTGCGCCTTGTAGAGCCAAAAAAATTGTCTGTTACAAAAATACAAAAAAAACATGAAGAAGTGTGTATCATATATGGTACAATGTCAAGAAAAGGGTTAATGTCCCTCCCCTGTACGTAAAGTGGAGATATATTTTTTTTCTCGTCAAACCCATGATGTGGGGTATCGTTGAATCATCATCATCATGATCATCATATCAGCCGAAAGATGCCCACTGCTGGACATAGGCCTCCCCCAAAGAGTGCCAAAGTGTCCGGTCCGCGCCACCCGCATCCAGCGGACTCCAGCAACCTTTACCAGGCCTTTTTCAACTTTATGGTCCACTTGTCCGGCTTTAAAGCCCAAATAGTCATGTGTCCCCACCCCCTGCCGGCTAAATGGCTGCTACTGGGAATGTGAACAAATTAAAATGTACTTCAAAAGGCCAACTTTCGTACAAATTTGGCCGATGCAACCGCACCATTTAAACATTTACTTGGCGCGTGTCGATGTAACAAATACAGACAGGCAACTGCGGAACCCCTACACTGCGCGTGGCCCGACTCGCACTTGGTCGGTTTTTTCTTGTAAGTATAAGGTTCGTTAGCATTTCTGAATTGAAAATCCGTTTTATAAATGGGGGGCCCAATCAACATTTCTCCGTCGATAGTTGCCATGTAACTGCCGTCTCCTAATAAAAAAAAATAGTATTAAAAAAAAATATATATATATGGGTATGGAATAGTATGGATCCACCAAAAGTGGGGTTTTTTGTTGGCATTTGAAAAGCATTTTATACAGACCGTCTCTTAAGCATGTAAGAATGTCCATGTTATATGCATTTTTCTAAGAAACTCGCCTGGCGCCTGGACAGAATACCCAAAACAAAAGAAACCCAACTACAGTTTTTTTAAACTCGTACAAATACGACGTCACCTCTCGGCCTACCCATCACCAGCAGGCTTACTGGATATAAAGTAACCCAATACAAGTATAAATACTCGTTATACGGGGCCCTAATGTGGCCCTAAGTGACGCGAAAAGGTATCTATTGAATTATATTAGTGTTAGGGTGGGGTACTTTGGCTTGCGCATATCCGATGTTAGAGAATTATTTTATTATTATTAATAACTAGCTTTTCCCTCGTATGGCCACTCGAGAATCGCGAAATTCCGCTTTTTGAAACTGGTAAGTAGTTTGTGTTAATGACTTTGTTATGTTTTTGTTGAGCGGGCAATGGACCGCTTAAATCAATAGAAATGCATTGGAATGGACGGGAGCATTGTTTTTAAGAATTTGTTTTTAATAATCTAGACAACTCGTTACAGGCACCTGTAAAACAAGTTCCATTGTCGGAAAAAATATTTTGAGGTTTTCCTCTGCGGGCAATGAACCGATCTAATGCAGCTATCAGGCCAAGTTTAAGTTGAGTTTGGTGTTTGTAAGCTAAGCAAGTCTCCCATTTGGCAATGATATTTAAAGATTCCTGATCGAGATTCTTCTCCTGCATAAAACATTTTAAAATACCAAAATAAAACAATAATAATAAATATTGAGAAACTGAACTAGAACTGTATTAATTATTGTCTGACTTGTTGAAGTCTCAAAAAGCGGAATTTCGCGATTCTCGAGTGACCAAACGAGGAGAAAGCTAGTTATTAATAATCCTACTAATATTATAAATGCGAAAGTTTGGATGTTTAGATGTTTGGATGTTTAGTTGTTTGGATGTTTGTTACTCAATCACGCTTAAACGACTTAACAGATTAGGATAAAATTTTGCACAAAGATAGTTTATTGCCTGGATTAAAATAAAGGATATTTTTTATCTCGGGTCCACGCAGACGAAGTCGCGGGCGGAAGCTATAGTAATAAAATAATTCTCCATCATCGGATATACCGTTCAACCAGTCTCACTGGAGCGCAAACTCGTAGAGTATTCCAGTGCTTAAACTTCCCCGCCTGGTCGAGCCGTGCCGGAGGCTTCCCCTGGATTTTCCCCAGGCTACCCTCCAACCACGCAATTCGACCGCTGTATTGGGTCCGTCCTATTATAGCAACAGTCAGGTTAAAAAAAAAACCTTGAAGACCAAACTCATATAAACACGGGTACCCACTGTCACCAGCGAGCGTAGCATGGTTGCAACATTTTATCACTTATCAAATTTCGATCATAGTGGAAAATTGAAAAATTATTCGCCACGAGCGGGATTTGAACCCACAAGCTCTGGAATCCATCCATCGCTCTGCCAATTGAGCTACCGTGGGTCCGCTAATGGCGACGAATCTTTCAATCCCTTCCATTTTTCAATTTTCCACTGATCGAAATTTGAAATTTCGTTAGTGGACGTTTCTGCTTAATAAAACATTTTAATGTTAAAAATGGGGTAGCGCATTGTTACTAACGATTCTCAATGTAACTTGAGACGTTGGTGCCGTTTCAGAAGTTGTAATAACTTCGCGGTAGATGTCGTTACGAGCCCCCTAAGGTGTAAATACAATAGTGGAAGGGATTGAAAGATTCGTCGCCATTAGTGGACCCACGGTAGCTCAATTGGCAGAGCGATGGACGGATTCCAGAGGTTGTGGGTTCAAATCCCGCTCGTGGCGAATAATTTTTATATTTTCCACTATGATCGAAATTTGAAATTTCGTTACCGGACGTTTCTGGTTAATGAAACATTTTAATGTTATCACTTATCGTTCTGACGAGTTTGCGAGTGCGAGAGTGACGGATGTCTTAAACACAAAGAAAGGTGATGGCAACCATGCCCGTTGCTCTATGTGTATGACTATATAAATGAGGTTTACCTGACTACGGTGCGCTAAGTAGTACATTATTGCAGAGGCCGGGAAAATAAGGATTGACGGCCATGTAGATATAGACGACCGACCGTAGCGAGGCCGGATAGGAATAGGAATACGAGACTTTCAATCCAACAATAAAATAAAATAAAACAAATGTTACTGGTTTGTTTTTAGTGGCTAACGGCGCGGCATGATGTTGTGTCACAAATTGATGTTGAAGAAAAAGAAGGCATTGCAGACCAAGAACCAGAAATTCCATTACGGACCCGGAACGTGATGGTTTATTAACGTCAATATTTCAGAGCATGTTAGAAAAATATATTTCATTACAAATACACGTATAGTAAATAATTTTAGTTGTACAAATGTTTTGTTCAATCATTAGGGCATGCTAGCTCGTTATTGTAACAACGGAGCCGCGGGGCATCTCTAATGGACAAACGGACAAGGTTTTTAGTAAATTGGAGCGCCATTTATATACCTAAGTAGTAAAGCGAAGCGGCGAGGTGAAATATAGGAGTAATCTCTGGGACTCCTCATTCGATTTAAATTTCGATTCCCTAATCTCAATGTCAGAATTTTAACGCGAGATCTCGAATTACCAATCTCGGCTCGAGATTGCATTCCCTACTACCGAACCTCACCTACTTGGTCTTTGACAGTATCTTAGAAGTCGAAACTTGGGCTCTGCCAGTGAGCCACGGAGCGCAGCATATTAGGTGTGAACTTAATTGATCGTATCGGGATTATCCGGAACACCAAGCTGCGCTCAAAGACCCAAATAGTACGTATCTAGGAATGCGGCTAAGTTGAAGTGGGACTGGGCTGGATGTCAGCCGAATGCCAGCTTTGGGCCAAGATTGCAACTAGTCGTAGCTCGGAATGCGGCTAAGTTGAAGTGGGACTGGACTGGATGACAGCCGAATGCGAGCTTTGGGCCAAGATTGCAACTGACCGTAGCTCGGAAAGCGGCTAAGTTGAAGTGGGACTGGGCTTGTCCATGTCAGCCGAATGTGAGCTTTGGGCCAAGATTGCAACCGGTCGTAGGTCGGAAAGCGGCTAAGTTGAAGTGGGACTGGGCTGGATGTCAGCCGAATGCCAGCTGTCGCGAATGCTGGGCATCGCGATGACGTTTGAACACCATCCACAACTGGCAACATTAACAGGAAGGTAGAACCTCTATGGTGAGTGAACTATTGTGTCTATGTCTCTACTCTATGGTAGATGAGCTTTGTCAATCACTCAGTGCTTCCGTTGCGGGAGCCAATAGCCATTTAACTGTTGAACCTAACCGCTTTAACATGTGATAGAGTGAATTATGCCTGTGAGGTTGCCGATGCTCATTCCATGGAGAAGGAAGCCACGCCAGCTGGTTTCCTGCAAGCTAAGTGTCTCAACCTTCTAAGATTTCATATAGTTTTAGCTTTCAATTACATTCGTACTTACTGTAACGTATACTCGCTACCCAGGTGAAACTACCCCCTTTGGCCACCGCTATGGTGTCGTGTGTGGTAACGCTTTATGTTGATCGTTGATATTATGGATATTGATCCCCATATAAGGCATGCGTCGCGACATGGTGGAGATGCTGGGATCATGGTGGAGGGCTTTGTAATACCTAATAACAAGACTGACTGACTTACTTAGCGAGCCCTAATAGGACGACCTCTATATTAATGTGTTCCTTGTGTCATGGCTGAAGCCCTGGCATCAGGTGGCTTGAGGCACTTGGTGACAGCGGTGAAGTCATGAAACACCTTTAACAACTACAGGTGGTACGTGGCAGCCTCGCAGGGTGTCAGGCGACCTAGCGCGAGAGAGAGAGAGAGGAGAGAGACAAGTGGGAGACCATCGGGAGACGAAGGTAGGGTTTATTCACCTACGTCTATTTCCATCACGGCGCATGCCATATAGATTCTTTAATTTTCTCTACCACTAGAGTTTCATCCCCATATAAGGCATGCGTCGCGACATGGTGGAGAGTGGCTGGGATGAGTAAGCCTATGCCTGGACTCATGATTGCGAAGCACATTATGTATACCTAGTTATATATTATAATAGGAGTGATGACTTTATCCTACTTAGAATTTCCAGGAAATTACTGTAAGGTCAATATTTATACGGCAACGATTGCCTTGGATATCAAAGATCTTCATTGTTAATCGCTGTGAGAAAGCATTAACCTATGTGAGAATAGAATTTAAATGAAGGATGAGGTTGCGATCCCGATGGAATGAATATTTAATTAATTTAAACTTGATACCAAATATCAGGTGAAACTAACTAACTAATAATTAGTTAGAGGGCGCTGTATGCCAAAGAAACATTTATGGCATAATCCTGTGAACAGAAGGCTATAGTGTAATGCGCTACCACTAGATGGCGGTGAGAACCACTTTCGAACGTAATTATGGATTTATTGAATTCCACTACAAGGACATCTATTCAAGGATAAAGCAGCAGAAGGGTCAAATTACGTAGAATTACGAATTATTATAAGTATACAGTACATTATTTTACGATATTTGCGTCAATTGTACAATTAATTACTTAAGTTGAAATTTCGCGGGGTGATGATAGCGTCCTCCTCGCGGGATGTGATTGGCGGGCAAGTGCCTCTGCCAGAATATATTGTTTTACTAGAAGTAAACACAACATCTATTTATTTCGTATTTAATCTTAATAATTATACTTGCGATATTAATTTACGTCATTAAGTGAGAAATTAAATAATTTAAGTTATTTTTCACTAAATCCAGCAAGACGTGTTCATTTTACTATTACAGTGAATAATTATTTAATTTAAGGAACGCAAAGGAGTGAACTTTATTCCGCAGTGTCAAGGTTTAATTTACGATATCATATCCGTATAGATAGGATGTTGCTAGATTTTCGAGTTGGGCTTCCGTGTTTTGTTTTTTCCGGCTTGAAAAGAAATCTCGGTGCAAGCCGCCATTTGTTCGTTACAAGTACGAGTTCTGTTTTGCCTTGCCTGCCTGATACACCACATCTAATTTTTGTTTACTGCGAGGTGAGTTATTAAAAGTACTTTTGAGTCTTAAAATTATGTTCTACAGGTGCTGGAGAGATGATAAACCTAAAATATGAGCTAGAGGACCTGATAGTTTGTTCGAGATATGGGAAAATCTTATGACGCCAGAGTTATAGCAAGGCTACGAGTTCTTATTTGAATTTAGAAGTATCATTGTTAGACGAAATTCCTTTATACTGGTTGCAGAAGGAAATTCCAGTTCCGCACGTGGAAAAACGTACTCTTCGGAGCTTTAGCTAGGTGTTATAAGTACATATTTTAATTTAATTCGTTTAATGTTCATAGGCTAGAGGTCCCCATACGTTCTACTACTAGCCTTGCCAGTTGTACGTCGGCCCGATAGTGTCTGAGGCGAGATCTCATCTGTTTCATTGTAAGTACGACTATCTTTTGAGTAGCTGTCCAGGATGGTTCCGCTGGTTAACGCATTCATTATCTGACTACGTTCTTACATACAATTACGTGCAGGAGAGGGTTGGTACTGTGTGCGTTGATCTGATAATGACTAGGATGCTGCTTTGCCCATCTTTCTGTGTCTATACTATGCGAAATATCTATGCCACATACTGTTATGCTTACTAGCGTAATTATCTTTTCTTATTTCTGAACTTCTTAGCTATTGCAAGGGTTAAAATTGTTTCACATATATGTACCATGAAACGGTCATAAGTAACAAAGTAACGTAGGAAGTAATTATTGTTGGTATCACGGTTATTGCCATTATTGGACACTGGCTATCTTAAACGTTCATGTTAATTAAGGTATAAATAACTTTATTATCTTCTAGTATGGAGGATAAGTTCATA
This sequence comes from Epinotia ramella, assembly GCA_947578815.1. Classification (NCBI taxonomy): domain Eukaryota; kingdom Metazoa; phylum Arthropoda; class Insecta; order Lepidoptera; family Tortricidae; genus Epinotia; species Epinotia ramella. Next base: position 4,093,650 of record OX388227.1, on the reverse strand, counting down.
GGTGGATGTAAAGTTAATCTGTACCACCATTCATTTATATGTGTGCTCTTTATGCTGAAGTAGGCGATTACTTGACTAAAATGACTTCCAAATTTAATTAATTTTGTGGATATACTTAGGTCTAGAATTACCCAATAATTTTGAGGCTATGTAGGAGATATATCAACACTTAATCTGGTGGAAAGTTATTTAATGGAATATGAATTTAAAACATGAGTTAGATATTTGATAGTAAACTTTCCTTGCCGAGTCGCTTAAGTTATTTACTGATTGTGTCTTGGCAGCGAGGGTGTTATGACAGCATTTACACATTAACACTAGATATGTAAGAGAGGCTAGTGATGTGATAGTATCTGGTGGTTATTATACCCACGGTGGTGATTAACATGATTTATTGATAATTGGTTCGTTTCCCATGAATTACTTGACAGATTTTGATACAATAGCAGTGCGAATTAGGTATTACATGAGGATCAAAATTATTTACTTTATGATAGGTACTTGTTACTGTGTGTGTATGTGATATACATTATGGATTTATTTTGGCAAATTTCTTGTGTTGATATCTTATTTAGGTGTTTATGTAGATAAGCTTATAAATAGGTAAATTGATGGCCACTATACGTCGATTAATGTAGCCTTTAGATAGTCTATTGGCTATTCCTTGACGTGCACAGGGTGTTTATACTACCATTGGTATATTATGTGACTCCGTGAGACACTTACACACTTTAGTGCATGTATTGAGAGTAGATAGTAGCATAAACACATTATGAAATTATTATCCAACTACAATTTATATTACACGTCTATTAATTATCAGATAATTAGTGATACACATTCAATATGATTTGGTTTATTACTAAAGTATATGAGCGTAACTAATTAGTATATACATACATATATTTCTAAATCAGTACTTGACTAATTAAATTATAGAAAGAATTCACACAAATTACTTGGAGATATCTTTAAATATCTTTCATTATAATTAAGAATCTTTATTATTTGGAAAGGTTGCTTTAGGTATGTTCTTTTAAATAATAATATTAATAATAAATAAAATAGTTACACACATGTCGTTGTCAATTCAGACTTAGTTTGTTTTCTTTGATTGTTGAGTAATTATACAAGATGTTGGTATGCATTTGGTGGTGATATTTGAAACTTTATTTAGGTTTGATAGGTGAACATACCGGATGTATATTAGCATACCAGTCAAGGTTTATATAGGTTCAGGATTATGCAAGGAATATACATAAACATTGAGAATAATTTGAAGTAAAGTTTTTTTGAAAGTTTAAATCACTTTATATTAAAGTTTTATTCTATTTTAAATCAATAAATAGCTTTAGTTAGCGTTCAATGCTATAGCTTAGTGAGATAATAGTGTCATATTTCTTGATATTAATTGAACTTAGCTAGACACTTAAACATCTATGTAGGTCAGCATACTAGTGACATGTTATATGTAAACTTTAAATGTATATACTCATACACATGGATTCTGTGCGCATCATGGTTGGCTAATCACACGCGGCAGATAATCGCTTTCGACCAACTTAATGTTGACCCCTAGATACTAAGGTTTGGTTTTGAGTGGAGGTTCAAGTTATACTGGACCTTTTAATGCTTATGGGAGAAATTCATAAGCAAAGCTACAGTGCATGCGCCTTTCTTTAAACAATATACAAGGAGTTTTTACACATTGGATGCATCCAGTATATATAACAAAGCTCACAACTATATAATAAATTATGAGGTTGTTTCTTAATGCTTATTTTTCTTTGAATGTTGTTTATGGTGCAGCGTAATGAATGAGCGGCACATTATTGTTTTTTGTGCGTGTATCTATTACAGGTCAAGAACTTAACCTGTCAAGATCAAGATGGAAGAAAGTCTAATGACTACTCTTAATATAAGTTCTGAGCATCTGAATAGGTTAATTGTTAAGGCGAGGGAGATTATACTTTCGATTGGGTCTGATTCCCCAAACGATAAATTTATCCTGGAGATGGAAATTATCGCATCAAAGTTAGAAAGTGGTCTAAATCGACTTCGGTCTGACCTCAACAACTATTTTCGATTTGTCAATGAACCGGCAGTCGATGATGTATCCAGGATATCTGCAATCCAACTTGAAGCCGAGGAAAATTTGTGTGAGCTGCAAGTTCGACTTAAACACACAAGGACTACTTCATCGAGGGACAGTGCTTTACCAGTCTCGGGGAAATTGCCAAAATTGAGTCTACCGGAATTCCATGGTGACATACTGCAATGGAGCCAATTTTGGGATCAGTACCAGTCCCTGGTGGATAGCCGAAGATTGAATGACGTTGATAAGTTCTTATACTTGAGTTCAGCACTGAAAGGAGAAGCGAAGAAACTGATCGAGGGATTAGGAGCTACCAATAAGAACTACAGTATAGCTATTAGCACTCTTAAATCGAGATATGGAAGAGTCGAGCTGGTGAAGGATGCCCACTACTCTGCGTTGAGTAAAATCAAGTCTGCTGAGGACTCTACTAGCAGTTGCAGAAGTGTCCTTAATGAAATCGAGAAACATTTAAGGGTGTTAAGCTCCTTAGGCGAGGACACCACGCACAGCTATCTCCGATTTATGATACTAGAAAAGTTCCCTGAAGAAACCGTTTACGAACTTAAGAAACGAATGAAGGAAGACTCAGTTACAGAGATCCGGAAGGAATTAGAGTCGTTAATTTCCGCCAAGGAAGATGCGCGTAGGTTTACCTCTCAGCAGGGAGAAGGTACTTCAGGCAACTATACTACAGAGACATTACATGTCAATGAGAACACTAGAAGTTTTGATTTCGGACGTAGAAGGTCGAACTACAGAGTTGGCAATAACTTTAGTAGAAATAAGTATACTCCGACTGCAAAGCCAATGAAACAAGGATTCAAGAGGAACTCTTATCACATGGATGGTGACTATCGGGGAGGGAGATTCCCAGACGAACCATATGAAAAGAGGTTTAAGAGTTCATGTATCTTCTGCAGTGGCGAACACTTAAGCAACATATGTCGACAATATCCAACTATAGAGCAAAGGAAGGAAAAATTAGTTAATCGATGCTTCAAGTGCCTCTCAGGAGGACACAGGGCATCGACTTGCAAGGCCACGTCACGCTGCGGGATTTGCGGGAATCCAAGACATCATACAGCCTTATGTGTAAGGTCAGTTTTGAGAAATGTAAAGACCAATGCTTCTGGACCTCCAAGGAGTGTCGGAAGAGAAAGGAAAAATAAGACTCAGCCTACCGTACAGTGCCACGTGAAGGATACCATGCAGTGTCATGTGAAAGATACAGGAGTTACTGTATTGCAGACAGCTGTCACAGACTTGACAGGAGATGGTGATGGCCCTAAGACTAAAGGCAGAGCACTACTTGATTCTGGAAGCATGAGGACTTATATTTCACAAAGCCTGGCGAAGAAACTTAAACTTGTGACTATAGAAGAGAGTCGTCTGACCATATTTACTTTTGGTTCTACGGTACCACAAGAAGTCAACAGTCCTAGAGTTAGTTTCCAGATTGTGACACGGTCCGGTGATACTATAAAGATTTATGCTAACGTGGTCCCTATGATAATTCATAGTGTACCATATCTCGGACCTGACAAAAAACTCTGGGACTCGAAATTTGATTTAGCAGATGATGGATCCTTAGGTGACAAAGTAGATCTTCTTATAGGAAACGACTACTATTTCTCGATACTGCTATCAGAGAAGATCGAGATTCAAGAGAACCTGTTTATGGTTAACTCCAAATTAGGATGGATTGTCAGCGGGAAGACAGATTTGAAACCAGACAACGAACTAGAAGTGGTCACTTATTTTCAAACCAGCTTAGAAGTAGGACTCATCCAGCCGGACCTACCTTTAAATGAAGTTAACCTTAAGGAACTATGGGAATTGGAAGCCATAGGTATTGTGGATTCTCCAAAGGAAAGCAGAGAAGAAGAAGCTTTACGTAATTTCAATGAGACTACCCGTTTTGAGGATGGCAGATACCAAGTATCCTGGCCATGGGTTGACTACCCGCCTGACCTACAACCAAACTTTGGCTTGGCACTGGGGCGACTAGTGAGCTTGGTGAAGCGACTAGAGGCTGAAACGCTGACTTCGTACGATCAGCTGATTAAAGAACAGCAGGATATGGGAATCATAGAAGTTGTACCTAATGAAGAGGTTAACACCTCTGGTCACCCAGTTCACTACTTACCTCACCACAATGTCCAGCAAAAGGGTAAACCTCTTAGAATTGTGTATGATGCATCTTCTAAAATCAAGGACAATAAGAGCCTGAACCAGTGTCTATACTGTGGACCTTTAATGTTAGAGGAATTGACAGGAATTTTGTTGAAATTTAGGTCCCATAGTGTAGGCATTTGTGCAGATGTTGAAAAGGCATTTTTACAGATCGGTTTGCAAAGCAAAGATCGTGACGTCACTAGGTTCCTGTGGATCAAGGACTTGGAGAAACCAGTTGACAATAATAATATACTACATATGAGGTTTAAAAGGGTTCCATTTGGAGTTATAAGCAGTCCGTTCTTGCTGAATGCTACCATAAAATATCATTTGTCAAAATCCAGCTTAGAGATCGTGCAAAGACTGGCACAAGACATATATGTAGATAATATGGTGACCGGAACGGACACGGTAGAAGAAGCTGTCAACTTATACAACGAGACAAAACAAGAATTTCAACGGATGTCGATGAACTTAAGGGAGTGGAGTTCGAACTCACGGGACTTCTTGAGACAGGTTCCAGACAGCTGTCCAGATAAAGTAGTTAAAGTACTCGGGCTGGACTGGAATTTAGAAACAGATACACTACACTTAAGACAGAAGGAACGTGAGTACGCGAACACTAAAAGAGGAATTCTTCGCTGCATCGCATCGGTGTACGACCCATGTGGATACGTAGCACCCTCACTGTTAGCAGCTAAGCTGCTTCTTCAGGATCTGTGGAAGCTTAAGGTAAAATGGGACTGCCCTCTGTCAGGAGACTCGGCAGACAGATGGAGAGACGTGCAGATGGAACTTAAGAACTTGAAGGAAACCTGCGTTCCCCGATGCTGTGTGGAAAACCTTCGATGTAACAGTTATTCCATCCATTGCTTCACAGACGCATCAACTAAAGCATACGCAGCGGTAGTCTACATAGTGCAGGGTAACACAAGGAACTTTGTTATAGGAAAGTCACGTTTAGTCCCAATTAAAGACCAGGATGACCTGAAGATTCCCAGGTTGGAGTTGATTGCTTCACTTATAGGTTACCGCCTGATCCAATATGTCAAGAAGTTTCTGCAAGGCGATATAACAGAGCAAATCCTCTGGACAGACAGCCAGGTTGTTATCGGTTGGTACTACTCTGACAAACTTCTGACACCCTTCGTATCAAGAAGGATTCAAGAAATGAAGAAGAACAAAGATTTAAAGGTACGATACGTCCCAACCAACTTAAACCCGGCGGATGTGGCCACAAGACCCGCTCAGCCAAAGGAGGAAGTGGAGAAATGGCTGGCAGGACCCGAATTCTTGTCTCAAGATTCGAGGAAATGGCCTGTCAGTCCGCCAAGTAACAATTCTCTTTTGGCCGGGGAGGGTCTGTCGAGTACTCCAATGGATGAAGACTTGACCGACAGAGGAAAGCAGGATGAAGCCGCTAGTTCGAATATTGGATCTATGGAAGTAACGCAAGGAGACATTGGTATCGTGTATACGAAGGTATCTGAGATCAAGGAGATTCAAGCTAAGTACTTTCCCGAAGAACTAGCTGGAAAGGAGACTAGCTTAAAGAGGAATCTAGGTCTTTTTATAGATGAAGACGGAATACTGAGAAGCAAGGGACGATTTCAGTACGCTAATTGGACGTACGACAAACGGTATCCAATATTGCTACCTTATAATAGTCCATATACGGATGAGATCATTATGAAAACTCATACTGATAATTATCATGTCGGGGCTACTCATACTCTCAGTATCATACGTCAAAACTTTTGGATACCTCAAGGAAGGAAGCGAGTACTTAGTGTTATAAGTAAATGCGCTCGATGCGTTAAGCAACGTGGAGGACCTTTTAAGCTGCCGCCTACACCGGCATTACCACCGGAAAGGGTAAACTACACTGAGCCCTATACCTTCACAGGAATAGATTATCTAGGCCCAATCATAGTCAACACTAAATCTGGAACGGAAAAGCGATGGATTTGCCTATTTACTTGTTTAGCTGTACGCGCCGTACACCTGGAAGTCGTTCGAGATTTGACGGCAGAAGAGGGACTTTTGGCTCTGAGGAGGTTCATAGCTACGAGGAACATACCCACGGTTATAACATCTGATAATGCCACTAATCTGAAATTAATGTCTGAAGTTATGACGCAACCTTATTGCCTAGACAAAGGGATAAAGTGGCGTTTCATTCCCCAACTCGCACCGTGGTTCGGAGGTTTCTATGAGAGACTCGTGGGTATGGTTAAGGTCTGTATGAGGACCACCTTACAGAAACACCTTCTCACAGATAATCAACTGAATACAGTTATCAAAGAGATAGAAGCCGTCATTAACTCTCGACCCCTAACTTATGTCGACGAAGATATGGATCACATCTTGAGACCTTCTGACTTCATCGCTATGGGTAGAACTATAGCCATAGACGTAAAGAGTGATGGACCTTTACCTGAAGGAACACAGGTGAAGCACGACCTTGTGAAAAGTTGGAAGAAGGGCATCGTCGTGCTTGATGAATTTAAGAAGATGTTCGTAGACCGCTACCTTCTGAGTCTAAGGGAAAGGTATTCACATTCTCATAAACAACCGAGGAGTACGTCTAAGGTAGAACCGTCAGTAGGTCAAGTGGTACAGATCAAGGGGGATAATAAGAATAGGGAAGATTGGAAAGTAGGAAAAATTGTATCTTTAAAAGAGGGTAAAGACAACATGTGTCGTGTTGCCCAAGTAAAAGTAGGTAACAAAATGTATACCCGTTCTTTAGCACAACTGTATCCATTAGAAATAGAGGATGCGGCAAGTGAGGAAGCTGGTTCGCCACCGGTGAATAAAGAAGATTCGAGAGGAGTTCTTGAAGATTCACAAGACTTAAATATCGACATGGATGTCGACAATATCGGCGAATTGCCTTTTTTGAATGATGGGAATCAGGAACTCTCTAACGATGCTGAAAACATACTTGAAATTACTCCAGAGGGAGCAACCTCGCCTAATAATATTGACACAGATGATGATGATGCTGAGGACACTATTGGCGCCTCTCCTCGACCACGACAGCCAAGGGATGCAGCCGTCAGAGCCAGGGAGAAGATTCGGCTGTGGACGCGCTCCCTAATGTCACTTCTGTCTGTCGTCGGGAGTGTCGCGAATGCTGGGCATCGCGATGACGTTTGAACACCATCCACAACTGGCAACATTAACAGGAAGGTAGAACCTCTATGGTGAGTGAACTATTGTGTCTATGTCTCTACTCTATGGTAGATGAGCTTTGTCAATCACTCAGTGCTTCCGTTGCGGGAGCCAATAGCCATTTAACTGTTGAACCTAACCGCTTTAACATGTGATAGAGTGAATTATGCCTGTGAGGTTGCCGATGCTCATTCCATGGAGAAGGAAGCCACGCCAGCTGGTTTCCTGCAAGCTAAGTGTCTCAACCTTCTAAGATTTCATATAGTTTTAGCTTTCAATTACATTCGTACTTACTGTAACGTATACTCGCTACCCAGGTGAAACTACCCCCTTTGGCCACCGCTATGGTGTCGTGTGTGGTAACGCTTTATGTTGATCGTTGATATTATGGATATTGATCCCCATATAAGGCATGCGTCGCGACACCAGCTTTGGCAGGGACTGATTTCGGTTACGGTTTTACCGGTATGAAACCGGTATTCCAATACGGTACCGTAATGGTAACCTTTAAAAAGCGGTTATACGGTACCGAAAAAAATTAAGGTTACCGTTATATTTCGATAGCGAAATATAAAGGTTCCGCAACCGAAACCGCTATTTGAAAACCGATATGACGTCATATCGGTTTTAAAACATACCGATATTTTTCGGTTATGCAGTCCCTGATCTAAAGTACCCCCCTAAAAAGTGGTGCTTCCACAATTATTTTGAGTTGTATACGGATGAACGTATTAGGACCAAAATCTTTCTTGATTAAGTAGGCTACCTTAAGCAATATGACAGACACGGATCAAAGGAACTTATATCACGCTCCGACATACCCATAATGAAATCAGTTAATCTTCACAAGAACTGGAGGAAACTGGCAACACATTAATATGAAATAGATATCCGATACATCTGAGAGAAATTACCACATTAAAATTACTCTTTTAATATAGCAACACTGCAGACCGCATTAAGGTGCGTTCAGAAATAATATAAAGAGACACGTCCGTATGGAACGGTAAATGCAGTTACGTCTTTCCTGATTAATGAACGTACTGGCTTAATGCACAAAAAAGGTTTAAAAAGTATGAATTAAGTGCGTTCGTACGCCTTTTTAGAAACAAATGGTAGCGCCGCGTTCCGTTCTCAGAACGCAGCCGTAAATTTAAATTACGAACATAGGCGTGGACACATCAAAGATGTCTGGGTGGAAAAAAAAACAAACATGAACAAGGAGTTAGGAACGGACGGAGTCGTTATTTGCTTTATTGATTTGTGGGTTTTGTAGATGATTCAGCGGTAAAGAATGGTCTTGAAGGAGGATTGCGTTGCATGTTTATGTAATTAAAATTGGGATTGGGACTTTAATCTAACCTGATGAAAATAATTCTGAGGAAGATAACCTGATGATGTTGGAAAATGCTCGTGTAATAGAGAAAAAAAAAAACTACATTATGCAGTACTACGTTTTTATTCTTGCGTGATACGGTGTGATTATTTAACCTCTTGCGTTGCTTTTTTCTTCATTTGACTACATTTTTAATCCTTTTTCGAGAAAATACGACATATTGATTATTTTATTTAGTGTCTACCTAACATGGTATAAAATTTTAAAAATACAGTCGCGTTTTTGTTTCTTATTGTTCTGAAGGAGGCATTCGTCACTATCACACGTTTGTCAAAGCGAACGTATTTTTTTATCCATAGCGATAAATTACAAAAACTACACTTATACTCAAACATACAGTAGAAGGTTGGCGATAAATTGTAATGACAAAACCTACCAACATACTCGCACATACAGTACAAATAAATAAAAAGCTTGCCATAAAAGAAATACGTAAAAATAACTGCATGACGACCCTTTATAACTCTGCGCCGCTAACTCGAAAGGGCGGGAAAAAAAAAACAAAATGGCGACGATCATAAATCATTTGTTTGACGGACGCGACGATGTCACTAGTTAAACGTTTGTCTTTGACTGTGCCGGCTTGGCAGTAGAATTGATTTTGTTTATGGTTGAATATAGTTTCTTTTGTTGATTTGAAGCTTTTTTTGTTTTGGCTACTTGCCTGGTTTGCAATCGGAATGGGAAATACAGTTATACATTTTTTTATGATGTTGTGGTACTACACAGGTATAGAAACAGGGCAATATATGACTATATAAGTACACAAATTGATGCGGTAGTATTCCCCTTGCCATTATAGGTGTTTGTACCTGTCGACAGTTAAAAGATAAGATAAATGGTCTTGAATAGAAGCTGCATTTAATTTAACAATCTTGGTCACAAACTTTACACTGTTATAGGGACGCTTGGTCCATAGGAGTTAATGCGCATTGCCGATCTTACTGCTACTTGAGGATTGGCTGTGTGGAGTGCAAAAGACAAATGCCGATCCGTCACGTTCAAAAGATTCAACACGGCGCATCCGTATGGTTTTCGACATCTAAGTAGGTGTAGGTAAGGTACAGTCAAGGGCGCCAATATGTATTCACTCAAAGTTTCATAAATATGTATACTACAACCTTGTTGTTGAACGACCAGCCTACATATTTTTGAGACTTTGTGGTGTATACCTACTATCCATACACTTTTATATTACAATATTATTGACATGAAAGTGTAACTATGTCTATATGACTTTTACCTTTTTGATTAAAAGCAAAGAGTTTGTTTGAGTCCCGAAGATACGTGTATCTAAATTCTGTTGTTTTTTTGTATGCGTAGGGTACAAAAAACAATCGAATTTAGGTAAACCTGTTCGAATAATATTTTAGAATTTAGACTAATTTAAAATTAAAGATAAATGCAATCTTCCTTTAAAATTCGACATACATTCCAATGAACCATTTTCTTCTTTCTATTGGAACCTGGGACTGAGGATATAGTTCTTTATAGTTTCGAACGTATGTTAGGCAGATCTAAATGTCATTTCCTTAATTGGAAAATTACAGTTGAGCTCTCCTAACGCTTGTTCGAAAAATTACACAAGTAGGTCCTCTGGTGTAAAGAAAGAAGTTTAATATAAACCCACAATCCCACCCAATAAAACTTAAATTAAGCATGAAAACATCACACCGCAAGAAAGAGCCATTCATGAACTGACATATAAAATAAATCTAACCATCAATATCACCAATAAAGTATGAGATCATGCCCGTTTGTCAGTGACCCTCTCCGATGCTATTGTTGACTAATCAGGGTCGGTATTCACGAGTCGACCAGCTCGACGATGATGTACCAGTATAAGGGGATTTCATTGCTGATGTGATGAGCTTACTGATTGAGAACAGCGGAATGACATCTCGCTCTTATTTGGAGACCATCAACCTTAAGGTACAATTGAAAGCCGACCGCAGACGGCAGCAGCAGACGATGTTTCTGTCTCTCTCTGTTCTGTCTGCGGTCGGATTCCGACCTTTAAGGCCGAAACGCACTGACAGCGGTGGCGGAGCGGCGTGGAGGCGGTACCGGTTGTAATGTTCGAGCTAATATGAAAGGATCCGCACAGAGCGGCGCGGTGCGGCACGGTATTCTGTGCGCGTATACGCTCAGTACCTACAAACGCCAACACAGTCAACTGACTGACCATCCTATATTTATATTGAACCTTATAAGAATGCAGATAAAGTGCACGGGGATGTTCAGTTAACTGTCTTGGCGATGGTACCAGAACTCGTGTATATATGCACACACATACGAGTGACAAAGATATAAGCATAGACAATTACAGGAGTGGGAACGAGATACAATGTTATTTCCTTATTTATACTAAACGGGACTTAATCGCGTATAATTAACTTATTTTATTTACCTCACTGAGGTCTCCCGACGTTTCGGATGTGTTGCAACATCCATGGTCACGGGACAACTGGCTTGAGCGGGTATCAACATCAACATCTTCTTGCTGCGCGGGTTTTCCGAACTACCCGCATTTGGTCTTTATTAACCACTTGTACACTAAAAATAATAATGTGTGAGAATCGTGAAAGTTTAAATCAATATAATGTTATTTCCTGTCCCTCATCGCGGATAGAAATATGCCTAGTGACGAAAATCCTATTCGGATATCTTAAAGAATTACGAAGCTACAACTGTTTTAATATTGCTTGTTAGAGAGAGAAAACGCAAACAGTGTGTGACGTCACGTTACGCGTCGCGCGCCGGGGGGCCGCTTCGAGGGCGGCGCCCAACACGATGGGGCACGGCACGTTGCCGTCTATTAGTGACGTCACAATCTTCAAGCGTCATCGTTTTATATGAAGTTGCGTTTTGCGAAAAAGGGACAGAACATACCCCTTCTTAAAACTGACACTTATAACTTCGTGATTATTTAACCTTTTGCGTTGAGTTTTTCGCCATTTGACTACATTTTTAATCGTTTTTCGAGAAAATATGACATTATTGATTATTTTATTTGTCTATACCCCTATTTAGTCAGGGTTAATTTACCTTCGTCCCTTTTGGGCATTCGCTAGGACTCTATCTGCGCATGCGGGCCAAGCGGCAGACGTGACCTAGTCATGAACAGACTTGAATGAACAAAAATGACAATTTGGGAAATCATTTATAATAGTTGATTTTTTTCTATGTACAATGTCATATATTATCAATTAGCTTCCGCCCGGAACTTCGTCTGGGTGTACCCGCGACAAAAACTATCCTATATTTTAATCAGGCTTTAAACTGTCTTCGTGCAAAATTTCATTCAAATCGGTTGAGCCGTTTAAGCGCAATTGAGTAACAAACATCCAGACATCTACACATCCAACCTTTCGCATTTATAATATTACTAGGTTTAAATAGTTATCTACAAAATCCAACAGAATTCCAGACATTAAATGATAACTTAACTAGCTTCTGAAACGTCAGAACAAATATTAATAAATGTATTTGTCTTTATTTTGGTTAATTTATATTTCATCATTCGCTTGTCCTTATCACATTTACCTTGGGGTCAGCGCAGCATGTTTTTTTCTTCTATACCTACCTCTTTATCAACCGTCAACTCATCACACACATCTTTCCTGTTCATATCGTCCGCCCAAATCGTAAAAAAATTACATTTGCTCTATAATATTCAAGATAAATCGTAAAACACACAACAACATTAGCATCCTCACCACTTAGATGGTTGGCAGTCCTCAACTGTGCGCTTCTCCAGAAACTTCCTGCCTCGCACAGCTAAACTGTGGAATGGATTGTCGCCTGCGGTATTTCCGGACCGATACGTCCTTCAAACCTTCAAGAAAAGAGCGTACTCCCATCTTAAAGGCCGGCAACGCACTCACAACACCTCTGGTGTTGCAAGTGTCCATGGGCGGCGGTAATCGCTTACCATCAGGTGATCCGTCTGCTCGTTTGCCTCCTATATCATAAAAAAAAAAAAAAAAAAGACATTGCATTCTTCACTTAAATCTATATAATTACTACCAGGTGGAAAGTTGGATTCTTGAATAAAGCATCTTAGAATAATGTTTAAAAATAAAATAAATAAACAAAACGCTATTATAAGTTAATGTTTTGCAAAACCGTAGTTTTCCTGGAGTAACCAGCCCAGTTTGCAGCCTGGCGGTAGCTCAGTAAAGAACATACTTTGTGAATATCCATAGCCATTGTAACCCGAAAAATATAATGACTTGAGATTATTTGAGTTGGCCGAATTGTATCAAAGTAGTCTATTCAAAAAGCAACTCTATCGTCCTATGTAGAAGATTCAAATTCCAATGACAGTGTTATAAAAAGTCGGCTACATTTTACAATATCAACCATACAGTATGTGACTTTTTAACTTAGTACCGTAAAATGCTGCAACTTTGCCATTTAAACTCAATTTTGCCTATTTCGTTTCAATTATGACCTCTCGAATTTGCTTAGTTTTTTCTTGTTTTTTACCATTTGGTAGGAATTTTCATTATTCTGGCAACACATATTTATTTTTTTACAATGGTAACTCCATTGTTGCTCCGCCAGTTACGCATCATAAGTCGGAGTGAGTGGCAGCATTTTTTAGTGTCTCGCAACTTTTGAACTTTTATCTACAAAAAAGGTGTTTTTTGAGAAGTGGTAACGTCCCAGGGTAAGTCCTAAAGACTGTCTATTTTCCGTAAGTTTAATATTTTCAAGAAAAGGACATGATTTCAGCATAATAACGTACTAGGCAATATTGGGCAGTGTTTTGGAAACTTGAATGACACAATTTTGCCTGGGTCTAGGGCTGCCACTAGCTGGGTTTTATAAATGTACAGAAAATAGTAAAAATAAGCCTGCTTAAATGAGTTTATTTATTACAAGCTTTTTATTAACTTGCAATGATTGTTGGTTTAAGTCAAATCTTGCAAGTCGATTTTCACCAACTTTCAGTGTGGGTAGATCTGCTGACAATGCAGTAATAAACTAACGTTAACAAAAAAAACTTAAAGGTACTTAAGTTATTTTTATTGTAATTACTTGCAAATTGTATATCTATTGTATTATAATTATGTTGTATGTTTGTCTTTTAGTTCAAGATTTGCAATAAATTTTTCAACCACTTATTAGCGACCAATTGAGGTGTTTAACGTACTTATGTAACTTGGGTGACAGTGCAATGTTTATAATACCATCGAGATGGTCTGATAATGGAGACCGAAGATAGAAACTTCTAAACAACACATAATAAACCCACTGTGTTTAGGCTCGTTTGATTTGTCTTGCAGTTATCTTTCTTATCAAATGGGTTGTCAGGTCGATTACCTACAGTTGGAGTTTAAAGGTGATGGGTGATTAGAACTTTACACTATAATAATGCATTGTGAATTAGCAAAAAAGTGTACTTGCAATGTACTTATAATAAATAAATAAAAGACCGGGTTGCACTCCGGGAGTGCCGGCAGAAGTGAAAACTCAATAACATTGTAACAGTTTTTCGATCAGGTCACGTGACATCTTACGGTGTCACCCTAAAAATGAATTTGGCGCAAATTTATGAACGATTATCAATTATTTAGGCGTTATTCCGTTTAAAAAAAATAAGGAAAAAAATGGGTATTATTGTTTGTTGATTATTTTGTAACTAAAAATTAAAATATTTTATTTAAATAATGATCTTTTTTTTGGCACAACCCTACAGTTAACAATATTTTTGTATAGAAAGTTTGTGGAACCTGCTACAACTTTACCTATTGCCTGTGAAAAAAAAAGTATTAAGCTTATGGCAATAATTTGACTGCCAGGGACAAGCCCAATGTCTCATGCACACGAGTAAATATTATTACAAATAGCAACACATTATTTATTGAGATATCCGCCTAGGCAAAGTTACGTCTTAGGTCTACAACTTTGCCTGCCACTTTGATTGCTTGTAAATCGGAAATACATTATGATTAGGTAATGAGATTTGAGTCTTATCTGGCAAGACATAGGGTATGTTTTCCGACTAATACTCATTAAACTCATAATGAAAAATAGGTTCACAGATATAAGAAAAAAACGTCAAAATCCAGGGAAAGTTGCAGCATTTTACGGTAAGGTTATAGTTGATTTGTACATTGTATACCTGAACTTTAAAACTGGTTGATAGAGGTTAATTTCGAATGAATGGTTTCAATTTATTTTAGTTGAATGAGATTATGAATGTTTATCGGGATGATTTGTGATGAAGAGGTTTTTTAGTGCTATTGAAGAGGGTATTTGATTTCGAATTGACGAGAGATTGGGAGTTATCTGATAGGTTTGCTCTAAAATTAACTTGGATTTTAGATTTAAATTGAGAATACTAAATGCTTTTAACTAGTGTTTGACGCGACTTTGTCTACGTAAAAACTTTTAATACAGGGCTCTCAATGGCTCATCGACAGGGCTCGCACAATTAATGCGGATGACGTAAAAATGACGTAATTTTGCACTTAAGATGATTTTTGTATTTAAACTTCCATGTGACATATCGCACGAAGTAACAAAATAATCGTGAGTAAATCCATGAAAATTATACAGGACTAGCTTCCGCCCGCGGCTTCTTTTGCATGGACCCGAGATAAAAACTATCCTATATTTTAATCCAGGCTATAAACTATCTTTCTGCAAAATTTCATCTTAATCGGTTGAGCCGTTTAAGCGTGATTGAGTAAAAGACATCCAAACATCTAAACATCCAAACTTATAATATTAATAGGATGACGGGATGTCGTGAATAAAATAAATGTTACGAAGTTTGCCGTAGGTACGATTATTCATTGTAAAAGTAAATATATTATTCAATAATAAGTTTCTGTCAAAAATTTAGTTTTTGGTACAAGCTTTTATTGCTGACTGTACTTTTCTGTATACCATCATCAACTGGGCTGTTATTCGCTACGCGCTAATGCGGCTCACCCCGCAGGTCACCCGTCACTACACTAGACCTCTACCTACGCTTAGTTACGACGCATCGCGGTGTCAAATATTTGTGGGTGAGCGTTGAGGTGAGCTAAAACAAGTTACAGAATAGAGTTCATTGAGACGATTCTAACGAGCCCAAACTCGATGGGGTTTTGTGGTTTTATTACGGAGTTCCTATGGCCACCTTCTGTCTCCATCTTCAGATCAGCTCGATGGTACCATAATATTGAATTGTCATCCAAACTATACTTATATCCAAAATATCAGCTCTATCGGTCATTTTACAAATCGTCGATTGATAAATGATTGTTTCATAAAAGTAAATATCTGTTATATCACGGTATCTAGCGGACTGGCCAAGAAACATTCCTGTAGTAAATTAATAAAAAGTATAGTATTTAAACATAAATCGGTTTTGGCGCTTCGCCGGCCGCTCCCGCGGCACGCTCCCTGCGCTCGCTCGGCTCGCGCGCTGTAGGGTCGCAGTTCACCTAACACTCCTCCTCGCTTCGCTCGTCGTCGTACCTACACTCACCTGCCTTAAATTAGAATAGATAGGTGATCCACCTGTTATGTCAGTACATTTTAAGACCTAATTAAGTTGTTTTTTAGGCTAGGAATGATAACTTACTTGCTAAACACTTTTAGACTTATCCGTGTGCTCATACAGACTTATAAGATATCTGTATAGAATTATACAACTTGTGGGTTTAATCTTTATCAAGACGATCAATGATTTATTAAATAAGGCATTTGCCAAACAATGCATTTTCTTAAACGTTATTTTACCAAACGTTACTTTGCCAATTGTAACGAATAATAAATGAGTAATTTGTCAAATAATGGTTTATAATATGATGTTTTTTCAATTAAATGATTTGTCTAATGAACTCTTTGTAAAACAATATTTTATAAAACGACTAATTTGTTAATCGTTAGTTTGCCAAACGTTGTTTCTAAAATGAATATTTATGAAACGTTTTTTATGAAATGATCGGATACCCATTTTTTGTTTGACGTCATCCGCATGAATTGTTCGAGGTATGCTTATCGACATACAACCTGTGTATTGTTGACACAAGATATAATATGTTGTTTGAGTTATTATTGTTACTAATAATACAAAGAGGAAAAGTCTTACTCTGTATGTAATGTAAGAGGTCATCTCTCTGGGACTACTCGTCCGATTTAAAATGTTCTTTCACCTGTGTATACATGAAATGGGCTTTCTGGATGAACATGGAACATGGGCATATATATAGATATACACTAGATAACTTAAACACCTCAATCTGTATGAAAACGTACGGGCAAGGGTGGGGCGGGGCGCGTTAGATACCTATCGCTCGCTCGGCCCCGGGCCGCCAGTCAGTCGAGGGCCGGCACCGCGCGAGCGAGCACACGTGCGTCGTGCTGTGATCCGCCGCCGCTGCCGGCCGACTTGAACGCGACGAACCGCGCGTATCTTTTTTTTAACCCCCGACGCAAAGAGAGGGGTGTTACAAGTTTAACGTGTCTGTGGTATCGTAGCTCCCAAACGGATTTACAAAATTAAAATTATTCAAGTTTTCACTTCTACCGGCAATCCCGGAGTGCATCCTGGACTTTTTTTTAATAAGAAGGCTCAAATATAGTTATTACAAATCTTTTATATTGTCATCTACTGAATTCATAGCAGTTTTAATTAGGTATTATTAATCTGAACGTCGTTTATGTTCTACACTCAGACCAAGAAAAAACGTTTCTTGAAATATTTTTTTCTTTGTCTCAGGTTCTGTATAGTTTCCATTAAAGTGTACTGTAATTTTTAAGTGGTGCAATAACGAATATTTATTATTAGTATTAATTCTTAATCCTTTGTTCCAGATCCCGACCGCGAATGAGTCCTAGAAACAGGACTAACCGTTATGTGATAGTGTCCAGTGCAGTGTAATCGGCCATTTTGCAAGCATGGCCGCCATTTTGAGTTCACGCGTCGCGGGCGCAGCGCTGCTGCGAGCTGTGTTGGTGTTGATGCTGGCTGTTTATTCTACTTACGGTGAGTTTTTATTATTATTATATATGTAGTCAAACAAGAACAATCTCAAACTTTAATCAGAAAATTACAGATTGCACACAGATGATAAAAACAAGACTGGTATACCGTCCATACGCCTTGTCACCAAGTGGACCCAACCCACCTTGATGCTTTATAGCCAGCGCTGGTCTTCCGCAGGGCACGGTAGCAGTGGCGTGCACAAAGTTTTAAGACATCGTAGACAGAAAATGCTAAAAACGGGTGTTGGTATAACAACTTTTGATATATTTTCACTGGACATAACAACATTTAATATAATTTCATTGTATATAATCACTCAAGGGACATAATAAACTTTTGGTATAACAACAATCAGTATAATTTCATGGCGTATAATTTTAAAATAATATAATATATTTTTGATATAACGTTTAATGGATATAATTTATAAGTATTAGATATAGTGGTATAATGTTTTGTAAGTATTTTTTTTTTCACACACACATTATTATTTTAACCTAACCTAAACCTAACCTAACCGCCAGCGTGTCGACGTCACCCCGCTTCGCGGGGTGTCCATTTCCCCTCTTAGGGACACAAGCTAACCCTAACCTAACCTACAAATAATACCATTGTTACAATTACTTGTCGTTTTTTTACTGCGGGGGATTATGCCAATAGTACATTATACCAACTGAGTTTTATATCGAACAAAGTTATATCCCATGTATGTTATACGTTATGACTGTTAGATTAATAGTTGTTATATTATAACATTTATAAGTTCATTATATCTGTTGATAATTATATTACATGAGAATATATCAAATGTTGTTATATCAAAAGTGCATTATAGCCTTTAATCGTTATATCCAGTGAAAATATATCAAAAGTTTTTATATCGATCGTTACGCACCCGTTAAAAACGAATTACCTGTCATATGACTAACTTGTTTTCACCGAATGAAAGCAATAGACTCGGTAATTATTCCGCTCGCACAAACTATACTGCTGATCCATTTCTCACACCAATATCAACTTTAAAATGTTATTTGCTGCTATCACAGGTACCTAAGCAAAACAAACCAGCACCAGTGAACTTATTCTCGCAATTCTTGGGGTCGCACTTGCTTTCTCTCGCTTGCTCTACACTCACTAAAGTGGGAGCGGCAAGTAGGTCCGTGAGATAAAAAAATAAAGGTTACTGTCGCCCTAAGCGGTTCACTTATAGTATGTACTTTTACGTCATAACATTAAAGCTTTGTCAGGGTTCACATTTTTACTCGACAATGGTGATAATTTTATTTATGTAAGCATATTATTGAACGTAGAAAACGCACATACATGTCCAATGATTTAATATAAAACCAGTTACTGTCAAACATTTCATTTTTGGTACAAACTTTTATTGCCGACTACTTACTACGTACTTTTCTGTATACCATCATCACCTACTCGTTGCGACGATTCTAACAAGCCCAAACTCGATGGGGTTATGTGGTTTTATTACGGAGTTCCTATGGCCACCTTCCAGCTCCATCATCAAATCAGCTCCACGTCATCATAATATTGCATTGTCACGCGATTTGCATATTCGTGTAAAATTTCAGCTCAATCGGAAACCGGGAAGTGGATCAAATTTAACTTGCAAGATTTGATTACAGACAACACGACAGGTGAAAGTATGTAAATAAAAGCTTGTAAAATAGGTAGATACATCATTGTCTATACGAAATTCCGTGTTTAAAAATGGCCACCAAATCTGACAGGTTGTCAATTGGCTCAGTTTTAGTGTGCCACTTTTGGAGGGCTATCTACTATCTACCTCTATTTATATTACATCATTGTACACGTCACACAAGAATACACAAGATGATAGAATATACAAAGGTGAATTTATCCGTATAAATTCCTATAACCGATCTCTTCCATCTAACCTTTGCGCAGTTGAGAGGAACGCAGGTAGAACGAGATGGACAAACTTGCACCGTCATTTTAAAAGCTGGGTTATAATTTCACAGCTCTGTTGAACCGGCAAATTATAGTTATAATAACTGCGGGTTTAGCGGAAACTAAGTTTTAATTAGAAATTAGTTTCATCAAACGGTTTTTTAGCTCGGGGAAATTTGCACATTTTACACGGCGTTGTGTGTGGTGAGAGTTTAAATTAATTTTACTATCTTTGCTGAAGTTATATCCTTTGTGTTGGTTATAGAAAGGGTCAGTAGTGGATACGGAATTTTGGTTTGGAGGGCTTGACACTGTTTTGTTCACTCCGCTCAGGTTTTGTACGGTCTTAGATACTTTTGCTTGGATTTGAGCGACGGTTTAGTCACAGAATAAGTAATATTACTACCTCCAGAAGGTTCTTTTAACGTGTATGTATATGTATGTATTCTTACATTACATGGTATGTAAGCTCTGCTACGGCACGCACTCGTTCTATCGCAGAGCGTTGCATGCGATATAGAATGGATGGCCATGTTTAAGCTCGTTCGGCATAACTAAATACGGGATTGGTTGAGAACCTTCTTTACCCACTACCTACTATTATTTATTCTATGCCTCGCTAGCACCATACTAAGTTTAAAACAAAATAAAAATGAACGTATCTTCAAGGTTACTATTCAGTATCCGCTGCCACATAACATTACACTAAATTTGAAGAGCGCCATTAGAATGCAGTGAAAAAAGGCCACACACTAATAAATACCATTGGCTCTAGCGCGTGATGGCGGCAATAAAATAAATTGGGCATCGCGGAGCGGAGATACTAGGTAAAATACTCGTATATACTTCGGGGAATATAACAGGTAAATATACTAGTGAAAATGTAAACTATCTGATGCCCGCGGCTTCGCCCGCGTGGTTATAGGAAAATGTAACATATTGAATTTTCCCGTGGGAATTAGATGTTTTCCCGCTGGAAAAAGTAGCCTATGTCACTCTCCAGCTTCTAAATTATCTCCATACAAAAAATCACATCAATACGACGCTCCGTTGCGACGTGAAAGAAGGACAAACAAACACACACTTTCGCAGTTATAATATTAGTAAGGATTAATCATGAAGTGGATCTATGTTCAGATGGACATAGCTACACGCTTCATCGTACGTTACGAGCAATTGTGTTGAAAAATAGATTAATCAAATTCCGTACATTCTTATAAAATTCATTTGTTTTGGTGGCGACGTAAAGCTCGTAGCAGAAAGGCAGCCTAAATAAAATCATTTCACCAGTTAATAATTACACATGGGGCATTTACCATTGAATGACAAGGTATGTCCATGTTCTGCAAAAACTGAAAACACCTCACCCCCGCCGACCTCTGGTAAAGTGTGTGTTAGAGTAGAACTTCGTGTATCCTCTTAAAATAAATGCAATTCATTATGCGACCAATTTAGCTTAGTGCGTAGTGACCCTGCCTATGCTACGAAGCTGACGGTCCTGAATTTGAATCCCGATTAGGGCAACATTTTTGTGTGATGAGAATGAATGTTTCCAAGTGTTGGATGTTCTCTATGTATTTAAGTATTTATATATATGTCGTCGTGTAGTACCCATAAGCTATAACACTGGCCTTATTGAGCTTTCTACGGAGTTAGTTCGGTTTGTGTAAGATTACCCCATAATATAGAGTATTTTATTTTTACGCCTCGAAACCGGCAAAGCTCTACAGATCATTCGGAACATGCTGCCATTTAAATAGTTCGTTACTACGGAGTCTATTACGAACTACGAGGCTGGGCGTCCTATTTTACTCTAAATTAAATACCTTCACTACATAGTATAAAACGAAGTCGCTTCCCGCTGTCTGTCCCGATGTATGCTTAGATCTTTAAAACTACGCAACGGATTTTGATGAGGTTTTTTTTAATAGACAGTGATTCAAGAGGAAGGTTTATATGTATATTATAGTACACATGCGAAGCCGGGGCGGGTCGCTAGTTGGTAATATAAATATAATAATACTCTCTGAATATCGTTTACGTCCATTTAATTGTATAATGCCTTAATTTATTTATACGTATATCTGTAGAAAAGGCGGAAGCGCCTTTGTTAATCCTAATATTGTAAATGCGAACATTTGTATGTTTGTTACTAAATTACGCAAAAACCGATGATGAATTTTGGTAAACGTATATGTATTATTAAAATATAGAATACTTTTTATCCTAGGAATCATCCCCTAACTAAGGGAGTGAAATGGGCGGCGAAAGTTTGTATGGAGCTACGATATATAAACGAGTTCCACGCGGACGAAGTCGCGGGCAGAAGCTAGTTTCTTTAATAAGGTGTCAACGAGACAAAACTTACATTTTAAGTTAAACCTGTTACAACTTGACGTGTTACCTTGAATACTAGTATTTTTCCCTGTTACCGGCCATCGAACCCTCATTAGTTACGACCGCACCTACAATTTGTGGACAATTACATATTATTTGATATAATTTCGTTCGAGATTTTTGTTTTTCGTCGAGCTAATGGTACTGAGAAGTTGTTCTGGCACTTAGAAACAGAGTAAAAGGAGGTAACAGATAATTTGCTGGGATACTTTGATAGTTTATGGTTACCGTGCTTATACCATACTAGCTGCCCGGCCCAGCTTCGCACGGATTGCCCGTTTTCCCGTAGGAATAAAGCATTTTCCCGCGGTAAAAAGTAGCCTATGTTCACCAGGGATAATGTCGGCTTCTAATGGTAAAATAATTTTTCAAATCGGTCCAGTAGTTTCGGAGCCTATTCAATACAAACAAACAATCAAATCTTTCCCCTTTATAATATTAGTGTAGATTATTATATATTATTAGTGTAAAAGTGTAGACTAGCTTCTGCCCGTGACTCCGTCCGCGTGGAACTCGTTTGTAGCGTAGCTCTATACAAACTTTCACCCCCATTTCAACCCATTGGGGGACGATTTCCGGGATACAAAAGATGCCGAACTCAAACCTTCCCCGGCCCTCACCTCCCTTTCCCTCCTGACCCCCATCCCCTTGCCCCATTGCCTCATTGCCCTAGCCTTCCTTTCTTCCTTGGCCTTCCACGGGACTCAAACTATGACTGTACCAAATTTCATCTAAATCGGTTAGTAGTTTAAGCGTGAAGAGGTAACAGACAGATACACTTTCGCATTTATAATATTAAGTATGGATAATGATGATGATGTCCTCCCAGACGTATCCGTCGACGGCGACATCCTGACAAAGTTATATAGGTACTAAGGTTGGGAAACTTTACGCGCATGGGCACGAGTGTGACTTGCAAAACCAAATTTGGTTTTGAACGTACGACCGCAAGAGACACAGTGAAGCTGTCCACAGGAGTCATAAGTGTAGTTGTAGGAGGGTTTGGGCCGCGTTTTACGGAGCTGGCCCTTGGCGTCCAGATCTTCGAGACGGGTGCGTTCGAAGTCACTGAGACCCGTACTGACACCAGTTCGCCAGTCCGATCTCTGAGTAGCAAGTTCCACCCACGACTCACATGATATGTCGGTGGCAGACAAATGGCGTTTTAGGACATCCTTGTACCGTAGGTACTGCCCACCAGCTCTACGTTTACCCAATGCTAACTAAGTATGGATAATATGGTATAAACAGCTGGTGGTAAGCGGACACCGCCGCCTTATGAACGTTTGCGACACTAGAAAAATCACAAGCGACTTGCCGACCGTTTATTGATTTCGGGATTAGTGTTGACATCATCATCATCATCATATCAGCCGAAAGACGTCCGCTGCTGGAGATAGGCCTCCCCCAAAGAGTGCCACAATGACCGGCCAGCGCCACCCGTAAATACTTAAATACATAGAAAACATCCATGACTCAGGGACAAATATTCGTGCTCATCACACAAATGAATGCCCTTACCGGGGTTCCAACACTCTTGCTTCGTAGGCAGGGCCACTACCAACTAGGCTAAGGTCGTCATATGATGGTATTACGTGTCTGATGGACCTATCGTTTAAACGCACCATCAACATCATATATATAAGAGCTAGGCTCTTGTCGGTGGAGTAACCGCCACTGATTTTGGTCCTCTGCCAGCCTCTTCACGTCTTCATATGACTCGACAGCCACTTGCTCTTTTACTTGGCTGGTGTAAGTATGTCTGGGCCTTCCTCTACCTCTCCTTCCTTCGATCTTGCCCTCCAAGATGTTTAAAAAGAAGCTGTCGTGCCGTATTAGATGTCCGATCATTTTGCCTCTTCTATTTTTTATTGTTTTTAGCAAGCATCGGCTCTCTCCTACCATCGTCAAAACCTCTTCGTTTGTCTTCCTTTCTGTCCAGCTTGTTCTTTCCATCCTCCGCAAGCACCACATTTCGAAGACTTCGAGCCTTTCTCTGCCCTTTAACGCACCACACAAACTAATTTAGGCCAAACCGTAAATATGTCCTTTACCCACAGCTGTAGTTTCCACGTAATGTTCAAAAAGTTGAAAGTTCAAGGCTCGCCTCATTAACGCAGACCCATTCGTAAAACCTCCAAAAACATAACCAGCATTACTTGAACCCTGACTACTTAGTAACTCCTCGCGATGCGGGGTCAACGTTAAACTGGTAAAAATTGGTTGGTGAAGTCCTGACCACTCGGCGGTAATGCGTTTTAGATGACGTCGAAATTGGTAAGTTTGAAAAAGGAGTATTTTTGTTCTTTTTTCCATGGCACTTACGATGTTTTTAAGGTGACGTCCTTAATGTTCAGAACAAAGTGATAGTTTGGAACATTTCGTGGCTCAAATGAGAATGACAGTTCACACGGTAGGTTCATGACAGGCTACGGGATACGGAGAAGCGCTCATAGCCTAGTATGATCGCTTCCATCCGTGCTAATGGATGCCGTAAAGCCATTGATCCTAGTTGTTTTCTATGACAACAGTAGCTAAGCTTGGTTTAGGATTAGGAGCCTAGATATCCTTAAGCACGGCTACCACAACAGTGATTAACAAACACGTGAAATCAAAAGATTTTTCGAAAAACCCAAGTGACTATACAGTATGGGGTTCTTCAAAAAAGGAGTGTATAAATTCTTAAAGGGTCGGCAACGCGCATGTAACACCCCTGGAGTTGCATGCGTCCATAGGCTACGGTAGTCACTTGCCATCAGATGGGCCGTAAGCTTGTTTGCCACCGACGTGGTATTTAAAAAAAAGTGATTTTTTGCTGATATTACATTACAGCCTATGGCCACTCCCACGATTCGGAGGAATCCAACGACTGTGAATATGTCGAAATCTGTCAAACGGTTTAGGCTGCAGGGCGTGCCAAAGAATAAGAAATACACACATACATACATACGCTCGAAAAAGTCTTAGTTTGTAGTACGCTTGTTTGCCACCGCGTCACCGTGTTGTGTAGTATTAAAAAAAAAATGCATTTATCTCATCTACATTCCCTTTACATTGTCGATGCCATAAAACACGAAGCGACCATAAACAAAATTACCGCCATCATTAACTCGAACTCAGATTTAAATTTAGAATTCTACTACCGTCTATAAATTAAGTTCTCAAACACTTAACGCCCAACCCGTTCTATTTTCAAATAACATTCTATTTTCAAATTAACAACTGTCATTTGCGATGACAGATGGCGTTGGCGGGCACGTTTTTTGGATTAATTAAAAAAAACACGTTGACACTTTGACGCGGACTTAGGAAATGGTTGGAATTAATCACAGATGGTTTTTTGATTTATTATGGGGTTGAAGGAGGAACTTGGTGTCTTGAGTTTTGACATGATCTTGTGTAATTTGATGCGTGAGAAATGTGTTTGTCAACTAAGTAGCCCCATTTTTTTTCTAAAGTTGCCTGCCTTGTACTATCCGGCCCTCGTATCCTTCGCGGGGACTGTTATCTGGTCAAAACAGATTTAATAAGTTTCCGTTAAAAATTTAATTTTTGGTACAAGCTTTTATTGCCGACCCTACTTTTCTGTACACCGTCATCAACTACTCGTTGAGACGATTCTAACGAGCCCAAACTCAAGGATTACGTCTCACTCATCATCAGATCAGCTCGACGGTACCATAATATTGAATTGTCATCCAAACTATACTTAAACCCAAAATTTCAGCTCAATCGGTTGAAGATATCTGCCTAAAATTTGAGTTCCACGATTCCACCCGAACAAACATAGTTATGTACATACATGCATTGCAAGTTAAATAATATAAAAAAAATCGCTATTCTTTAAAGTAAACTTGTTCTGTGTTGTACTACTTTAAGTTATTAGACTTTTTTAATGCTACCCGCAGTATACTACCTACATAATAGTAGTACCTAACTAATTACAGTGGCACTAAATGTCTTCATTTATTTTTAAGGCATCTTGCGTTGCTCACTGTTTAACTTTGTTTTAGTATAGATTCTCAATAAGGGGCTACCCGAGGTTTTCACCGATTTTTGACAAGTTTTGAATCGTATCTCCTACTTTTGCACAACAGATAGAATTATAAATCATACGATTATCGGTTCTTCAATCTTTTATCTCCATTTTGGTCCACCGGATTTTGAAACAAATGAATACTTGATTTTGTATGATTTTTTTAAACATCGTCTAAAAAAACACTTATTTCGTATCTCTATTGACGTGAAAGATCTAACATGTACGATATCTACATATTTGAGTTCGTCTGTGACGTCTCTAAAAACTGGTCCAGGGTATTCATTTTAAACCAATTAACACAAAAGTTATGGCCAGAAAACCAGTTTTTTGGCCTAAAATTGTTCAACTTTGATGCCAAATATTTCGAAAACAATGAACTTTGAAGTAAATATGGGATGCTATAATGCTTAAAGTCGTTGTAGTTAATATAATAAGCTACAAAAAACATTAGAAATCTAAGGGATTCAGAAGGTCATGGCATATGGGAGCCCCTTAAGTGAAATGTATAATTTCTTTTGAGATATAAAGTTGTTTAAACAGAAAAAAATTAATGTACTACATCCGGCTTTTGTATAATATTGCAGTTGACTGTACATTTGCACATGCTACGTGCATGTGAATCGCAGGCTGAAGCGACTAAATAGCGTCTGTCATGATAATATAATACTAACATAACTTAATTAGGGAATATAATGTTTTGACAAGCGCTCGGAATATGTGTTAACTGAAATTCTGGTCTCGCATTCGCTCTGATCTGAGGTCACCAAAATGTTAGATGACATGAGCAGCTCCTACTCTCTTGTCATGGGACCAACAAATGTACAAGTAAAAGCCGCTGGGACACTGAATATGTATGATAAAGGTGTGTGCCTTCTACTCGAGATATTCCAGCTATACTTCTATGTATGCGAGATAGCCCTCGTGGCCATCAACCCCTGGAGTTACTTGTGGGTTGCTCCCCTCACGCAATCACAAGTTTAGTATGAGGACAGTGCCTGCGTCGGCCTTCTCTCTGTGACTTACTTACTGCCCAGACCCTGTCTTGGGATGACACCACGGGAATACTCACGCTGCTTCCCGGCTGCGCCCGCGGCGGCTGCGTCGCGTGGATTGAGGTTATGTGGTGACGAAAATAATAGAAATTCCTTGAATTTATGCACACAATGTAATTCGTTCACCACGATTGATTATAAAACTAAATACTAGGTTTAAACTTGATTAATTAAATTTTCTTTAATTAAAGTACCGTGTACAATGTTTCGTGAACGAAATCCGAGATAGGAAGTGCCACAGATTATACCACACTCTCGATGTGTCACGTCACCGTTCGTTCCGAAACGCAATGGTGTCTCAAAGAACGATCATTAGCTCGCTAATGTTGGCAGTAAGAGAATTTAATACTATTTAATTTATATTACAATTTATATGTTGATTTTGCTTCAACAATATGTATAGATAGATAGACGCATATAGTGGTCCGAGTGGAGGCAATGTGAAGGCTAAAACGATGGCTTGAGACATCTATAATACTGGATATGTGAGCTGTAAAAATCACGGACCTATATTCATCATCATTATCATCATCCTAGCGTTATTCCCGGTTGTGCCCTTAAAAGCGGGCTCCTTTTAAAAAAGGAGCCCGGCGTCCGCTTTGACACCCAATCCCATGATGCACTAGTTTTACGAAAGCGACTGCCATCTGACCTTCCAACCCAGCATAGGGAAAATTTGACCGGATTCCTCACGATATTTTCCTTCACCGTAAAGCTAACGATATATCACGGACCTATATTATAAAATAAAAAATCTGATCCACAAAAATAAATGGACCTGCTCACAAAATGAGAGGAGAGGTATTTTGTAACCTTGTGACCGTGAAGTGTAAGTTTGTTCCTTCTTGGTCGTTTCCCTATTGCTGAGGGTCGTGACTCCCACGAACATCTTGCACCACATTCCTCCAAGCACTTCTATTTTTCGCCATCCGCAGGCAAGCCTGAGCTGGTTCCTGCTGATGCTTTTACGGAGTCAATCCACCGGATAGGCAGTCATCCTCTACCTCTTACCTTCCACACAATTGCGTTTGGTGAGGTAGGGCACAGCGAAATGTCATCTCGCTCGAATTTGGAGCAGCCCAACTGGGGAAGTAGCCTTGCAGAAGACCACAGCCATAATAACACTACTACTTGCTCTGTAGTAGTGTTGTGTTCCTGGAGGTGAGCTAGGTCGCCAGAGCTCTCGAGGATGCGTTGTGTTGAGAGCGAGGGAATTGTTCCTTCAGCTGTCAACACAACGAATCCTCAAATATATCAAGGGTTGGCAGTGGCTATGTTACTCCTTTGGAGTTGCATGCGTCTATAGGCTGCGGTGTCCGCTTATCATCAGGCGGTCCGTACGCTTGTTTGCCACCGTCGTTGTATTTAAAAAAAAAAAAAAAAAACATGACCGACCAGTATCAATGTCTCTGACTGTCCTCTTTATCCACGTGTCCGAAAAGTCGATGTACGCGTTGAGTATATATGGTGGAGACTTCCAAGTCTCCACCATATATACTCAACGCGTCTATCTTTTTATACGCGGCCGAAACGTGGACTTTAAAGGCCGACTACAGAAAGGATTGATGGGTTGGAGATGTGGTGCTGGCGGAAAATGCTTGGCATCAAGTTGACAGCCCGCCGTACAAACGAATCAATCCTGAACCAGCTGAAGATTCGACCTCGACTCTCCAGAGTTTTCGGCCGCGTATAAAAAGATAGAAAAGATTAGAGTCCGTATCCCACGGTTCCTATGTAGGTGGTCTCCGGAACTGTCCATCCGATTTCGAAATTCTTCAACCAGTACATATAATGGACATTCGGGATGGATAAAGGCCACATTTTATCCCGTGACTACGGTTTTTTTTAACACATTTTCTGCCAAGAATCGTAGCCGATCCCGTGGTTTTCCTCGTATGTAGCGGAAAATGGCTACGGCGTAGGCGCCCGCTGGGGTTCCTTGCAGTGTAAATGTTGATAGGCGGGCGGAGTCGCTTGAGCAGTTAGTTTTTAACCCTCGACGCTAGAAGAAGAAGTGGTATAAAATATATTTGAACTATGATTGCAAACAAACGCAAGACCCAACTGATGGCTGCCTAAATTTCCTACAACTATATTCGTCTAAAATTATTTATTTTTGGATTTCATATGCTTTCCTGGCTCTTGAAACTTATACTTACAAGCAGCCATTGAATAAACATATGTATATATTGCATTGATTAATTAAAAAATAAATGTAAAAGTTGCCTAAATAATAACTTAAAAGTAACCCTATACGTTATTGTCTTGTACTAAATCAATCAAATAATATGTTGACATTGACATTACGCACAACATACCGTATATTATTCTGAGCTCCGAACATACCAACTTATCTACATCAACACAGTGTCTCTTCCCACATTAGCATAAAGGCTATTATAATTTGACACGACCGCAAACCTCGTAAACTATATCGGGTCGGGTCGGCTTTGTTCTTATTTCAAATTTGAAAAAGGAACGCGACTGTTTTCAGCGCCGTTGTCAAACGGGTGTTCATTTCAAAAACGACTTAACCTACGTGATTTTTGTTTGGAAAGCAGCCAGTTACTTTTAGGATGGTAGTCGATTTTAAACTAAGGGAAATGCTTATAATTACCAGGGAAAATTTATGTCTTACAATTTATACTGCTATTTTCAAATACCACGGCAAACAATTGGGACTCCAGAAGGACCACAAGCGTGTTGCCTATTCTTTTTTGGTTTGAGGATTCGTGATGACGGCTTAAATGTTTTCATCGCAATAAATTACATTAGAGAGTCCAACCAAAACTACGGTTTTATAGCTATCAACTCTGGAAACAACCTCGGAACAGACACTAACCTAAATACGTAATGTATGTAATGTATGACCCGAAACTAAACATCTTTGTTAACCTTTTTTGAACGAACGAGCTCCATACCAGCTTAGGCCCAAAATATTTTGTACGACAAAGTATATCGATCTTTGTAAAGAAAATTATGTGTTCCGTACCAGAATTGGTCCAACGGAACACTTAAGCTGGGTCCACATTTGTATCATTTTGTCATCGTATCTCCGTCGCGTTGCACTGACGCGTATCAAGATGGCTAGTGTGGACGCAAAAACATCGCGATCATGCGGCGCACCGTATCTGATCGCTCGGGATCGATGTTGACACGCGTTTATTATATACCCCGCACACTCGCGATCGGATACGCGTATCAAGATCGATCGGTAAGTATTGACGTGTTTTGATACTGTATCACGATACGAAGTTATGATTTGGTACGCGATAAGCCGTGATCTCTCTCGAGGCGGTTTTTCTCCGATCATCAAAGGGTATACGGATACGCGTCCACACTTAATGATACGGAGTTATGATACAATACGCTGCTACGCTACGTGGTCGCCGATCACGTTCACGCGTATCGTATCGAGTTCGCGTATCCTAAGTATGGACGCTCACTTTGGGCACCCCGTATCACTAGCATCGTCGCGTTAAAAAATGCGTCCATACTAACCGTAGCGTAGCAGCGTATTGTATCATAACTCCGTATCATTAAGTGTGGACGCGTATCCTTATCCCCTTTGATGATCGGGGAAAAACCGCCTCGAGAGCGATCACGGCGTATCGCGTATCAAATCACAACTTCGTATCGTGATACAGTATCAAAACACGTCCATACTTACCGATCTTGATACGCGTATCCAATAGCGAGTGCGCGGGGTATATAATAAACGCGTGTCAACATCGATCCCGAGCGATCAGATACGGCGCGCCGCATGATCGCGCCGTTTTCGCGTCCACACTAGCGATCTTGATACGCGTCGGTGCAACGCGACGGAGATGATACGATACGACAAAATGATACAAATGTGGACCCAGCTTTATGCGATCAATTTCGGTCAGTCCGTCCATCAGTCAGAGCCAATTTTTTCAAAAATAAAGTTAGGCTCAACGAGGTTTACAGCCACAGAGCAACCAGTTGTAAAATGGAGGAACAATCAGCCGCTAATACTAATTTAAAAAGCATAACCTTACCTTAAAACAGCCTAAAACATTCCCCATTACGGCTCAACATAAACCTCGAGACCAATAGGCCTAAAGGCGGCCTAATCTAGCGCGTTAAAAACACGAATAAATCAACTTAAGCCCTGTTACAAAGTTTTATTTACCTTTAACTTTAAGCACTCTAAAGTACCAGATATTATGCGATTTTGGATCTTATCCGCCTGACTTTAAGTCCCAAAATGCATATTAACGGGGTCCTTATTGAAACGGCTTAACTGACGGGGTTTTGCGTCGAAAAGCGGCCATTTTGTTTAAAAGTGAACTGAGGGTAGGTTCGCGATGTCATAAATTGTAAGACGCGCTTTCGTAATGAATCAATAGAACAGAGGAAGGCGAGGAGTCGGTTTGCCCGACTGCGTCAGATGGGGGGGGGGGTTAAGTTTTTCGATCGTATGTATGTGGGCAAGAAAACTCTAATTCACGAGCTACAGCTTAAAACGCCTCCATGGATTCAGACACATGAGGTGTCATTGGATACCTCATAAATACCCATAATCGTGTGTGACAAAGGTTTTTTGAAAAATAAATTGATTTCACTTGTTAGGGTTTTTGGGTAGTAAAACAAGGAAAAAGCTTCTGTGCTTCTTAAATAGTGACGTGAGCTTTTTCTGTATTATCTGTATATTACGTAAAAGGTATAGTTTGTATTTTTGTAAGTTTTTGTGTGTACAGTCAGCAGCAAAATTAGCTACGCGGGTCAAGTGCTCAAAATGACCTTAATGTCAAGAGAATAAGGACTGTCTTGATTTTTTTTTTTAAGAATAGCAGTGCCGACTGTACCTACGGCTAATCTACGGAAATACTCATGCTATTTGAAATATTCTTTCACCAGTATGTAGAATGGACCAGTATATGTTTAAACAAAATACTTTCGTCTATTTTAAATGCACTTGATCACAAAACGCTTCGCCTTCGACCAGCCGGTGAATAATTTAAAACAAACAAAACTAAAGCAGGAACTTTGCAAAATCTAACCGTCCCGCTCCATTTATCTTCCCACTTATTCACACTGTATCGCCTTTTTAACCGTCAATCCATTTTTAAACTTCACAACCACTCCGTGCAAGTCTCCGTTCTTTTAAACTGCATTTTAAACTCCATGGATATATTTAAAGTTATTTCCATAAAAGTTGGGGAAGTTTTTGCATCAGTTTAAACGGCTGTGCACCGTATTTGTATACGGTTAGGGTATATTTTTGCGAGCGGCTCGGAATGTTGTCATTAATTTCGTAAAGTTTCGGAGATATATCAGATTGACATTCGATGTCGTACTCTAAGCACGTATAGGTATATACGTTTAAAGTGATCATAAATAAAGGTTCGGCGCATGACGAAGTTTGTGATTTTTTTTTACGTAATGACGGGGCTCGTACCACATTTCCGCTAATGGCGCATACATCTTTTGACTGGCTTGATATCCTTATCCTTACTAATATTATAAATGCGAAAGTGTCTGTGTTTGTATGTTTGTCCTTCTTTCACGTCGCAACGGAGCGTCGTATTGATGTGATTTTTTGTATGGAGATAGTTTAGAAGCAGGAGAATGACTTAGGCTCCTTTTTCCAGCGGGAAAACTTCTAATTCCCACGGGAAAATTCAATATGTTACATTTTTCTATAATCCTTACTAATATTATAAATGTGAAAGTGTGTGTGTTTGTATGTTTGTCCTTCTTTCACGTCGCAACGGAGCGTCGTATTGATGTGATTTTTTGTATGGAGATACTTTAGAAGCTGGAGAGTGACATAGGCTACTTTTTCCAGCGGGAAAACATCTAATTTCCACGGGAAAATTCAATATGTTACATTTTTCTATAACCACGCGGGCCAAGCCGCGGGCATCAGCTAGTTTACTTATAAATGACGTGTTCTTTTTTTAAGTTCCATATCGTATATAACGGGTTTACTTTTAAAGGTCAAGCATTTCCGATAACCATTTCGTGTATGAATATGCAACATCGTGTAGCTTTTTAAGGTCGGTCCTCCATACAAACGTAGTTGGTTCTCATTTTGAAACGACACGGTGGATTAACATGAAGCTTTGTATACACAATGGGATCTGCTATAGCTAGATCGACAATTAGTTTCTGTTGCTATAAATTAAAATAGAAAAATATAAAGCAAAGTACTCCGCAAGCCAACGCAGCGTCACAAATTGGCTCCTTGAGCATTGTTTTTATAGCGTGAAAGCTTACCTGGAGCACAACTGAAAAGGAAAGATGAATTTAAATTATTATTACTTACTCCCGCCTCGATAATGACTCTTTAATTATTTTATAAATTACTTAATGCTATTATAACCGTTGATTTTTGATTTGAATTATGTGACATGAATTTATTTATTTTGAATCTTACTCCTAGCGTTGTTCCCGGTTATGCCCCTAAAGGAGCTCGGGGTCCGCTTTGACACCTAATCCCAAGATTTGGCATAGGCGCTAGTTTTACGAAAGCGACTGCCATCTGACCTTCCAACCCAGAGGGAAAACTAGACCTTATTGGGATTAGATCGGTTTCCTCACGATGTTTTCCTTCACCGAAAAGCTAACGGTAAATATTCCGTACATAAGTTCCGAAAAACTCATTGGTACGAGCCGGGATTCGAACCCACGACCGCCGCTTGACAGCCTGAACCACTAGGCTACCGTAGCTATTTATTTTGAATCTTACTAATATTATAAATGCGAAAGTTTAGATGTTTGATGTTTGTTACTCAATCACGCTTAAACAGCTCAACCGATTTGGATGAATTTTTGCACGAAGATAGTTTATAGCCTGGATTAAAATATAGGATAGTTTTTATCCCGGGTCTACGCAGACGAGGTCGCGGGCGGAAGCTAGTTATTAATATTTTTTGATGTTTTAAATTGTATTATGAATGAATATTTGCACGCCTGCTCGCGGGCTGATACAATGTACCTAAATTTGAATGTAAGACCTTGTGAACTGTATCGGAGCAAATACACATTTCTGTTTCTGATTTCTCTATTTTTTTCGTTTTTCATACAAAGCCACTATAATCGCTGCATTTTTTTAAAATTATATTTCTATCTAGACACGTGGCAGCGTGTCCAGCCGAGTTCAAAGCGAAGAGGAACTGACGACGCAGCAGCCAATTATAATCCCACCAACCATAAACCTTTTGACCCCCTCATAACTCGAAAACTATTTAACATAAAATCATGAATTTTGCTATATGCTTTAAAACCCCTTAGAATAACTAGAATCTGAAATTTCATATCATCATCATATCGAAAGACGGCCACTGATGGACATAGGCCTCCCCCAAAGTGTGCCAAAGTGACCGGTCCTGCGCCACTCGCATCCAGCGGACTCCCGCAACTTTGCCGTCACATAGCACGTAGAACCGATGGCCGCTGGGGCGGAAATGTTCTCGAGTGGCGACCACGTACCGGAAGGCGCGGCGTGGTTAGGCCCCCCCACAAGGTGGACTGATGACCTGGTAAATTTGATAAATTACATATATACCTACAGGTAAAATGGTTATTGAGATATTACCGTCTAAAAGTAGTGTAGTCTAAACTAGTCAAGTTATCTGCGTTGTGTAAATAATTCGACTGTTCAAAGAAGTTATGCTTTTATATAGCAAATATTGTTGTAGTAGAAAAAATAAGAAATTGTATCCTCTTAAGAATACATTTTATTTTAGGATTATCTACTGAACTTGGCACCCATTTAGATCTCGATTTTTTTGTCGGCGACGTTGACAACCACGCATATTCATAATATTGAACTTGGCTCCGATTTTCACATTTATGTTTTTGGTGGGATTATAATTGACTTGAGTCGACCGTGCTCAGGAACTCTAAGCCAGGCATTCAAGATAAAGGTAACAGTGGAATTTCATCTCAAGCCTGCCCTAACCGATCAATTAAATTGCATAAAATTACGAATTGTGCAATGTTGTTGACCGTTTTGGATTAGTATTGAAGATTGCGCAATGATTGAACAAAAGCTTGAGCAAGTTTAATTTTTATTGTACCATCTTTTTTTATTCTACCGTCTACGAACAGTATATTGTGCAATACTGTTCCTAGACGATTTTTCATTCTATGTTTAGGCAGCGGCAGATGCATCAAAGTTATTGCGCAATTTTATTGCGGGAAAATATTGATCGTTTGATCGCAACGGGTAGTTCAATTATATTGCACCATAAAAATATTGTGCAAAGTTATTGTAGGTCTAGGGCCGGCCTCATTCTTATTTTGAATAGCCAGCCATGATAACGCCACTACTTGCTCTGTAGGCATGTGTTGTGTTCCTGGTAGTGAGCCAGGTCGCCAGAGCTCCCGAGGTTGTGCTGTGTTGAGAGTTATTGTTACTGTGAAATAAACATTAGCACTTATTCAACCAAAAGGTGTCATTTATTTATATTAAAAGGAAAGGGGGTTCATTATAAAGTACTACTTACCCTTATTTACCGACAAAGGTTTCGTCGAATTTTTATTTAATTGAAAGCATTTTTTTTTCAAATTGAGTACACTTTTCAGGATTTTTATAGAACAAACCTAACCTAATGGATTCTACACAACTACCTTTTACTTATAGCCAAAAAGCTAATTAATAATAATGAAAAGTATTTATTGAACTCCACCACAAAGTTTACAGTAATTAATATTAATTTTATGATATGTAGTCACATTACTTGTGCCGCGGAGACTGCACGTCTAGCACACGACGGCCGCGACATACTCTCGTTTTTTATCGCACTATACCTCTTCTTCTAAGTGTTCTAATAAGAGAGAGACGGATAGTGCGAGAAAAATCGAGAGAGCTCGCGCGCCGTCGCGTGCTAGCCGTGCTGGTGCCCGAACTAGGGGAAACCTGATTCAGATTCAACTCACAATATAAGATTACATTATAAATTACATTCCATGTCAATTCCTGTCGGGTCACCAGGTCTCCAGGAGTGAAATTCCCTAAAACAATGATATATTTCGTGACGGCGTCGCAAGACATCACCTCACTGGTCAACCAGGGTTCGAAAATATCCGATATTTATTATAAATATCAAAATATCGGATATTTACGATATACAACGTGTTAATAAAATAACGCAAAACCTGAAAACAGTTTGTTCAGAATCGAGCATAGAATGCGAAAAAAATAAAAAAATAATTTTTTGACAAGATTTATTTTTTACATTTGTATGGAGTGTTGGCCGACTGGGGCGACCTGCTCCATACAAATGTAAAAAATAAATCTCGTCAAAAAATTCATTTTTTATTTTTTTTTGCATTCTACTCTCGATTCTGAACAAACAGTTTTCAGGTTTTGCGTTATTTTATTAACACGTTGTATATCCATTTTGTATGAAAGCCATATTATTATTTTATTGTATTATTTATGTATACTATTTGCATATGTTTTACATAATACTAGTTTATGCAACTGATACATAATCAGAGGCCTTAAAACAAGAGTGCGGTTTTATGAAATGTACAATTTCATACACTACTTTATTTATTTATTTATTAATGAAAACACACATATCATAAGTACTCTAAGATGGGTTCAGAAGCCGTAGGGAAATGACCTGCATTGGTACTACTTATAGTGCTACCTGTAAAATATCTTTATTGCAATCGTGGCTGCATTTACGATATCCGGCGGATTGTTCATATCGTTCTCGGAGCCACTACTACTCATATTTTCAACTAAAATGTGAGTTATAAACAACTTTTCACAATTCTACTTTCGTAACAACAAAGAAATGACAGCAGTAATGGCGGCAATTCGATCCTACGTCAAGACGAATGTTTTTTTATATCATAGACAAACGAATGAAGTCCCTATTCTCATGTCACTCGACATCAAATATCGTGCGGTTTATATTTAAAAAACATACTGAATTGACGTTTCGCATCGATAACTGTTTTAATATCTATGAATACTAGAATAGAGACCCATATAAGTTTTGACAGCTGTTCCAAATATAAACTCATAACCTTACAAAAATCTGTACTGTAATAACATTACACTACAGATTTCACCTACTACCACAGACAAGAAAGTTCTCATAGTAAAATTGGTTGTTATAATGCTGGTCATTTCCTACGGTTTCTGAACGCATTTAAGACCACTAATGATATGTGCGTAGATAAACATAATAAATTAACTAAAAAACATAAAATCTTATGTACTTATCAAAAAATCAGCTCAAAAACATAAAACTTTTTTTATAAATTCTAATCAGTCAATGGTCATACCTACACTTATTTCTGCATTGATATATATCATCGGATATATATCATGATACATATATCCTTTGATATATATCCTCGAACCCTGTGGTCAAGTCAACCCACCTCTCACCTCACCTGTCACCTCGCGCCTCCAGCCTAAGGCGACAGATAAGACAATCCCCGATACATCACATGACTTTAATTTGACAGAATATTGGCTTTGTACCTACTTATGTTTCACACATAAGATTAGCAAAACAGCCCTCGGATATCTACAACAACAATCTTGGAAATCGGTTATACAATCCAATCATACTAACTAGACAACAAAAATGAAGAGAAATGACGAATTGTGTGTGTTTGGGTGTATGGCAGTATTAAAACGGTTGTAGAGTCTGGCCAGCGAAAGATGAGAATAGAAAAGAGCGGCAATTTAAAAAAAACAGCGTGTTGCAACACTGCTTATAACGCGATAAAATAATAATGATACTTTAAAAAATATTAAATTTCTTCATTTCTCAAAATGCAACTGGTCAAGCAGAAGGAACTAAAGTTATATGAAATAAAACTGTTCTACTTCCTTCTACTTGATATTTAAGAAGAATAATCAAAACCACTCTACAAAATTTCCGATTTACGAGACATATTAATTGTACTTTTTATGACATTCTACAATGTGAATAACGTTAGCAGTAAGCCTCCCTTTAATTCTCTTAAAAGGCATAAACATACCAATCTATTATCGAACAGTTACTTTCTTAGTTACGATATCAAGTATCAAGATTAGGACATCATACTAATTTAAGACGTTTGACACATTTGACAACGATATTACTGTTGCCATATAAAAAGTTCCATAAAAAACTCATTCTCACCTTTCATTTGCCAGGCTCTAGCTTAGTAATTCTTTGACATATCTGAATGGAATTTTCGTCACTAGGCATATTTTTATGCCTTCTTTCTATTGGAGTAACAATAATTTTCGAGTCTACACCCCTACACTTTCTTCACTTCTTCCACAGTACTGGTGCTGACTGTACCCAAAAATAATTGAGCCTAATTAAAGACTGGTTTTAGTTTCCAACTGAACATAACTTTAAAACTAAACCTTAATTAGTGTAAAATGTTTTATTAGCTCGTCAAAGTCTCGCCAATGACATGTCAAAGTTGAAGCCGATTTAGGTAATTGAATCCGAAAAGTTATACGTCTGTGTAAATAACTTAAAAAACCGCTTTGCAGAAAATTATTAAGAGACCGCCGTAAGCTCGATTCTCTATACAAACGTAGTTACGCTCTCATTTTGAAACTTTGCATGTACAATGACATGAGGTATATCCAGGTCTGTAATTAGTTTATGTAGCTTCAGAATCTTCAGATACCAAAGTAAAAAAAAATACAGCAAATTTAAGTTTTTCAAAACTTGTTTCTGCTGTATTTCGTTTGTATGGGAAGGTGAAATTCGGCCTAGCTTACTGCGGACTCTTAAGGCGGCAGATTATTACGTTTGGTCTACATTCGATTTATGAACGCCCGCTCTTCAACCCGCTGCCCGCTGGCGTCTAATCCCAATAAGGTCTAGTCTTCGTCATATAGCTGTCGCTTTCGAAAAACTAGTGCCTACGCTCAATCTTGGGGTTAGGTGACAAGGCGTCCCCGGGCTCGTTTGAGCACTACCGGGAAAAACGCTATAAGGATGATGATAAAGAATCTCCGTTGAAAACTTTAACTGCCAACAGTGGCAACATAGTTATATTTTTATAAAAAAATAAAAACCAAACGTCAAAGCACCCCATTCCATATTTAAAATCGTAACAGTTCCCCGTCTAATAGCCGAAACGTGCCTCCTTGCTTAATTTCAAATATAGAACGTTCCAAAATGGCGGATTTCACAAATCCCCGCCTTATCCAGCGGCTTGCAGTTAGCGCCATCTGTCATCGAGTTTGACAGTTGACAGTGAAACGATTTAAAAATAGAACGTTTCCGAACGCTCCCGAAGATTGTGAATGAGTTTGGGGGAAGTTTTTTTTGTTTATCAAATTGCGTTAATGGAAGGCGATGGAATTACGGCAATAAGCCACGCCCGACAGAGACAAGTTTATTGTTAATTCTATTGGAATTTCGGGAGGAAATTAATGCAGGCGGCTATGACAGACGGAGATGTGTGGTATGCTAACATTATTATAAAACATGCAGTGATAATCCATATCCATATTATCCATACTATATTATATCTGTCTATCTTCAAGCTTAAACCGCTGAACCGATTTACATGA
Organism: Epinotia ramella; assembly: GCA_947578815.1. Classification (NCBI taxonomy): domain Eukaryota; kingdom Metazoa; phylum Arthropoda; class Insecta; order Lepidoptera; family Tortricidae; genus Epinotia; species Epinotia ramella. Next base: position 4,053,866 of record OX388227.1, on the reverse strand, counting down.
ATTTTGGTATAGAGATAGTTTGAGTCCCGGGGAAGGACATAGGATAGTTTTTATCCCGGAAATCACCCCCTAAGGGGGTGAAAGTTTTTATGGAGCTGCGATATAAACGAGTTCCACGCGGACGGAGTCGCGGGCAGAAGCTAGTTTATTATAAAGGAGGTAACTTAGCGCTGTCGCGCTTTAGAAGGCACGTTGAGCCGTTGATCCCGGTTGTAGTCTTCGGGCAGCTTGAGAACTCTCATGTCCTCACAACATATAGAACGGACTTTTGGCATGGACATCCATACTAATATTATTAATGCGATAGTGTGTCCGTCTGTCTGTCTGTCTGTTACCTCTTCACGCTTAAACCGCTGAACCGATTTAGAAGCATCAGTAAAGAGATAGTCCCGGGGAAAGACATCCCCCAAAGGGTGTGAAAGTTTGTATGGAGCTATGATATAAACGATAGTAGAGTTGATAAGATAGATAACTGTGTGTTTTTCTGTTCTACTTTTAGGCACACTATTTGATTCAGCAATGCTCCTATGTGAAACAAAAAACTATACATTCAATTACGAAACATTTTTTATAAACTACTAACATTTTCAGCGGCGCTACCACGAACTTGAAAGTCGAAGTTCGGGTATTTCCATCTTTATCGCACTCTCTTAATCGAGTGACAGGGATGCATGTATTACGAACTTCGACTTTCGTAGTTCGTGGTAGCGCCGCAGGTTCGTATTGACAGTGTCAACGAATAGTTTTTCATTTTTATAGCGGACACGGTTTTAATGTAAATAAATTTATAGTTACGCAAACAACGATGTAGCGGACAAACAGTGAGGGCGTATTTGTGTAAAGTCGTCTTTCCACCGGCGGACAGAAACGAGGCGAAGCGAAATATAAACGATCATCAAACCTATTCACATGCATTGCCCAGAATCGCTACGCGCTACGCTCGTAGCCGATCCCGTGGTTTTCCTCGTATGTAGCGGAAAGCGACTACGGCGGTCTGACGCATATGTGTCGTCATGGGCCCTGAATGTGTTAACCTGAGTCCGTTTGCGGGTGGCGCAGGACCGGTCATTGTGACACTCTTTGGGGGAGGCCTATGTCCAGCAGTGGACGTCTTTCGGGTGATATGATGATCATGAAACCTATATATTCAATAACTGGCTTCTGCCCGCGACTCCGTCCACGTGGAACTCGTTTATATCGTAGCGCCATACAAACTTTCATCCCCCATTTCACTCCCGGATGATAAATACTATAGCTCAAAAATTATAAATAATTTCATATGAGCTTCCCCGGGACTCGAAGTGGCTCTATGTATAGTATAGAATTTACATGAATTTTGGTATAGTCTATACCAAATTTCATCTAAATCGGCTCAGCGGTTTAAGCGTGAAGAGTTATGTAACAGACAAACATACTTTCGCATTTATAATATTGAGTGGATTTTCCCTCAAAATTGAGTTGCATTTGTTTTGATTAAGGCGTTTTTTCTTCATAATACTTCATAAGATTTATTGTTCAGATATTTCCGACTCGGGCTCTGTTTAGATGTAAATGACAACTGTACATATGCAATTAACGCTAAAACAATACCAGTACGACAAGGCATTCCGCGACAGCCGTCGCTTATTTCAGTGTTGCGATCAATTTTCAGCCGTTCTGGATAATTTGCCGCGACGTGAGGCAAATGGGCGGATGGGAAAATACTCGCACGAAATACTAGGTATATATGATACTCGTATTTGTACTTAGTATGTATGTAAATTCTTTATTGTACATGGAACAGAACACAACAAGAAAACAATTATTACAGGAACAGATTATACATGTACATAGGCGAGCTTATCCCTGAGAGGGATTTCTTCCAGCTAAACTTTGAGCAAATGAGTGGAAATTCGATATAGGCAAACGGAGACACGTGTAAAAAACTATTAAAAAGATAAACATAAAGAAATTGATCAATTGATTAATATACATACTATTGAATAGATAATATATAGGTATTAAATTTAAAACGATAAACTAAAATATATATCAGTAAAAGTCTTAGTGTTGGGTATATTAAAGTTACAACCAACTGTGTTAAAAGATTGAAAAATCACTTGATCGTTCAACAAGACAGGCATCATCGGTAATCGAAAATAATTTACAATAAAACGGTGTGGCTAAAAATAACTGGATAAGTATTTGAGGAAGGGACCTATATAATAATAAATATTATAAGGTAATTTCTCTTAGAAAATATTCAAACGTTCCAATAATCGATTCGGCTTAGGGGCCTATTTTTGATCATCAATCCTTTAAAGGTTCTTTAAAGCGATAAGACCGCCTGTTGTTACCATTATTTATTTTGCCTAGTCTTGTAACAATCTCTATTATTTGTGGTGCAATAAAGAATTTGATTATTATTATTATGAGCGAGATTTATTTGGAGTAGCAAACTGGGGAAGTACCATCTTTAAAAAAACCGCAACCATAATAACACCACTACTCGCTCTGTACGTACGTTCTGATTTTGTGTTTCTGGTGGACAGTAAGATCTCCAGAGCTCTAGAGCGCTGAGTTGAGAGTGCACCGCACTGGTTTTCACCAGCTGTCAACATTACTGGAGAAGCAAAACTTCTGGGCCAAATGGATGGTACAACTCGGTTACAATATCTGTGGACCTCGCTGGAATGTGAAGCCCCCTCCCCCTTCTCTTTTACCTACCCGCGCTCGCCCCGCGCGTCTTGCGCACCGTACCAGAGCGCCGACGTGACGCCAGGTTCACAGATATTGTAAACGGGTTATAGATGAGTCCAGCGTAGCAACGAGATGTTCTGACACAGTCGAGAAGACGGCAGGCGGCAGTGCGCAACTTGCGGTCACGGCCTAATGCCAACTCCACATTCGCGCGCGATTCGCAGTCGTGAACCACAGCGCGTATCGCGTAGAGAATCGCGCGTGAACTCTTCCTTGTTCGCGTTCGCATGCCCTTTGATGCGAGCCAAAAACCGATAAAAAGTGGTTAACAAGGCGCGAACCCGCGAAAAATATGCCAATTGGCTCCACATTAGCGCGTTCGGGCATATGGAGCAGCCGTATGCCCGAACCCTTTAGAGACGGACCGTACATGGTCGCAATTCTCAGCAGTGAAAGAACGAGTAGGAAGAGAAGTTAACACAAGGAATCCTCAAATCATGATGGGCCATAACGCGCTTCCTTCTAAAGTCGTAAGTGAGGGACAGTCAAGTGTTAGAATATGGGTGCATACAACTTACATGCCCCATGGTTCTTATGTCAGCGGATTGAGGTTCCGGTTTTTATCAGAGGATTAAATCCACAGATATAGATATACACTAGATAACTTAAACACCTCAATCTGTATGCAAACCGACCGTGTCACTTTTTTCTACCTTCTGTGACGTCACACGTTTCACATTCCCCGTTGTCCGCGTAAAATCGATTCTGCAATAAGGCATTTTCATAATATTCACGGACAACCGGCTACCACAACAGACGAATGTAAGTCGGAGTGCCAACTCGGAGTCCGAATTCGAACACGCGAAGTACATGCATTTGCGTGAACTATGTATATCTATATCTGTGATTAAATCGATACATATACTGCACTTGACGGATCTGCGTTCATATTCCACGGTGTCTGACTTCCAACAAAAGCCTTGCAGATAGCAGAACTATTATATAATCTGTGCTTATGCTTGAATACCACCGTCGTAGGCTTTGTAAATTGGGGAAACATTTTTCTTTTTTACAGCACGAAAAACCTATTATATGTTTGAAATTATTCTTCATTAGCTTCCAGTGGCGGAGCGTCCATAAAAGCCGATTACCGCCGGCTTGCCAAAAATTTATTTATATAAATATAGAATAGAATAGAATAGAATATCATTTATTCGTTACAACAACACATACATACACGTAAATCACAAATAGTATTAATAACAACATTGCCACGAAATGGTTCCATCTCAGCGTTGTGCTGGCCTGGTGGCCAGCGCTGGTCTTCCGATGGAACCATCCGGTGATTCCACGGCGTAACACATACTTTACACTCGCACAAAAGAAGAAAAATAATTATATAATAATAATATACTCTTTCATAACTTTTTTTGGTCCGGATTGCCCATCAAAAATCGCGCCGCCACTGTTAGCTCCAATGATGTAATATAAAAAAGAGGTAGATAGGTATGACCTTGCCTCAATGTCGCGTCGTCAATGGACACATAAACGTGTCTCAGCTGCCAGATTTGGTGGCCATTTTTAAACACTGAATTTCATATAGACAACGTATCTACCTCTTTTTTATATCACATCATTGGTTAGCTCCATAAACTTTTACTCAGTTTCCAACAAAAACGGTAAATCTAATATTAATTCAGACATTAATTTCACGTGATCCGTACATTACGCCAAGGTCATGTAAATACCTAAACTAAAGCTAAACTACGGCCAAGGAAATGAGTTTTGTCATTACATTTGTTCAAACCGAGCAGAAAGATTATGAGCTGTCGACTCACGCGATCTTGGGTTATTTCTGTTGTTACAATGAAATAAATCGTAGAGTTCTTGGGGCCAAAAAGTCATATGCGCCTTTGTAATGTGATGTAGCCAAATGACTTAATTATTTTTATGCTAATGGGAATTCCTTACAACTGTTCCGTTTAACCTTTCGTATGCCTTGTTCCGGATCCGTCCAGAACGGTTCGAACTTACGTCTTAAACATAAAGTTCATGATTTGATTTTGAGGTTAAGGTGTCCGCTCCAGTCCTAATAGGCTCATTTCGGGTTGCACAGGACGGTGCCACAATACTTTGGGAGCTCAAATACCGCGAGCCATCCGGTTGCCTCTTGAACACTGGAACTACGCGTCATTGCTCTGAATATATAGGATATCGGAACAAAAAAAGTGTTCATTACATTTTCAGGCCCCGTATCATGGTCAGCCTTATCACGCAATAAGTGACAAGATAAAAGCGTCGCCTCGTTCTATCGAACGGTGTCAGCCGGTGATGAACGCTCTATCTTGTCACTTATCGCGTGATAAGGCAGACCATGATACGGGGCCTGGACTAACACACTCTGTCGGTGATATGCGAGATAGCTTTAACGATTATCCGGCCGGGCAAGCGACCATCTCTTTAGATTCACAGTTCTTGACAAAAAAACACATGTTACTGCAGATTGCACTTGTTTTTGTCATCAACAACGACAACAGCTCATTAAGAGGGCTCCACACGACGAGTTTATCTTGTGTTGTTTAGGAGTTGCTATGGCCAAACTGTCTCTATCATCAAATAAGCTCAGTGGTGCCATAATGTTGCATGCGGCTGAATACTGGTTTGCGTTTGATGACAACTTCCATATATACGAATAAATGCAAGTTGAATAAAAGCTTGTAATGTGATATCCGGAACACCACGCTGCGCTCCAAGATTCAAACAGTTGACGTAGCTCGGAAAGTGGTTGGTTGAAGTGGGAGTGGACTGGGCATGTCTGCCGCATGCCGAGTGAACTGTGGGCCAACGCCGACACTGACTGGCAACTCGACTCGAGTCGGAGACGCGGCAGGCCTCGCCGGCGGGGCGTGCAGAGGGTATCGCAGGTGTCCTGGCCAGCGGCCATGCTACTGGCTAATGATCCGCCATTGGAACTGCAGGCGGAGGTTCGGGCCGAGACGTATAGATACCGTGCGGAACTGAGGGCCGGGGGAGGGCATCCCAAATATCCCAATCAACGGGAGGTGAGAAGGGCTACGGCTCCCGAGATGGACTTTGCCCAGCAGTGGGACACTACTGGCTTCCAATAATAATAATCGTTTAACTTGGGGCGGGATGCAATTGCAACACTTGCAACTTACGATTACAAATCATCAACGTTAAATAAGGCCGGTCATTCCATAGAATCATCTTGTCAAACTTTCCATACAATCAGATTTTAACGAGCACCGCTACGATTGCAGACGGTTGGCAACCCACCCTTATTTACTTAATTTCGTGACATAAGACGTTCCAAGCCTAAGTAGTGATTAGTGGCCACACGCGATATACGGTTGAAGTGTTGTTTCAGTTGTTCTGAGAAGCTTTTTTAAACAATTGGTCATTTTAATTAATACAAGGCCTTGCCTTGTTTCCAAGGAAATAAAAGGCGACTTTTACTAGAACAAGTAGGTATCGCAAAAAGGTTTTCAGAGAGGTTGAGGGTTTATTCGTTACCGTCGTGGTTTGTTGTATGGTTGTATTTATTGTCATGTTTGCGAATGCGGTTTAGGGAATGCAATAACCGGTCTCAAATATGACCGGTTATTGCATTTCCTAACCGTTATAGTTTAGATTATGGTTTACGGTTATGGTTATTTCATGTTAAAAAAAGGAAATTACCGGTTAAACACCAGGAAATTATGACTACGAGGGACGGCTGAAAAGAAATCTACCTAAGTATGAAACAAAAGACTGTCATGTATATATTTTTTTTATTTTTCAATATAGTCCCCTGCTAGTGAAATACACTTATTACATTTGTCAAATATTGACATTAACCCATGAAAAAAAAAATCTTTCGGTTTCTCGTCAAAAAAGTCACTAACTGCAGCCTTCATTTCGTCATCGGTCAGAAATGGTCTTCCTCGGAGATCTTTTTTGAGGTGTCTAAATAAAAAATAGTCGCATGGGGCTAGGTCTGGACTGTAAGGTGGATGGTTAACGGCATCGAACCCTAATTCCTTCATGGTAAGCATTGTTGTGCGGGCGGTATGCACAGGTGCATTATCGTGTAAAATCAGGATCCCTTTGCTAAGTTTACCCCTCCTCTTTTCTTTTATCGCGTCTCGTAACTGATGCAGTAAGCTGGAATAATATTCAGCATTCATTGTCCTTTTTTTTGGTAAATAATCTATTAGTAAAATTCCTTCTGTATCCCAAAATACGGTAGCCATAAGTTTGCCTGCCGACGGCCTGACCTTAAACTTCCGAGGAGGCTTCTCATCCTTGAATTTCCACTGCAAAGACTCTTGTTTGCTTTCGGGGTCCCACTGTCGAATCCAGGTCTCATCACACGTCACCATTTTAGAAACAATTTCTTCCTCATTACCTCGATTCATTTCCAAAAACTCCTCACAACATTTGACACGTCGGTCCTTGTCAAACGCCGTTAACATTCTGGGGACCCAACGTGCACTCACCTTGGACATATTCAGATGCACATGAATTATCTCATTGACTCTTTCTTTACTGATGCCCACATCTCTAGCAATCTCCCACTGCTTCACTCGTCGGTCTTCTAAAATTATTTTTTTAACTTTGGCTACATTTTCGTTTGTAACGGCAGAAACCGGCCTTCCACTACGAGCGTCATCTTCCAAGCTCTCACGACCGAGTTTAAATTGTTTAGACCAAAACTTTATAGTAAATTCGGAAGGGCACGAACTACCGAACACACACATCATACGTTCTCGGATCTGTGAGGGAGTATTTCCTTCTTTTGTTAGAAATTTAATCACTGCACGATGTTCAATTTTAGCGATATTCATTTTTTCAACCGATATGTCGCAAACATTCGAGAATTGTAGAAAAATGGAACGGAAAAAACAAATGAACGTCAAATAATTCAAAAAAAGAATAACCAAAGAACAAGAATGCATTTCAGCCAGTATCATTTTCGCATATTTTTTTAACCAAGGAGATTACTTTTCAGCCGCCCCTCGTAGACCATTCCGTAGCGTAATTCGATTTTCACTACATACCTTTATAATCAAACCGCAACTAACAAACATGACCGCACTGTTGTAGCCGTTTTAATTAATCATTTATCTAACAATTCAACTGTACTTAGTTAACCAAGTCACAGAAATTTAGTTCATTTTTGATAAACTAAGTAAGGAAAAGTATAAACGAAAACAACCGTCTTATTCTAGGAAAACCAGTTTATTTAAGGATATGGAGAATTTCGCGCAAATGGAAAGCCAATTTATAAAAGTGTGTTACATAAGTTTCTTAAAATATCACGCCGTTAGCCTGCGAATGTCAAATGAAGTTTTGTACCTTAAGTAGGGCTACCATGCCCCACGGGTATTTTCAAAAACATGGCGCACTAAGTTAAGTCAAGTGTCTTCCGAGCTTCCGAGTACGAGTATTTTCCAGTATACTAATACCTAGTATTTATCCCCCGTTCATTGGCCTGTCCCGCGGGTCTTTTTAAATTCGCCCCTGAAGTGTTGTGACATCAATGAGCGTTCGCCGCATTATCTCTAATTAAATATGGCGTTATCGATTTTTTGAGTGTATTTTTGCCGTTTTCAGACAAGGTCCTATATTTATTTAAAAGTCGACCAGCGCTGGCTAATTATGTCGGCACCATGCTGAGTGGGGACCATTTCATAGCGCGTTAATTATATTTTTGTGTTTTAATGAATTTTCCTGTGTTGTTTGCGCTACGAATAAATGTTTTTTGAAGTGAAAACTTCTTTAGCGGCGCTGAGCACTTTTTGGGATGGGGAAAAATTGTTAAATACGCGACAGAGTTTTGTGACGTCAGATGTGAAGGAGGTCACTTTTTGCTGCTAGCCGATTCGACGTCATTCAAAACTGAACGCTAATCGTAAGAGTATAAAGCCGTTAAACACTTTTTGCAATAGCATATTCTGCAAATCAATTTGTAATAATACTAACGCATCCTTCATCGTTTTGCTATTGAGTAAATTCGAATAGTTCGAATTTGGGCGTTATTCCAAAAGAAAGAAAAATATTTACCAACGGCAAAAACAAATTGATATTTTGGTCGCCACCGCCGTCTGCTGTTGTGCTGTTCTTGCAAATTCGAATAGTTCGAATGTAGACGTTATTCCTAAAGAGATACAGCTTTGAAAAACTTTATTGCACGAATACCAAAAAAATACAATTTGCGGACTTCATTTTTTCTACCAGGCAACCATTGGGCTAAACAGAAACTTATTGGTTCTAAAGGATTTTTTTTAAGTTGCTTTTTTTATTTGTTTTTTTTTTTTATTTCAAGTTCGGTATTCTTTAACAGTGGTTTATACTCGTATAGACGTATCGGTCTTTCAATTTTCGTACTTACCAATCAAAATTAAATCCATTGTTTAATTAAAAATATGATTTTCCTGCTGGCTCGTCTCCTTAATTAAGTTGTAAATTGCATATAAAAATTCCAGAAAAAAATCTAGTCCTCAATATCGGAAGTATGTTACGAATTGTCCATTTTTAATTAGACTTCCAGGCTCTTATTAATTTTTAATTAACGAGGAATTCCTGGATTTATTCATGGAAAATTATCTCAAATACCACGAGGAAAATGCGAAAGGTATTTTGTACCTGTATAGCAAGTTAACTTTATAATAGACCATGAGCGCAGCATCCTAAGCGTTCGCAGAATTGATCGAATCAGAAACGCGGAACTGAGCTCCAAAACACAAATTGTAGATGTGGGTGCCAAAACCGCCAAACTCAAGTGTCTGCCGCATGCATCCGGAAAGATGGGCCAGGTTCAGTACAGAATGGACTCCACAAGACGGCCACCGGAGCAGAGGCAGACCAAAAAGGAGATGGCGGGACGATTTGATTTGGACGCGTTCTTCTTGGACCGGCGGGAGAATGCCGGCAATAGGGCCGAGGGGAGGCCTTTGCCCAACAGTGGGACACCTAAACGGGCTAGGAAAAAAAAGACCGGGTTGCACTCCGGGAGTGCTGGCAGAAGTGAAAACTCAATAACATTGTAACAGTTTTTCGATCAGGTCACGTGACATCTTACGGTGTCACCCTAAAAATGAATTTGACGCAAATTTATAAACAATTATCAATTACTTTGGCAGACGGGCCCGTCGGCGCGCCGACGAGCGGCGGCAAACACAATACCAATTTGTTTTTGCCATTGCCAAATATTTTTCAAAGCTTTATCTCTTTAGGAATAACGTCTAAATTCGACCTATTCGAATTTGCAAGAACAGCACAACAGCAGACGGCGGTGGCGACCAAAATATCACTTTTTTTTTGCCGTTGGTAATAATTTTTCTAAGCTTTATCTCTTTAGGAATAACGCCCAAATTCGAACTATTCGAATTTTCTCAATAGCAAAACGGTGAAGGATGCGTTGGTATTATTACAAATTTATTTGCAGAATATGCTATTGCAAAAAGTGTTTAACGGCTTTATACTCTTACGAATAGCGTTCAGTTTTGAATGATGTCGAATCGGCTAGCAGCAAAAAGTGACCTCCTTCACATCTGACGTCACAAAACTCTGTCGCGTGTTTAACAATTTTTCCCCATCCCAAAAAGTGCTCAGCGCCGCTAAAGAAGTTTTCACTTCAAAAATTATACTATTGGATTTTCTTTTATTATTATAACGTGCTTTACATTTCGTTGTGGTAATGTGATGTTTGACTGTGTTATATATATATAAATATATTTAAAAACGTCGAAGATCCAACAATATATAGACTAGACCCGCCCCTGCTTCGCACGGGTACTATGTTATACATATAAACCTTCCTCTTGAATCACACTATCTATTAAAAAAAACTGCATCAATATCCGTTGCGTAGTTTTAAAGGTACCTATCTTTACATAGGGACAGACAGCGGGAAGCGACTTTGTTTTTTACTATCTATGTAGTGATGTGCTTTATATTTCGTTGTGGGAATGCGATGGTTTACTATACAAATGGCGACGCTGTGTTATATATAGATAGATACAACACAGTACAATACAGTAAAATTAACTAAAAGAGCGAGCGAAGCGAACGGAGAACGTTTCAGCTTCGGCAAAAAATATTTCTTATGTCCGACGTCTGACTGGATGTTCTCTACAGGTCGCACGGACGCAACGTGTACAACTCGGTTACAATATCTGTGGACCTCGCTGGAATGTGAAGCCCCTCCCCCTTCTCTTTTACCTACCCGCGCTCGCCGCGCACCGTACCAGAGCGCCGACGTGACGTCATCGACGCCAGGGCCACAGATATTGTAACTGGGTAGTAAGTACTGCGTGACCATATGGACGTTGTTTATTTACGTTTTTGAGTGTTTGACCCCAAAATCCGCATCTGCAACATCCCGGGGATGTTATTCGCTACGCGCTAACGCGGCCCACCCCGCCGGTCACCCGTCACGAACCTAGACCTCTACCTACGCTTAGTTACTACGCATTGGGGTGTCAAGATAATTTGTGGGTGATTATACTGATTATGAGGTGAGCTTAAAACAAGTTACATAATAGGGGGGCTGGACTCAAGCTCTAATGTAAACAAATCGAAGCCGCGTCCACTCTCTGAACACGAAAAGCCGTTCACACATCCTTAAAATAGGCATTTAATAAAACAAACAACCAAATGCACGGATAAGATACCACGCACGCCGTGTAATTCTAATGGATCGTCTAAAGATAACGTTATCAGTAAGAATTTCCTTTCACTTAGCGACTCTTTCACGCTTACTAACGTAATAAATTGAATCGGGTAAAGCTAGGGATTCACTGGGGCCTAAAGTCGCCGGCAACATTAAGCTGTGTATACACTGCCGCTCCAACAAGCTGAATGTTGCGCTGCGCCATAACTGGTCCATGAATGTCAAAATTGCAGTAAGTAAACAGTCTAAATTGATTCGAATGGAACGGTTGTGAATGCCCAAATTCAATATGGATTTGATGATGGAGACGGAAGGTGGCCATGGGAATTCAGTACTTACCCGACGTCACCCCGTTGAGTTTGGGCTCGTTAGAATCGTCTCAATGAGTAGTTGATGATGGTATACAGAAAAGTACAGTCGGCAATAAAAGCTTGTACCAAAACAGAAACATGTTTGGTCGGGAACTGACGACCGCTTTAGCCTAGTTGGTAGTGAACCTGCCTACGAAGCAAGAGGTCCTGGGTTCGATTCCCGGTAAAGGCATTTATTTGTGTGATGAGCACGAATATTTGTTCCTGAGTCATGGATGTTTTCTATGTATTTAAGTATTTATTTATCTATATAAGTATGTTTATCGTCGTCTAGTACCCATAGTACAAGCTTTGCTTAGTTTGGGACTAGGTCGATTTGTGTAAGATTGTCCCCTAATATTTATTTATTTATTTATTTACTTAATTATGTTGCTTGAAATTACAATCTCTGACATGTCAGATATGTTTGCCCGCTTTGTAAAGAGAAACATTAATGGTGGTGACTCTGACTGTACTATATTTTATACAACGATGGTGGCAAACAAGCATTCAGTCTTCCTCATGTGGACTAAATATTGAATGAACAAAGCCTTATTAATTCGCATTATGTTCGTGCCAATCGGCTTTCATGTAAACTTGTTACATTTGCATCACAACTAATTGATTACTCTTAATGCCGGTATTATTCAGGTATTACCGGTTAAATCTTAATCGGTTTAATTTTACTGCCACCATAAAATCAGTGGTTATAGGTAATTTTGATATCAATGCCTCTAATACTAATGGTAGTAATGAGTTCATATACGAAGCGCTCATAGGTTAACGGTAGATCTTTAACCCTTTTATGGTGGCCGCGGATATTTCGTTTATATTTCGTTGCACCGTTTTTACTTCTTCAGTTTGTATGGCTAATTACCAACTAACGAGGCTAACTACTAACCACTACCACTACCTAACCAGGCCACGAATTTGGCGTAACGCATTGTACGCGCGTCCGGTAGCTCTAAATTAAATGACACTTTTTGTATGGGAAAATGACAGCTGGGATGTCCTAAGTGTTCCTAACGTGCGTTCGAAATAATACCTAATCACCCCTCGGACCCTCCTCTAACCCAGAGGGAAATATAGACCTTATTGGGATTAGACCGGTTTCTTCAAGATGTTTTCCTTCACCGAAAAGCCACTGTTAAATAACAAATGATATTTCGCACATATCCAAGTTTTGTTTTTAAACCCAGCCAGGGTTCGAACCCACGCCACGACATCCACATTGAAAGCCGCGTGCCTTACCGCTCGGCTACAGAGGCTCTATGGCACAGGCGGCTCACTCCGTGATTTCGTCACGCCACTACAAGTACATGCCGGCCATCGGCCCCGGCCGGTATGTTAAGCCGGCTGGACACATTGGGCCAACGCTGGCACGTGAGCAGAAGGCAGCTATGCGTTAGAGGGAGAGGGCTATAACTCGATCTCTTTCCTTTACAAAGCTGCCTCCTGCTCACGCGCCAGCGTTGGCCCAATGTGTACAGCAGGCATTAGAGGAAGAGGGCTTTATTTCGTTCTCATTAGTTTGCATAGCTGCATCCTGCTCACGCGCCTACGTTGGCCCAATGTGTACAGCCGGCATTAGCGTTGCTACAGCACGTAAGCGTTCTATCTATGCGATAGAAAGTGATGGCCACGTTTAGGATCGTTCGACACACCTAAACAGGGGATTCGTTAACTGAGATCCTTTTGTATGTAGTCATCATTTCAGCCAATCGACGTCAACTGGACAAAGGCCTCCCCCAAAGAGTGCCACAATGGTCAGCACCGGTCCTGCGCCACCAGCATCCAGCGGACTCCCGCCGGTACGTGGTCGCCACTCGATGACCTTTTCGCCCCAACGGCCATCGGTTCTACGTCCAATCCAATCCAAATGATGGTCATAGCCAGTTTTTAGCTACGTCCATCATTTGGAAGGGTAAACACCAGTGTCGGTTATTTTTACATTTTAATGGCAATTTTAAGGTTATTTTTTTGGTCTCTAATTACGTTTTCAAGTATAGTACTGTTATTTATTCTGTGTCTTTGGCCTGATCAACGCAACTGCCTTTATAAATCACAGGGCACACATGCTAGCCCCCTTTAACCCTAACACGAATCGGTTCGTGATTCATATATTTGTATGCTATTAATATTTCATTGATATGCCGGCAATCGGGACTGCTTTACACGTGTGAACCATGTGTTTCCGATGGAACAGGGGATGGATGGAGTAGAATTAGGTACTTAGGCTTTTTAGTTTTTTGTATACATTTTATATTTAACCCAAAACAAAGTTAAAAAACATGTACTTATACAAATCATCGCCAAAGAAGACTTTCCGTGGAAACATTCGTCAGCTATAGTTGAATCAACTTTTTGTCGCTAGTGGACTGTTACGACTTTTGGTCACATTTCACTGTGATTTTACGGTTTTATTTCAATCTACCAAGAGTTTTGTTTGTATTTAACTCCTTTTTATGACCTGGTTTTTAAGCATGCTAGAAATCCATGTTGTAACGTTTTTTTCTAAGAAACTGACATATTTTACTTAGGATACTCCCGTGCGAATCAGACATTGAAATATAATGAGACGCGCTGAACCTAAACACGCCGGCAACGCTACAGCACATGACTAAGAACCGCGAATCGGTTCGTAACATGTCGAGCGGTTTTCTACAGTTTTTATCATATTTTAATCCCGTGGTTCATTTTTTATCCCGGGGCTATGATCTTTGTAATACACATGCGGAGCCGCTTGCGCAGCTACATAGTATAATTGTATACTTACAAATTGGCTTCTCGAGCAGACGTTCTATGACCACAGTAAGTAAATTTATAAGTAACTGGGCGACCGAGCTCTGCTCGGGTAAAAATAATGACAACAAATTTTCCCGAGAACGTGATTACAAATGTGTATAATAAATATTGCTCATTTAATACTATAGGATAACGTGAATTATAATAATGTTAAACTCATGCCAATAAAGATGAATACGTATAACAGAACTCGGAAATAAAACAAAAAAAATTGTTAAAAGTGTGCAGTATCATTACGAATGAATAAACGTCATTATGCCTCATTATGTTGAATCACTCGATGACTGTTCGCAAGAGAGTTAAGTCATTTGTCGACTCCATATATTTTTAGAACACACTCATATTTTAATAAACCCGCGCAGACAGATATAAAGAGCCGAACAACTAATGGCCAAGGATATGTTTTTGTGAAAAAGGGTGGATTCTTTGATGCTTGATTTAGGTGTAAATTTAGTTAAAACATGTTATAATTAGGTGTGAAATGAGTGTGTATTTGAAGAGAAATTCCGGCTATGGATTAAATTGTGGACATATTTCTTTTGATGCCGGTTTTCGTCTATGGGTGGTATTTATTTACATTTTTGATCAGCGCCTCTCATGGCACCCACATATTGAGCTTATAAATAACAGAATTCGTAAACTCATATGGTTATTCAAAACTCTAAGACACATTACTACAACTAAGCTACTAAAACAAATTTACACCGCTGTACCCCAATCTGTAATGAGCTATTGTATTCCAGCATGGGGAGGAGCTACGCAAACTAAATACCTAGAAGTAGAAAGAGGTCAGAGATGTCTATTGAAAACTATGTTCTTTAAACCATATCGATACCCAACCTCGGAGGCTCTAGTATAAGTTTTACCGAAACAAAACTTTATGATCGCGTTTGCGTTTTAATCTCAATTTGTATGGGATTTGACAGCTAAACGCAAATGCGGTCGTAACGTTTTGTTTCGGTAAAACTTATACTAGAGTCTCTGAACTATATAAACTATGTGAACTCCCTAGTATGCGAAAATTGTATATAGGCTCGGTTGTGCTAAAGCTTCATAAAAAATCTTATGACCCCTCTATTCTTAACCGTAGAAGAATTATCACAATCGTACCTGTGCCCAAATGTAAGTCCATATTTGCAAGAAGACAATTTGAGGTACAATCAGCTCGCATCTATAATAATGTAAACAAGAAATTAAACATTTACTCTTTGAAACCATATGATTGTAAAAAAAATATTATGGAATGGTTAAATGGACTAAGCTATGATGAAACTGAAGCGCTGCTTCACCCACACACACGCACACGCACACACACACACACGCGCGCACTCTGTATCACATAAGTTCCTTATAATATATTAAAATATAAGGAAATTAAATGTATAACTATTTAATTTATAAGTTTAACGAAAGCTTCATAAAAATAAAATTATAAGTAAATTCTATTCTAATATTACCTAATCTAAGTTAAAACTAAATTTAACTATAGGTTTTTATTATGTACTATATTTGGAAGAGCGAGATTTCCTGATACAGGTATCTCTATACCTACTAGGAGACCTCAACCTTACTGTAATCTGAACCCTATTTGTTAAATGAAAATAAACATTTGTATTTGTATTCCACTTGTCCAAGATCTTTGTCTTATTCACTCTGTAAGCAAAATGTGAGACGCAAATACACATTGGACAAAGAAAGATCTTGGACAAGTGGAATACCACCTGTGACATTAGTAGTTATCTATATTACGAGTATATTATGTTATAAATAGAAAAAGTCTATGAGAGCTTGTATGTTTCGGGACTTTCGGGTAACCTCCGGATTTACTCACCCGTCTATGGTCGTAGTTTTATAAGTCTGTATGTTGAGTAATCTCCGGAACCTCTCATCGGATTTCCAAAATTATTTCACCTGTGCATAGAGTGGACCTTTAGGATGGAAATACATGTTTTCATCACACGTGCTCGAAAAGGGCTTCATAATGCGCAGACATACAGAGCTGTAATAGCCTGTGTTACGCCCACGGGCGTGATGGTTTTTTTCTTAAATTGTATCTGTCACTCATGCGGCAGTTACAAAGCAAAGAGGTTTTATATCAAATACGATGTCTGAAAACGTATTTATAAATAAATTTAAACTTAAAAAAGTACTTAAACATGTTTAACTGAATTATTTACAAATTTAATATGTAGTTATTTAGTGTCTATGTAAAATGTTTTTAAGTGTTTTCAAATCGTGGCTGTATACGGACGGGTCTTTGCCATACGCGCCTCACGTCAAATTCAACAAAATGGACGACTGACATGTTGCAGTGTTTATTACGATTTGTATTCATTTCATCGAAAATGTATTTGTTTCCTCGCAAATGTGATGAAAAACATTGTGTATAAACGGGCGTAAAAAATATTGCAAACTCGAGTCATCAAAAGCCCTCCGCCTTCGGCGTCGGGCTTCTGATAGACTATTGTTCGCAATATTCCACTTACGCCCCTCGTTAAACAATGTACTATTTCATCACACTTGCTCGTCAATGGCGTTATTTACTTGCGAGCGTACAGAGCAGTTATAGCCGTTTTACTTTCCACGGGCTGTTAAGTTTAGTTTTAAAATATAGAACCCACTCATACTTCACTTCGGACTGAGAATGTTTCCAATCAGCCAAGGTGTATTTCATATCTCCAAAAGTTTGCTACAACCAACTTTTAATATGTATAAAACATATAGATATGTTTTATTAAGATCTTTATGTTAAATTTGACTGCAATTTAATGTTTAGCAAAATTATTTACAGATATAATATGTAGTTATTTAGTGTCTATGTAAAATGTTTTTAAGTGTTTTGAAATCGTGGCTGTATACCGAAGGGTCTTTGCCATATGCGCCTCACGTCAAAGTCAACAAATGGACAACTGACATGTTGACATTATTACGATTTGTATTAATTTCATCTAAAATGTATTTGTTTCTTCGCAAATGTGATGAAAAACATTGTGTATAACACGGGCGTAAGAATATTGCAAACTCGAGTCATCAAAAACCCTCCGCCTTCGGCGTCGGACTCGTTCGCAATATTCCACTTACTCCCCTCGTTAAACAATGTACTATTTCTCCCGTGGCTCTGACTGGGCGGAGCTTAACTTAACTTAATAAACCGAGTAGAACCAGCTGCTTGAGAACTTTTAACAGTCAAACCTACTTGGCATAGGGAGGGTATCATTGTTCCTTACTATTATTTATTATTTTGTTTTAATTTTGCACTGTATTTTGATTTGACTATCACTACATAGTATAAAACAAAGTCACTTCCCGCTGTCTGTCCCTATGAATACTTAGATCTTTAAAACTACGCAACGGATTTTGATGCGCTTTTTTTAATAGATAAAAGAGTGATTCACGAGGAAGGTTTATATGTATAATATTTATTATAGTATAGTACCCGTGCTAAGCCGGGGCGGGTCGCTAGTTATTTATATTATTGTTATTCTTATACAAATTGTACATTCTTACGATCTTTTTGTGAATTCATGCTATTTAAATAAAAAAAAATTACATAGTTTTCAAAAATGGAATAAATGAATCTATCTAATCAGTAATCAATCGGCTTTCATAGAAATAGAGACCGATGTCGAATACATTCTTTTTAGGGTTCCGGAGCCAGAATGGCAAAAACGGAACCCTTATAGTTTCGCTATGTCCGTCCGTCCGTCCGTCCGTCCGTCCGCAGCTTAGCTCAGAGGCTCTTGGTACTAGAAAGCTGTAACTTGGCATGAATATACATATTAGTCATGCCGACAAAGTGGTAAAATAAAATCTTGAAAAACATTTTTTTTAGGGTACCTCCCCTACATGTAAAGTGGGGATGATTTTTTTTATTGACGTCTACTCCATAGTGTGGGGTGTCGTTGGATAGGTCTTTTAAAAATATTGGGGGTTTGTGAAATCAATTTTTCGATTAAACGATCCGTTTGTGAAATATTAAGCCTTAAAGTGCTAATTTTTGTTAGACTCCAGTGTCCCCACCCCCTGCTAGCTAAATGGTTGTTTTGGGATATGTGAAAAAATTCATGGTAGTAGTACAGTCGACAACACAGCTAAGTGACCATCGGAAATCTAATCTGACCTTAAGTGCATTGTAATAAGGTTCTAGGTTTTCACGGTATGGTTAGTTAGGTGTGTTGCTGTGTGTACATATAACGAAGTTAAAAGGAAAACTATCACAGCTAAGTAGGCTTTACACGTTTACGAGTAATAGTCGACCAACTTATAAAATGTACAGTCGAGGAAATTGAATGTTTAGCACTTTTGGACCTTAACGTCATTCTAATAGAGTTGACATGTGCCAAACATTCAATTTCCTCGACCGTACTTCAAGAAGTAATAGTTTCGTACAAATTCTATTGTAACTTATTATTATATATAATGGTACGGAACCCTTCGTGCGCGAGTCCGACTCGCACTTGGCCGGTTTTTTTTGAAGTGGATACTTCTTTGCTCGCGTTCTTGTAGGGGTACCGAGGCTCTAGTATAAGTTTTACCGAAACAAAACTTTACGATCGCGTTTGCGTTTTACCCTCAATTTGTATGGGATTTGACAGCTAAACGCAAACGCGGTCGTAACGTTTTGTTTCGCTAAAACTTATACTAGAGCCTCAGTTCAAAATATATCACGTGACTTCCGGAATAACTTTTTGTAGAGAAGCGTAATCTGATTTCTCAATCAACTATTTGTTTGTTACATGTTTTAATCCTTCTTTATTTGCCATTACTTGTTAATCAAGACAACTAACTGACAAGATTCTTCATGTGTGATACTTCAGGTGTAGGCTCGGGTTACTAGAGTTTATATATATTCTAATTTATTAACTACCTTGTACTTGTATATTCCCATTGCCATGCTTGCTATTGGTGCGCGATTGGTTACTGTGCGTAATGTACGCTAAGTTTAAGTTTGGCTATAGATTTATTTGTGTTAGTTTATTTCTATAAGTGAGAACCTGTAATTGGCTATATGGTTTTATTATTTTGTCTATAAATATGTTGCGCTGTTGGTTTTCCATGTATCAATAAATAAATAAATAAATCAAAAAATGTTATTTAGTTTATGTGGCGGACATGAAAATAATGCTGAAATCACCGCCATTTTCAATGTATCGCGAGTCAAATGAGCTACGTCAGTCAATGTTGCCATATATACCGATTTATCTGTACTTATACAGATTTTAGTGAATTAATTCAGATATATATTTTACGGGTACACCATACCAGGCTAGGCCGGTTTTTTTTATTAGGGTTCCATATCCAACAAAGAAGTATCCACTTAAACTTAATTAAGGGTTGTATCTCCGGCACAACCCGCTTCTTTTTTTCTTGAAATCGCATTAGGTAGTCATGATCATACTACAAAATAAGCCTAAATTAATTTGGACTTTTTTATTTTTTTATAGACATCTTAATAAAATAAAAATATGTTGGAGAATAAAGGTACGAGTATAACAGGTGAAGCTCTGGAAGTGCATGTTTAACACAAATATCCTTGCGTATGCGTTTAGTAACAATTATTTATGATCTTTTGTTATTATTAGAAACTTCTCCCCTGGGTGCACTTTTTTTTTTTTTTTTTTTTATATAGCCCTTCCCCGGGCCGGGGGATGCCTAAATGCATAGCCGTAAAAAAAAAGGAAGTTATCAAAGACAGGTGACCTTTCGTCCATAAATGCGAGTGGAATAAGCCTGGTGTCTCTTACATGGACTTGCGTAGCATAGCATGGTCAAGCCGCAAATAATGTTTTGATAAAGCGACACAGTAAAAGCTGAGATAGACATATTATACTCAAAATAACAGTTTTGTTTCGAATTACTAGGTAAACTCGACCTTTGTACACTTAAATGTCACCTACAACAAAGACGTCAGACAATCCTTTATCGTTTAGCTTGGACTCATGTTACTATTTAAGCACCTTTTACAAAGAGTATATGGCATTGTATGAAATTGAATGTACTTAAACATTTTGTATACGCTTTGAAAGGATAATAAATAAAACATCTCAATTCTGCACGTTTTATATGTATTCACTTTTTATTCGCATTCAGCGATAGTGTTTTTTTTAACCCCCGACGCAAATAGAGGGGTGTTTTAAGTTCAACGTGTCTGTGGTATCGTAGCTCCCAAACTGATGGACCGATTTGAATGCAGTTTTTTTGGTGTCATAGATAATTTTATTCCGAGTGTTCCTAGCCATGTTTCATGAAAATCTGTTCAGCTGTTTTTGAGATATTGGACTTTGATATGGAAATGTTTTTCAACTTTTGTAAGTCGTGAATTCAAATTCAAAATTCAAAATATTTATTCAGCAAATAGGCCACGAGGGCACTTTTACAAGTCACAACGTCTATCTATAGACTCAAAATAGTATGAATACATTATTCATAATAGAATTAACTACATCAGAGTTTACATGTCAAATACAATACGAGAAAAAAAAAACACAATCTTATTTCTTAGAGATGTATAAGGTCTCCAAGTGTCAAAATTAAAATGTAGTTTTTATTAACCCATTTGAACGCTAAGAACACCTAAAGGTACAAGTTGGAGCCGATCGCAGACAGCAGCAGCAGGGCTATTCGCTACGCGCTAATGCGGCTCACCCCGCCGGTCACCCGTCATGAAACTAGACCTCTACCTACGCTTAGTTACTACGCATCGCGGTGTCAAGATATATTTGTGGGTGAGCGTTGAGGTTAGCTTACAACAAGTAACAGAATAGGGGAGCTGGCGACGTGTCGCAGCGACACTACTGGTTTCTACGTGTTTCTATGAAGGGGATGCCTTGATTTGAATCGAACACGCCCCTAGACAGAGACACGCTGATGCCTTCCGCGCACGAGGAAAAGAGATGTAACACTCTTCGGGAATGGCTTTTTCGGACAAATTTCGATAAATACCTAACTTAGTGAAGTTTTATTTAAATTTCATAAAGTGAGATTTTAGATGAGATAAAAATACTACAGTATTAACTTGATTGTGTCGTAAAATAATGTATCGTTTGAGTAGGCTGAGTAAAATAAAGGAAAATACAGACCCAACTTTGGATTTCTTTCTATAGAGGAAATTTTAAGCTATCGTGTATCGATAAAAACAGAAAAACTATCATATAGTCAAGAATCATATATCTGAAAATCAGACCTTATTGTTTCTTAAGCTAGTCAGAACGGCGTTTCAAAGCATGCGATAATTTCCAATGCACCGCCTGAAATACCTTTCGTAGCTAGCGTAGTCGTCGGCCGTCGCGGTCATAGAAATCCCACCAAAAACATTACATGTAAAGTGATGCCAAGACTCCATAGCTCATACACTTTCAGCGTGAAAAAGATATCAGATCGCAATTAGCGCCAAGCTTCCTACTTCACACGGCGTAACTCTACCACTACCAGCCACGCTCTACAAATTCTACATCTTGGCTAAAAAGTACAGCTTTGTTGGGCACATCCCGGTCGCCGCATAGACTCTCGCGCCGAATGAATTTATGATGATATTAATAAGTGACGGGTCTATACTTTTTAGCCAAGATGTAGAATTTGTAGAGCGTGGCTGGTAGTGGTAGAGTTACGCCGTGTGAAGTAGGAAGCTTGGCGCTAATTGCGATCTGATATCTTTTTCACGCTGAAAGTGTATGAGCTATGGAGTCTTGGCATCACTTTACATGTAATGTTTTTGGTGGGATCTCATTCCTTTTTGTAAGGTAATTTCTCAAGAAGTGAATGGGAAAACCCATACAAACTTCCATCCCCTAATTTAAAGAGCGGGGGGTGATTTACTAAAAATCCTGAAATACACATCTTATTATATATAACAAGGATAACAAGGACCCCCTATATAAATTTTCAGACCACTAGCATCAAAATTTGCTGAAGTCTCATACAAACTTTCACCCAGAACCTTAAACTAGGTTAAGGGGTTGGGGGGCGGTAAAAGTTTCAAGTTTTTAGATTTTTTCGTTGTTTGTATACTATTACTAGCTTACATACCAAATTTCAGCTTTCTAGGACTTCAGGAAGAACCTTAAGAATATTGATGATCATCAGTGAGTCAGTGACGAAATCGGGATATTTTAGATATCAATAAAATCTAATGTATAATAGCTATGCAATTGAAACTGTACAGTTTTAATAAGTCAACCACTGACATCATATCCCGAAAATTTGGTTTATCTGGTATAATCTAAACCCAAGTTAGGAAGGTTCAAAAATACGACGAAGCGCTTCGAGAAAAGGTAGGTAGTGCCCTTGCGCTTCGCTTGGCTCGTCTTGGCGGGGGCACTCCCGTGCCCCCAGATACATAGAAACCGGAAAAGTGGCTGGGACACGTCGTCTGCGGTCGGGTTCCAACATGTACCTTAAAGGTGTCGTGTGTTGTCGTGACCGTAGTGCCCGGAATTGTGACGTTCGCTGTTAAAGAAACCTTCAGTCCTTCATATAAGGTTTAGATTTGCGCTCTTGTAACAATGATGTTGGCGTAGCTATGTCGTTGGTAGGTGTTGGCGGCGAAAAGTTAAATGTAGGCGGGATTTAATTTTCGCTACGATAAAAAGCAAGTATTCCCGTCTAATTGAAGAATAATAAATGATTATTTGCGGATTATCTTACACAAGTCGACCTTGTCCCAGACTTAGCAAAGCTTGTACTATGGATACCTGTAATATAGATAATTAAATATAATAACATCCATGTCTCATGGCTGCGGTCTTCTGTAAGATGGAGGTACCCCCAGTCCTGCTCCAAATATGAGCCTATTAAATATGCTCCAAATTGATTAGGATTAGTAGGTACGTAAATAGACTAAGCCGATCGGATTACTGGAATCGTTTTAAATCTTTCAAAGAAACATAGCTTTTAGTATTTGTTACTTTCCTAATAGATCAATAGTGGGACCGGATTTTTGCCCTAAAAGTTTTGATAATTCTAAAGATGGAAAAGTGATGCCTATATGACATGGGACATATTTTTAAGTATATTTGCAATATATGAAGAAAAGTTAGAACGAGCGTTAGGTATAAATTAGGTATTTCTATATTTTCATTTATAATTTGTGAATATTGAATTAAAGTGCAAAGTTTTAGCTTCATCGTTTATAATATGTATGACGCTATATGTTATTAAGTTTGTAGAACTTTTTTTACGCAGCTTCTTTGTCAAACCAGAATTAGGTTATTACTTTGTCGATATTGAATTAAAGTTTAAAAATCCTCAACAATATCTCTAATTTCTTAAGTTAATAGACAAAGCTAAATATGTAGAAGAATAGGATACATGCTATAAAAGTAATATGCGTTTTTTGTCCTGTAAGATCTAATATTGAATTAGAGTCTGTAAAAATAAGTCTAATACTATAAAATAATATATGCAACCATGTTATGAAAAGTAAGAAAATTCTGTGTATTGCTTGCATTAATAATATTATAATTTATTTAAAATGGCGCGAAATTCATAACCACGGCGCGCTGGCCCTTCAACGGCGGCGCGCGGGGGCCGATCGTAGCCGACGTAGCGAGCGATACCTCGCCCCGCCCCCCCTGCATTACCGCGCAAGCGCTGCTGTTGTCTTTCAAATCATACATTTGTTTGTTTACCGTGCACATATTAGATGCAATTTTTAATACATTTGCTCAAAAAGTGCTACTTTTACGTAGCTGTTTAGCGTGCGGAAAGTTGATTTTCACGAACTAGTGCTTTTCACTTTTCCCAGTCAATAAAAAATAAATAAGATAGAGCTGTACTAAATAAAATGATTGTTGAACTTCATCATTTTTCAACTGTATTACAATGACGTTACAGAATTAATAATATAAAAGTTTCGAATTCCTTACTTGTTGTTTTTCTTATTTTTTCGCAACTGTATTAAAAAACGTCGTTGTGTAGATTACTATACATTGATTCGAAGGCTATATCGGCGCACAAAAGAAGAATGGAGATGGAGGCACCAGTAGCACAGCCTAGTGACGATGAGGAATGCTTTGATTTTCAAAACTTTTGTTTTTTTTTGCAACGAAGCTGCCAACGAAGTGTTTAAACAGGGTCAACTCAAACGCCCTGTTCAAGTCAGAATCACTGTCAGCGAAATAAAGAAATGTACTACACAGATGTTGTTAAACGCAGCTATAGCTGCTCGCCGCAAGCAAACCAATGTTAGTTTGCCCCCTGATTACGGATTGCTGTTACGAACACCAGGGTCATGTTGCAGGGTAATATCGCCGGTTAGCGACCACCTAATTTATGGTTCCGGTTTGCGACCACTCATTTCAATTGGTTTCAGGAATCTACCGCAAAAAACGACAATATATCCTTTCAGTTTTTTCAATATATTACATACATACATACATATACTCACGCCCGTATCCCATTGGGGTAGGCAGAGACTAAGGAACGCCAAATACTACGGTCCTTAAATACTTCTTCAATAGATTCCTGTTTAATAATTACTTTAAATAATACATGCGGGGCACGGTTTATTTAGAGTGCGTTGTAATGTCATTTTATTAGGTATATTTAATTGAAAAAAAAAATACGTTGTCTTTCACGTGGTCGTTAACTGAAGCTGGTCGCGTAACCGGAGCGGCGTACCCAACGTTATTAAATTAAACATTCCAATTTACGTTAACACTTAAAATAGGCCGTTTCTGCTCTAATAGTACCTGATTAAAGAAAACTTAGAAAGTAGAGCATAATTTAAACCAAAACAGTGAGAAATTTCTTTGATTACAAATATTATTTGTATGCAGAATGTAATGATAGTGAATGAAGCAAGAAAGGTTTGTCAAGATCGTAGCAAGTGGAAATCCGTGATCTCTGCCTATCCCTCCGGGAAATAGGCGTGATGTACATTTGTATGTATGTATGTATATTATTTGTAGTAAGGTAAATCTCCAATAACTGGCCACCCTTGAATAATCGGCCCCCTCATACTAAAAATTAACTCTATTCACGTATAATAGAATAGATATAGACAGTATGAGGTGGCCAGTTATTGACGATTTACCCTACTTGTTAGGAATATTCGAGACAATTAAAGGTTTACTAAGCAGAAACGTCTGCTAACGAAGTTCTAAAGGACAACGCTCCCTAGGATGAAAAAAAAGTTAAAAATTTTGTTGAAAAAACTATTTTGCGTATTAATGTGTATTATTTCAAAAAAAGTGAGTACCTTTCATTTTGAGGAAAAGAAATGTGAATGGTGACCCAGATTTGAGCTGTATAGTAAAATGTATGGAGAAAAAAAAAAGTGGTCAGATTGAAATGAAAATAATGTATGTCATAAGAATCGTTTCAAAAACAACTTGAAAAAAATTCTTACTGGTAAAAGTAGGAAGAATCTAACCACTTATTTTTTTTTTCCTTTACATTTTACTATGAAGCTCAATTCTGGTTCAGTTAACAGTTTTCACAAAATATATTTTATTGAAAAACTAATCCTTACTTAAAAAGTTTTTGCACCTTCATTATTTTTAAACATACTTAAATACACAAAATAGTTTTTTTTTATTCAAAATATTCAGTTTTTTTTTGTTTTTTCGATCAGAATAAAAAAAAATCGCCAGTAGCCTTTTCAGGTTTGCGTAGGCAACATGGAACCCTTATAGTTTCGCCATGTCCGTATGTCCGTCTGCGGCTTAACTCAATCACCCTTACTACTAGAAAGTTGTAAGATTAGAATTGAAGACTTTATTCTATTGCACTTCGAAGAATCGAGATTAGACTGTAAAAATAAGAGTTCAATTTTAATAATAATGAAAAAAAAAAGTTCCGTCTTAATTATTTTAGTTATTTTGTGAAAAAAGCTGCACAGGATAATGAGAAGTCGCAGAAGTTCACTTAGAATTGTCATTAGGTGTAAACAAATATGAATGATTAATACTTATACAATACCTACTTGCAATTTTATTATAATGTTGTCGTAAATGGTTGTATTTTTTGTATTTTTTTACTATTGTGTTAGCCATCCATACTGGCTTTAATATAAAACAATAAATACAGTCGAGTTCATAAATATATGTACACTTTTTTACCTAATCGAACGCGTTTGCATACTAATTGTTAGCGGCCGCATTCGAGTTGGTAAAAAAGTGTACATATATTGGAGAACTCGACTGTACCTACTTTATAAAGGACTTAACGTCGAAAATGTATAATATTTCGACTGAAAATTTTATTCTTTGACACTTCGAATAATCGAGATTATACTGTATTAATAAAAGTTCGCTGTCAGTTATATTATAATGTGAAAAAAGTTACAATTTTTTTTTTTGACTGTTATTGTAACAAAAAGGGTTCCGCAAAAAGAAATCCATAAATCAGGCTATATTTGATTTAATTTAAAAAGTTGTTACTTGCTTAGACAAAAAAATCCCCATATGCACTTTGTATATGGATATGACAAAAGCATTTGACTTAGTAGATCACAATGTTCTCTATGACAAACTCTTTGCTTATGGAATTCGCGGTAATGTTCTCAGTCGAATACGTTACGTTACATGACTAATCGGAAACAAATAACACAGATAAAAAGAATTTCTCCTACAACCAAAACTGAGGAAATGTATTCGTCGGACTATAGAAATATTTGTTATGGTGTACCTCAGGGGAGTGTATTGGGACCATTATTGTTTCTGATCTACATTAACGATTTGCCAAAGGCTACGGAACATCCCATGATTATTTTTGCTGATGACAGTACTATTCTATTTTCTGGAAAAACTGGTAAAACATATGAATCTGACATTAACAATACATTAATTAAAATAATAGAATGGCTAACTAATAATAATCTTAAACTAAATCTTGACAAAACTAATATCATGACATTTCACCAAAGAAACAAACCTGACAATTTATCTATAGCATATAAGGGACATAAAATCAATGAAACGGACGTAACAATTTTTTTAGGGCTTAGTATCGATAGTAAGTTGACATGGAAAAATCAAACTGACATTATATGTATGTAAAAAAATTAGTAAATTTTCCTATGCGCTATACAATTTGCAAAGAATCGCAAATCAGTCATCGGTTTTAACTACCTATCATGCCTTTGTAACATCCACTTTAAGGTATGGGATACTTTTCTGGGGAAATTCAACAAATAAGGAAAACGTATTTAAGGCTCCAAAAAAGTGTTTAAGGTCGATATGTGGCATTAAGCGATATGACACCTGCAAACCGTATTTTATAAAATTAAAAATACTTACATTACCTTGTTTGTATATTTACGAAATGGTCAATTTTGTAAACACTAATCGCCATCAGTTTAATAAATTTAAAAGTATACGTCTCCAGAACAAATTAAAATCACAGTCAAGTAACACAGCACTACTACAAAAAAGCATACTAGGGATGTCGCACAAAATATATAATAAGCTTCCACAGCACATCCTTGCAAACAATGGAAATGAAGTAGATTTTAACAGGAGTTTGAAGTTATTTCTTACGGAAAAAGCATATTATACGGTAACAGAATTTTTGACTGATGTATTTGATAAATATTGACATATCCTACACTCTTTCTTATTGTTATATCTCTTTTGACCTATTTAATTTAATTTAATTTAATGAATCAATTTATATTTCATGACATGTATGAAAATGACTATCTATTACTTTTACTTACTATATCAATACAATACATGTTTTGACCAATATATTTGTACGCCGACAGGCATCACATAGTGATACGAAAGCTAATGTAACACCTTGTGCCTACATACCTATGTTGAACAAATAAATCTTTAAATCTTGAATCTTGATTGTTATAAAAATATACGAGCTATTCACAACTATTTTTATTATTTCTGTTTATCCTGGTTCCTATTGTCATATCTTGTCCAGTCCTATTCGCCGTCATGTATTATACTTACCCCACCATATTATACGGTCATTACGCCGGTTACGTGACCAACTTCGGTTAACGACCACCTTAAGGACAAGGTTTTTTTAAAATTAAAGATATAATAACATTTAAACAGGCTGTAAAAATGCCTCGGTACGTACGCAATTTTTAAAGCAGAGGCAGGCGCAATTTGGCAGGAATCTACTTGAAAAACGAGAAAATATCCTCTCGGTTCACCATTACTCCCGAGTGGTCGCAAACCGGCACACTAAATTAGGTGGTCACTAACCGGTGAAATTACCCTACATCCTAAATATACAATTTCATCTAAGGTAAATTGAGTTTAACTATAGCTTACTGCTGAACACGTCGCAAAAAAATACATGTCGGTTATTTGTTAGTAGGTATTTATGCAGCTGGCTTAAAGGAGTAACAAGACATGGAAGAGTGGTCATTTGTATAAGGGGCGATCCCTAAAATATTTTTAAATTATGTGTATAACGCGATAACCAGTTCGACGAAACCGCGGGCAATCCCTAGTATAGTTGGTAATAAATAAGGATACATTTCTTCTTTGTATTTCCATTAACGTACGTATAACAAAATAACATGTGTTTTGCCATTGATATTTATTCTTTGTGGATTTTTTTATGGATCGTGGACGCAATCAAGGGCACTCCTCTACCGTTGCGTTGATCGCTGCCTGCTGCCACAGCGCATACATGCCGCGCTTTTTAAATGTATTCATTTACGCACGGAGTACTTAGGTATCAATATTTAGTGTCGCCGTAAGTTTATTTTTCTTAACTTTTGTTTGGTAACTGATATCATTGTCATGATCGTTTACTATTAACTCTACAAACTTTAATTCAATATTGGCTATACTGTTTAACCGGAAATCAATATCTAGACAAGCCGATTATCTACATTTCTAACTTTTTTCCAATATGTTAAGTAGATCGACAATATCGTGACTTTGCAATATCAGCTACTCTAATTCTTTATTTACAAAATTATTTGCATTTTTACGTTCACCAGGATGCAGAAGTTCCAGATTTCTAAAAACAGAATATCGTATATAAATTAAAGTGTTATTGGATATGTTACAGTTTTTTGTAACTCTAATTCTATATTGACTTAGTTATTGGCAAAAACTAAAATATTTCAATATAGCCGAAAGCTCCACCTAAAATTTTCTAACTTTTTACATAAGTATTATTTAACATGCCTCCAACGACATATCAAAAAAGAAAAAACTTTAATGTTGTAATAACCCATTTTTGTTCAACCGCTGGTCTATAAAAAGAAACAAACTTCTTGCTCTCGTTAAATTAGTGCCTATACCAAATCTTGGGATTAGGTGTGAAAGCTGACCCCGGACTCCTTTGAGGAGGATGGACTTTCCTATACAGAAACAGTTTTTTTTATGTCATCATCATCATATCAGCCGAAAGACGTCCACTGCTGGACATAGGCCTCCCCCAAAGAGTGCCAAAGTGACCGGTCCTGCGCCACCCGCATCCAGCGAACTCCAGCAACCTTTACCAGGTCATCAGTCCACCTTGCGGGGGGCCTACCCACGCTGCGCCTTTCGGTACGTGGTCGCCACTCGAGAACCTTTCCGCCCCAACGGCCATCGGTTCTACGTGCTATGTGCCCCGCCCACTGCCACTTAAGTTTAGCGATTCGGAGGGCTATATCTGTTACCTTGGTTCTACTGCGGATAGCCTCATTTCTGATGCGATCCCGCAGAGAAACTCCCAACATAGCCCTCTCCATAGCCCTTTGGGTGACTTTGAGCCTTCTTATGAGGCCCATAGTAAGCGACCACGTTTCAGTACCATATGTCATCACTGGCAACACACACTGGTCACAGACTCTCGTCTTGAGACACTGCGGAATATTGGACGAAAAGATGTGCCGTAGCTTCCCGAACGCTGCCCAGCCGAGTCGGATTCGACGATTGACCTCTTTCTCGAAGTTGGTCCACGTTGTTGGTTTTTTTATGTAATACGTTTCAAATCGCAAATTAATTTCGATTCACTTTGATGTTAAAGAAGGACGCTACAAAGCCAAAGGTGCTTGAGTGGCTAATGAAATTGTTTCTCGTGCTTAGCTCTTGATATTGTTTATTAGATTGTGACTTGAGACTCCCGGTTGTACAGTCAACAACGAAGATATGTTTACACTTGTGTACCTTAATCCTGTGTCGCATCACACACCGCCGCCTCACACGGAGCCGCGTACAAGTTTTGCTGGACGGAGTTGCGATACAGTGCGAAGTACCGTGCCGAATTTATATACGAACAGGGGTACTATAGCCCGGTTACAATATCTGTGGACCTGGCGTCGATGACGTCACGTCGGCGCTCTGGTACGGTGCGCGGCGAGCGCGGGTAGGTAAAAGAGAAGGGGGAGGGGCTTCACATTCCAGCGAGGTCCACAGATAGTGGTAACCGAGTTGTACAACGTTGCGGACCGTCGCTCTGCACACCGAAGCGGGATGCGGCCAGCGAACGAAAACACCATAGAAGTCTAAGTCATCATCATCATCATCATTATCAGCCGAAAGACGTCCACTGCTGGACATAGGCCTCCCCTAAAGAGTGCCAAAGTGACCGGTCCTGCGCCACCCGCATCCAGCGGTCTCCCGCAACCTTTACCAGGTCATCAGTCCACATTGTGGGAGCCGCGCCTTCCAATACGTGATCGCCACTCGAGAACCTTTCCGCCCCAACGGCCATCGGTTCTACGTGCTATGTGCCCCGCCCACTGCCACTTAGGTTTAGCGATTCGGAGGGCTATATAATTACCTTGGGTCTGCTGCGGATAG
The DNA here is from genome assembly GCA_947578815.1 of Epinotia ramella. Classification (NCBI taxonomy): domain Eukaryota; kingdom Metazoa; phylum Arthropoda; class Insecta; order Lepidoptera; family Tortricidae; genus Epinotia; species Epinotia ramella. The sequence continues at coordinate 4,022,646 of OX388227.1, read as the reverse complement.
CCTCATTTCTGTTGCGATCACGCAGGGAAACTCCCAACATTGCCCTCTGCATAGCCCTTCGGGTGACTTTGAGCCTTCTTATGAGGCCCATAGTAAGCGTCTAAGAATTCTAAGTAGCGCCGCAAAATGGCCCCACAGGATGGGTGTGCCATTGCCGTCTTCTAGTGACGTCACAATCTTCCAGCGTCATCGTTTCATATAAAGTTGCGTTTTGCGAAAAAGGGACAGAACATACCCCTTCTTAAAACTTCGGACACTTATAACTTCGTGATTATTAAACCTTTTCCGTTGATTTTTTCACCATTTGACTACATTTTTAATCCTTTTTCGAGAAAATATGACATTATTGACTATTTTATTTAGCGTCTACCCCTTTTCGTGGCCGAGCCGTAACAATGTTGCCAGACCGTTATTTTTGTTTATTATTATTAAGTATTGTCAACCCATGAGTTTATTTCTCTAAACATAGTAACAGTTAATCCGCTGACATAAGAGCGATGGGACATATTTACGAGTAAGTTGTATGCACCCATATTTTAACACTTGACTGTAATTGTTGTGTTACATTGTTGGTGAGAATTGAGTCTTTGTGTCACAGTTGATTCTGAGAATTAGAAGTGGTACGTTCAAGTCGTAATGTTCTATGTGAGTCATTTTTCATATCTCATTTCTTTCGACACTCTTTTATCCACAAATACTCCTCCTCCAGGATATTGAACAAATGTATGAACATGGAATGTGCCAGCGAATAATCGCCGAATATTCGGCCTCACTAAACCACGTAGATCCGCGGTAGGTTACGGTCATACATGGACACGGAATGTGCCTAATAGGGACCGAGTAATGAACAAATATGCGGCCTCACTAAACTACGTAGATCCGCAGTAGGTTACGGTAATACATGGTCACGGGATGTGCCAAATAGGGACCGCGTAGTGACCGAATATTCGGCCTCACTAAACCACGTAGATCCGCAGTCGGACCCCCGGTACCGTGGTTCGATCCGAATACGAACAACAGATAAAACCATAGGACCAAATTAAAGAAATACATGTCACGGAATGAGTCGAATACCGAGTAATGATAATGACCTAATATTCGGCCTCACTAGACCGCATAGATCCGTCGGTTGCGGTCTTGGCCGGCCGCCGTGAGCGGGCACTGATCTAGTGCAGGTGTTGTTCTTAGAAGATACTCAGAGGTGCTTCGCATATATCCACCGATACTTATCCGCATTAGCATGGATTATCTCATATACGAGCCGAATACCGAACACTGACCGAATATTCGGCCTCACTAAACCGCATAGATCCGTCGGTTGCGGTCTCGGCCGGCCGCCGTGGGCGGGGCGCTGATCTAGTGCAGTTTTTGTCCTTAGGAAGCCACGAGCCGATATTTCAAGTGGGGGCGGAGACGGAACAGCACACAGATTATTGCAGTGGGGCGTTTAAAAGGTTATTCATGTCGTGTAATATCTATACAAGTATACACGCCTGAGGACAAGCGCGTTGCAGACCTTTTAGTAAAGTTACATTTTTGTGTGTTGCATGCTTTAAATAATCCTAAAATAATAACGATTAACGCTTGTGCAATCACACCTTTTCACGAAACATTATATTATTAAATACTAGCGACCCGCCCCGGCTTCGCACGGGTACTATATTATACATATACACCTTCCTCTTGAATCACTATCTATTTAAAAAAATCGCATCAACATCCGTTGCGTAGTTTTAAAGATCTAAGCTTACATAGGGACAGACGGCGGAAAGCGACTTAGTTTTATACTATGTAGTGTTTTTTTTTATTGGTGTAATTGCCTTCTAATTCATCCTGTCTTGGGCAGAAGACAATGATGGTTTATTTTTCCTTTGTATTTGTTTTCTGTACCAAATCGATTAACGCTTGTATTCGTTGTCAGACGACATATTTAGAACCGTTCGAGAGTTCAGAGTTTCAAGGGTTCGAAACATGTCGCCCGTTTTGTTATTTAATAATGAGTTTAATCCTTATTATTGATAAAATGAATTTATCTGCATGTGATGATCTATCATAATAATGCTATAATTAAGCAGTGAAGCATAATTATATAGTACTTATAACAACAACTAAAATTTTAAGAGACTGCGAAAAGCCTCCTAGCGTTTTCCCGGAGGAACCCGGGGTTCGTAGTTTATTTATTTAATGTTTAATGCACAATAAAAGATATCTTCTTATGGTACAAAAGGCGCACTTAATGATATAAACCATTTTGTAGCAGTCAACCTTAAACTCTACAGCAAATAAAATGTGGGCAGTGCAACTTAATTTAAAGAAAAAACCTGTAACAGGTCCAAATAAAAAATAAAAAAAAAAGGTACAAGGTAAAAAGGTTTACGACTGCCTGATAGAATAGAATAGAATATCATTTATCCATGACAACAACACATACATGCACATAAATCACAAATACAAAAGAGAAAACAACATTGCCACGAAGCGGTTCCATCTCAGCGTTGTGCTGGCCTGGTGGCCAGCGCTGGTCTTCCGATGGAACCATCCGCATCTGATGACCTTCCAACCCTCAGGGAAAACTATTACACCGGTTTCCTCACCATGTTTTCCTTCACTGAAAAGCTACTTACAAATATCTAAAATGACATCATACATTTCAGATATTCTAATGTGCGAGTCGTTATAATATGATGGCTGTGAAAAGAAAATTACACTTGGCAAAAGAAATTACGAGGGCTGCCTTTTAAGTTGTGTCGTTTGGAAAAACTAAAGACAATTTAAGTGTTAAATGGTATTTATTGTTTTTCAAAGTAATCACCGTGATATGTAATACACTTTTTCATTCGATCGAACCAGTTTTCGAAACACTTATTCCAGTCCGAAGTCGGGGTCTCCAAAATGGCCGTTTTGTATGCCTCAACCGCTTCTTCAGGCGTCTGGTACCGTTGACCACGAAGTCGTTGCTTGATTTTTGGAAAAGTAAAAAAATCGTTAGGGCTTAAGTCTGGACTGTACGGCGGGTGTTCCAGAATTTCGACGTTTTGCTCTTTTAAAAACGCAATAGTTTGCCGGGCGGTGTGCGAGCTCGCATTATCGTGGTGCAGTCTTATACGACGTCTTGGGTTATTTTTTCGAAACTCGCCGATGACTTCTGGTAAACAGACAGTGGTATACCAGTCAGCATTAATCGTTTTACGATCCTCGAGCACGATGGTGGCAACGTGGCCACTTTTCGCCACAAACGTGGCGACCATTTTTTTCGAAGTGCTCCGTGAGCGTATTACTTTGGTCGGTTTTGGCTCATCTTGGAACACCCAAAAAGTCGACTGCTGTTTAGAATCGGGATCGTAGGCATATATCCAAGATTCGTCACCACTGATAATGTCGTAAACATGTTTCGAGTTTCCTCGGTTGAATTGCCGCAGAGTTTTGCGACACCATCGAACGCGAGCCGTTTTTTGGTCTTCACTGAGTAAATGTGGTATCCAGCGTGAGATCAACTTTTTTACGCCTAAGTGATCATGCAAAATACTGTGAACACTGGTCCCTGAAATACTTAAGGAAGCTTCTATCTCACGGTATGTCGCATGGCGATCTTCGATGATCAGTTGCCGTACAGCATCAATGTTCTCATGGGTTACGGCTGTTTTTGGTCGACCTTCACGATGTCTTATCACCAAGACTAGAGCAACCACGTTGAAATTCTAAATACCAGCGTTCCACAGTCCGAAGGCATGGTGCTTTATCATTGAAAACCGTAGTCAACTCTTCGAAGCACTGAAGTCGCGTTAAGCCCCTTTTGAAGTTGTAAAAAATTATCGCACGTAAATTTTCCTTCGAAATTTCCATTTTCACAACTGACTTGTCAACTTTGAACGAACGCTGTACTAAAACGGTTGGGCCGATTTCGAGTCATTCTTTTGTTTTCGAATTCTAAATTCAAATATTTTAACGTGACACTAGTTCTTTTTTATGCAATCACGGGAGGTTTGCAAACGACAGAACTTAAAAGGCAGCCCTCGTAGCCTATTTTTTACAAGCTTTTATTTAACTTGCACCAAGTAAGTTGGCCGTCAATTGCAATCCATTTTTCAGTCACTTGCCATTAGATTGAGCTGAAATTTTGGGTATAGTTATAGTTTAGATGACAATTCAATATTATGGTACCATCGAGCTGATCTGATGATGCAGAAAGCTGGCCATGGGAATTCAGTACTTAACCGCCGTAACCGCGTTGAGTTTGGGCTCGTTAGAATCGTCCCAATGAGTAGTTGATGATGGGATACTGAGAAGTACAGTCGGCAATAAAAGTTTGTACCAAATATGTGGCAGAAACTTTTTTTTTTAATTACTAAATCAATGAACCTAATGTTATCCCATGATGGGATACTGAGAAGTACAGTCGGCAATAAAAGTTTGTACCAAAAATGTGGCAGAAACTTTTTTTTTTTATTACTAAATGAATCACCACACCATGAATGATACACCTCTGGTGTTGCAAGTGTCCATGGGCGGCGGTAATCGCTTACCATCAGGTGATCCGTCTGCTCGTTTGCCTCCTATATCATAAAAAAAAAAAAAAAAAAAGAATGAACCTACTGTTATCCCACTGTACGCTGCGTCAACTCTATCTTTATCAGCGACCGCCAGTGTAATTTAGTTGTTTGGGAAAAATTGAGAATTCACCACCGCCTGGAACATTCGTTTAACCGCTATCTGCCTTGCTATCTGAGTTAAGTTATCTGCGGATATGTTGCCAGTGGATTAGGGCTAGATGAATCGACGCTTTATATTATAAGGTACGTGTGCTGAAAAGTCAGTAGCATTATCTGCGGTGCTAATGCGAGCAAAATTATATCTGAATCCCTTAGTTTTCTAATGTTTTTTGTAGCTTATTATGTTAACAACAACGGCTTTAAGCAATATAGTATAGTATCCCATATTTACTTCAAAGTTCATTGTTTTCGAGATATTTGGCATCAAAGTTGAACAATTTTAGGCCATAAAACTGGTTTTCTGCCCATAACTTTTGTGTTAATTGGTTTAAAATGAAAACCCTGGACCAGTTTTTAGAGACGTCACAGACGAACCCAATTATGTAGATTTCGTATATGTTAAAACTTTCACGTCAATAGAGATACGAAATAAGTGTTTTTTTTAGACAATGTTTAAAAAAATCATACAAAATTAAGTATTCATTTGTTTCAAAATCCGGTGGACCAAAATGGAGATAAAAAATTGCAGAACCGATACGAGGGCTGCCTTTTAAGTTCTGTCGTTTGCAAACCTCCCGTGATTGCAATAAAAAAGAACTAGTGTCACGTTAAAATATTTGAATTTAGAATTCGAAAACAAAAGAATGACTCGAAATCGGCCCAACCGTTTTAGTACAGCGTTCGTTCAAAGTTGACAAGTCAGTTGTGAAAATGGAAATTTCGAAGAAAAATTTACGTGCGATAATTTTTTACAACTTCAAAAGGGGCTTAACGCGACTTCAGTGCTTCGAAGAGTTGACTACGGTTTTCAATGATATAGCACCATGCCTTCGGACTGTGGAACGCTGGTATTTAGAATTTCAACGTGGTTGCTCTACTCTTGGTGATAGACATCGTGAAGGTCGACCAAAAACAGCCGTAACCCAGGCGAACATTGATGCTGTACGGCAACTGATCATCGAAGATCGCCATGCGACATACCGTGAGATAGAAGCTTCCTTAAGTATTTCAGGGACCAGTGTTCACAGTATTTTGCATGATCACTTAGGCGTAAAAAAGTTGATCTCACGCTGGATACCACATTTACTCAGTGAAGACCAAAAAACGGCTCGCGTTCGATGGTGTCGCAAAACTCTGCGGCAATTCAACCGAGGAAACTCGAAACATGTTTACGACATTATCAGTGGTGACGAATCTTGGATATATGCCTACGATCCCGATTCTAAACAGCAGTCGACTGTTTGGGTGTTCCAAGATGAGCCAAAACCGACCAAAGTAATACGCTCACGGAGCACTTCGAAAAAAATGGTCGCCACGTTTGTGGCGAAAAGTGGCCACGTTGCCACCATCGTGCTCGAGGATCGTAAAACGGTTAATGCTGACTGGTATACCACTGTCTGTTTACCAGAAGTCATCGGCGAGTTTCGAAAAAATAACCCAAGACGTCGTATAAGACTGCACCACGATAATGCGAGCTCGCACACCGCCCGGCAAACTATTGCGTTTTTAAAAGAGCAAAACGTCGAAATTCTGGAACACCCGCCGTACAGTCCAGACTTAAGCCCTAACGATTTTATTACTTTTCCATAAGTCAAGCAACGACTTCGTGGTCAACGGTACCAGACGCCTGAAGAAGCGGTTGAGGCATACAAAACGGCCATTTTGGAGACCCCGACTTCGGACTGGAATAAGTGTTTCGAAAACTGGTTCGATCGAATGAAAAAGTGTATTACATATCACGGTGATTACTTTGAAAAACAATAAATACCATTTAACACTTAAATTGTCTTTAGTTTTTCCAAACGACACAACTTAAAAGGCAGCCCTCGTAGCCGTTTGATTTATAATTGTATATGTAGTGCAAAAGTAGGAGATACGATTCAAAACTTGTCAAAAATCGATGAAAACCTCCGGTAGCCCCTTAAGTCACGTCAGATGTTTATGCTCGCTTTTACATGGCACTTAGCTGATATTATGTTAAAACGAGCAAACACAAGAAAACATGAAACTTAACAAATCGCCAATTTGTTTTTTCTTACAAAAAAAAATGACTTAAATGTAACAGACTGTAACTATAGATATAATGTAGAAATAAGTCTTCTTTATTGCAATCATCATCATCATCATATCAGCCGAAAGACGTCCACTGCTGGACATAGGCCTCCCCCAAAGAGTTCCCAAGCGACCGGTCCTGCGCCACCCGCATCCAGCGGACTCCAGCAACCTTTACCAGGTCATCGGTCCACCTTGTCGGGGGCCTACCCACGCCGCGCCTTCCGGTACGTGGTCGCCACTCGAGAACCTTTCCGCCCCAACGGCCATCGGTTCTACGTGCTATGTGCCCCGCCCACTGCCACTTAAGTTTAGCGATCCGGAGGGCCACATCGGATACCTTGGTAACCGCAATTATTATTGCAATAAACAGCTTAAATATTTTTTTTTTGTTGAAGCGACGTAATAAATTTTAACGGCACTTTAGACAAATTAGGTTCTATGTACAGGTTCTATGCATAAGAGCACTAGTATAATTCCCGGCAAAAACTTGAGCAAATGATCCTGCCTGCGCAAAGGCGAATTGTACGTGCGAGCTACCCACCCCACTTCGTCCCGCATGTTCAAGTTGTTTGCCGGGAACTGTAATGTATACTTGAGATTATTTTATGTGGCAGACTCTCTATAAAGCTTTCATTGGAATTAGAATCTTGGACGGTAGAGTTGCTGTTTAACCCCCGACGCAAAGCGAGGGGTGTTATAAGTTTAACGTGTCTTTGTATCTGTGTATCTGTCTGTGGTATCGTAGGTCCCAAACGGATGGACCGATTCGAATGCGGTTTTTTTTTGTCATAGATAATTTTATCGTGAGTGTTCTTAGCCATGTTTCATGAAAATCTGTTCAGCCGTTTTTGAGGTATTGGACTTTGAAATGAAAATGTCGGGGGTTTTTCAACTTTTCTAAGTTGTAGTTATTGGATGGACATTTTTGATGCAATTCTGCCAACTTAAAAAATCCATGCTTCCATAGTAATGTTATAAGTGCGAAAGTGTGTCTGTCTCTCTGTTACCTAATTCACGCTTAAACCGCTGAACGGATTTAGATGGAAATTGGTATAGAGATAGTTTGAGTCCCGGGGAAGGACATAGGATAGTTTTTATCCTGGAAATCATCCCCTAAGGGGTGAAAATCTGTATGGAGCTACGATATAAACGCGTTCCACGCGTCCAGAAGCCAGCCTAAGTATACTGTAGTGTTTCAGCAAAGGGTGGTCATGCGAAATGTGTCCTCCGGGTCGTATCAACATTGATTAGCGGGTTCGATCCCCGGCGGGGTGTTTCCGGGTGGCTCAGCAAATTAATTACTAATTAACGCCCGTTTGTATAATTCGGACGTTTTTAGAAGCATGTTCCATCGTGCGGGATTGGTTCTTGGGAGGATATTGCAATTCGATAGTTCGTGAAGGGTTTCGTTGCAGTGGTAGACAGACAGACAGTGGTTCAAGAGAACATAAGGATTTAATAAATAGTGGATTGTGTCTTCATCCCAATGATATATTAACGGTGAGGGCAGCATATTGAATCCTTAGTGAGGGATTCTAAAGTAGATTGAGCTGTGTTTGCGCCCAAGGCGGAAATAAGTTTAGTAGCGTTTCACCAAAAGGTGGTCATTAGAAATGTATCTGAGTCGTATCAACATTGATTAGCGGGTTTAGACCCGCCGGGTGTTTTCGGGTCGCTCTGCAAATTATTTACTGATTAACGGGTGTTTGTATAATTCGGACGTTTTTCGAAGTAAGTCCCATTATGGGGGGATTGCTTGTACTATTTTGCAATTCGATAGTTCGGGTTCTGTCGTAGTGGTAGACAGTGGTTCGAGCCTAATGGAATGTTAGTAAGTCGATTTAGAACTAACAAGTACATATAAATACGTCTCTTGTACACGTGTTAGTTTGTCTCTCTTTTAGTTCCTGACCTCGTCTCAATTGCTCAAAGGTTAACTGGAAGAGATCCCTTAGGGACAAGTTCCCATTTGTACCTACTAAACCTATTTTGTCACTAGTATTTTAACTAATGTCTTGTGTACAATGAAGTATTTACATAATATTACAAATATAATTAAGGTTACCTTTTTTTTTTCTTAGATTAGGGAAATGCGTTTACGCATCCCGTGCTAGCCGGGGAGGCAGGTTACCCACCAGTTAGATTTGTAACAAAAACTGAAAAAATATAAAAATGGTTCTGCGCCACCCGCATCCAGCGGACTTCCGCGACCTTTACCAGGTCATCGTTCCACCGTGGCCTACCCACGCCGCGCCTTCCGGTACGTGTTCGCCACTCGAGAACCTTTCCGCCCCAACGGCCATCGGTTCTACGTGCTATGTGCCACCCCACTGCCTTTTAAGTTTAGCGATTCGGAGGGATATATCGGGTACCTTGGTTCTGCTGCGGATAGCCTCATTTCTGATGCGACCACGCAGAGAAACTCCCAACATAGCCCTGTCCATTGCCACTGTTGAATAACAAAAGATATTTCGTACGTAAGTTTTTGAAGAAAACCAGTCTTTTGACCTCTCGGCTACTGTATAGGTACAAACAATATAGTGTTAACACATTTGTAAACCTCGTCCGCCCAGATATATCCGCCAGTGACCCGTGAACTGTTGTTTCAACACAAGCGACACGGAAGTAATTACACCGTCTCGTCTCGGCTCAATCACACACACATAAATTTACTAAATCCAATTCCTGCGGCTATCAGTTACAGGGGTGCGGGTTAGGGCGGCCGCACGCGAGTTGGGACCAAACTTAGGGGTGGGATCTTCTAGCGTTTGAACCGCTCGATTCTAACGTCATTGTCGGCTCAAGATTATTTCAGCACAGGTGAAACATACCGTGTCCTGCTCAGCATGACTTAGTGTAAGGCCTGAGTGGACGCCCCGCTCAGAGCGGAGCGTGCAGCGTCCATATAAAACAAATGCAATTTATATGGACGCTCGACGCCCGGCTCTGAGCGGAGCGTGCAGCGTCCATATAAAACAAATGCAATTTATATGGACGCTCGACGGCCGGCTCTGAGCGGAGCGTGCAGCGTCTATATAAAACAAATGCAATTTATATGGACGCTCGACGGCCGGCTCTGAGCGGAGCGTGCAGCGTCTATATAAAACAAATGCAATTTATATGGACGCTCGACGCCCGGCTCTGAGCGGAGCGTGCAGCGTCCATATAAAACAAATGCAATTTATATGGACGCTCGACGCCCGGCTCTGAGCGGAGCGTGCAGCGTCCATATAAAACAAATGCAATTTATATGGACGCTCGACGCCCGGCTCTGAGCGGAGCGTGCAGCGTCCATATAAAACAAATGCAATTTATATGGACGCTCGACGCCCGGCTCTGAGCGGAGCGTGCAGCGTCCATATAAAACAAATGCAATTTATATGGACGCTCGACGGCCGGCTCTGAGCGGGGCGTCCACTCAGGCCTTACATTTACGGTGCTGAAACATGGACGCTAACAAGTGAGGCTGTGTACAAAATACGAGTAGCACAGAGAGCCTTGGAGCGCGCCATGCTCGGTATTAAACTACCGGAGCGAGTGAGGAATGTTAAGATCCGACGTCGCACTATAATAATAATAATAATAAATAGCTTTATTTCGGACCATTTTTTTTATACATCCATATGTTGTTAGTATAACTTAACCTAGGTATATTACAATGATTAATTACTTATATCTAAATTTCGCGATTGCCTTGATTTGACCGATCCAGTGCGCCAACATAGGGCAGTCGTACCTGTCAGCAATGACATTCAGAATGCTGTTGGAACTTTCCCTTAATCGGCTCAGCATCGAGACGATTTTCTTGCGCATAATCGCTTGAAAACCGTCCGTGCGGGCCTCAGCGAACATAAGCGAGGCGCTACACCACCGAGGTAGTCCCATCAGCACTCTGAATGCGTTGTTATATTGCACGCGCAGGGCATTATAGGCTCTTTTGGTATATTTCACCCACAGGCTGCTCGAGTAGAAGGACTGGCTAAAGGCCTTAAATAGCGTGATTTTCACTTCAGTGGAGCATCGAGCAAACCTGCGGGCCAACATATTTGACCGTACTGCTAATGCCCTGCGCTCACGTTCAATGTCAAGGTCATCTCTCTGATCGTGGGTTATAATGTGACCCAGATATTTAAATTTATCCACAACAGCCAGCGGGGTACCCTGCAGTACAACATTGGGTATAAGGGTTCTTTTGTTCCTTGCTGGCCTAAACACCATAACCTCACTCTTCCTGGGGTTATACTGCAGTCCATGTTCCCCCGCATAAGCTTCACACACCGCTAGCAGCTTCCTCAGGGCACTGATCGACGGACTCGCACTAAGGTGCGCGACGTTGGAGATACCATTTACCAAACGCAAGTGGAGTTGGGCAGGACACCTTGCCAGGCAGAATGATGGTAGGTGGACCAAAAAGGTGTCAGATTGGTGGCCACTTCTAGGTATAACGAGCGTCGGCCGTTCACCAGCTCGATGAGTGGACGATATTAGGAAGATTGCGGGTCACTTCTGGATACGATTAGCTCAGGATAGGGACGGGTGGCGTACTCGAAGAGAGGCTTATGCTCAGCAGTGGGCGATTACGGGATGATGATGAAAACATGCCGCGTGTTGGCGCCGATGCCGGTGATGGGTGCTCGACGACTTTTTGAGTAAAACTTCGATAGACAGCTGAATGTTAATTTCCCAAAAGGCTCTGGTTGTTACAAAAATAGTTTGACCGAAAGATTTGAGTTAATGAATTTAGGTAGGGTTAAAACTTAGGTATGTCTAGCGCGTCTATTGATGCTTAAAAAGCCCCTCATACGGGCGCGTTTTGCTACTGCATATGAATTAATAACGTTTATACAAATAATAACTTAAGCTTACGTCTTCATCAAAAGAGAAAAAAAAAAGTGGACTCTGATATCGTCTCTTTTAAAAAACGGTGAATTTTCACCCGGGTTACGGGTACAGTGAGCATCAAAAGTCAATGCGATATCGAAGACGTCAAAAGCTCTTATTCCCTTCTAATAAAGACTTTTGACGTCTTCGATTGCGCAGTTACTTTTGATGCTGCCTGTACGAGATTACGAACAGTACACGCAGAACTATGTTTTTACAAGTTTTAAATAACTTGTGTTGTCTTTCAGCGAGCGAAGAGAACGAAGTTCTCCGTTTCAGCTTGGGAGTAAAATCTTTTGTATGTCTTTATGTCCGACTGTCCGGCTTGTCATCTACAGGTCGCCTTCCTCAACCGACTCTCGTGAAATATTTTTTTTTTATTATTTTATTCAGTAATTGTTAGTAATTTTATTGTCGCCTTAGTTTAGCAAAAATAAAATTATTAAAAAAAAAGACTGTCAAGCGATTTCTACCTCTCGCATATCCACATCGTGACGTCACGTTACGATCCATGAGCGTTTTCTCTCTCTAACAAGCAACAGTAAAACGGTTGTAGCTTCGTAATTTTTTGAGATATATGAATTGGATCTTCATTAGACATATTTTTGTCATCCTTTCTTTTGAAGTCATACATTTTGTGTCCACCCCCTATTCCGGATGGCATGAAAAAAAAAACAAATTCACGAAAATTGTCGCCGTGTTAGTGGTGTATTTGTCCCTATTTTCAGCAAGGCGTGACCCGTCTGTAGCCACCCTAAATGCGAACATCTCCAGATTATTAAAGGGGGCCACGATTCATTAGTTTGTGTTTGGTCAGCACTGGTTTAAGAGCAGGCTCGAGTACAGAAACAATACTATTTTGAAATGGTCGCCACCAGATTCTTCACAAAAAAATAAAAAAATTTTTTGCTTGCAATCTATATCCAAACTACCCATACTAATCCATACTAATATTCAAAATGCGTCAAAACCTCTTCAAGCTTAAACCGCTGAACCGATTTAGATAAATTTTGGTACAGAGATAATTTGAGTCCAGGGGAAGGATAGATATACGATAGTTTTTCTTCCCGAAATCATCCTCTTAGGGGGTGGATTGGGGGTGAAAGTTTGTATGGAGCTACGATATAAACGAGTCCAGCCTCTGCCTGCGACTCCGTCCGTGTGGGACTTATTTATATCGTAGCTCCATACAATTTTTCACCCCCCATTTTACCCCCCTTGGTACTAGACTCAAACTGTCTCTATACCATATTTCATCTCAATCGGTTCAGCGGTTTAAGCGTGAAGGTAACGGAGAGACCCGACCCGACAGACAGACACTTTTGCATTTATAATAGTAGTATGGATGTATGTTCTTATTTTTATCTTTAGTATTTGTTATATGGGCCGTAGATACCTGAGTAGGCATGATGCCTCATGTTCAAATTTATAACGTAGTGATGCTAAATGGATAGTAAACCATCAAATTATCGTAATAAAGTATAAATTATAATATATAATTAAAATCATAAAAAGATATGAACCTTGAAAGTTTAGAAAAATTATGCATTTTTTTTATTGTCCAAGAGTACATTTAGAGCTGCCAATAGATTCCTTACGCTTTTATAGAAACAAAATTGTATGACAACTATGTTCTTAAACGCAGTATTTCGCGACCGAAACAACAATTTACCGGATTTTCCATACAACGATACAACTAAGTACTACAATTATGACGTCATACTTGGTGTGTCTATCAGTATGAAGCGTTTTGCGCTGCCGCCAGCGACGTCAATCTTTGTCTCACAATTTTGGGTATTTATGTTCTTTAATTGTAGTCGCTCCCATACAAACATTTGTTCCTCTCCAAAAACTGGTTCGAATGACATCAAAAAAAATTCTTAGTCATCATCCATCCCTATTTAAGGAATTATATCGAAAATTGAAATCCAAAATCCTCGGAATACATTGAGGCGACCAGTAGAGAAAGAGGCTGGCTCAACTGGTCTCGAAGAAGTCACTCAAGATCGTGTAAAAAGGAGAACTCTTCTGCTAGCCCTATGTCCCTATAGTTCCTTCAGGTAACAGGAATACATCATCATTATTATTTTTTAACCCCCGACGCAAAGAGAGGGGTGTTATAAGTTTAACGTGTCTGTGTATCTGTAGCTCCCAAACGGATGGACCGATTTGAATGCCGTTTTTTTTGTGTCATAGATAATTTTATCCCGAGTGTTCTTAGCCATGTTTCATGAAAATCTGTTCAGCCATTTTTGAGATATTGGACTTTGAAATGAAAATGTCAGGGTTTTTTCAACTTTTATAAGTTGAAGTTATTTATTATACGAATTCGGACAGATTGAACAGTTTTAACAATTCCAAGATTCCTTTAGGCCAAAATACCCAGTGAATCCCAGACTGATATAATTTTCCGTTCATAAAAGTTTAAGTTTCATAAAAGCTTTCTAGGCGGACGGAAAAATATTTCCCTAGATCAAATACGTAACAATTTACGAAGAAAGTCGTAAATGTCGTAAATCCGCGTATTTAGTTAGAACCTTGTTAAAATAAGCTCAGTTCGACGAACCTTATTATTAATTCTGTTTAGAAATGCTTTATTATGATGGAATCCCCGACGAGGTTTGTGATGGCATGGAATTATAATACATTCGTAATGTATGTATGTGTATATGTGTTCTTTGTTGTAGCAGTACCTTCATATATATAGCGTGTAGATACGCTATATGAAGGTATTATCCTATTTACTGTACTATTTCAAAAGCAATTGTTTATTTGTTTGTAACACGTTATCGAAAACGTCTCTGACGATTTCGATAAAGTAATAAATTAGGGGGCGACAAATCGAGCTAGGAAAAGCTCAACAAGGTTAATGACGAAAAGTACTTACAACAATCCATTACCGGCATGTATTTTTTAATTGTTACCTTTAAGTAGAATTGTAATAAAAATATGAAAATAACGATAGAACAAACATTAATTAGTAGCGACTCACTACACGTGCTACACTTCGGTCAGTTTTATGACGTCTCTTTGTTATCTTTTCATTTCATATTTAGCAACAAAAAAGTTTTAAAATCCCACGTTAAGTGCATTTTCGTCGTTTTAACCGGAACAAACTATATTATTATCTCCCGCACGCTACGCGCGGGGCCATAAAACGTGGGGACGGAACACCTCTGTGGCACTCTCTGTCGCACCAATGCAATCATGGCAGGTACAACAGACGTGTCTATAGTAGGTGCAGTTTCGGTTATCTACACTAATACAGGATGTTAACGGGGTCATGATCCGGAATGACAAAAAGCGAATAAGATGATCATACTGAACAACCTTTCCCATGGGACCAACCACGAAATCGCAAAAAAAAAAAGAGCCAATTAAGAGTTAACTGTGAGTTAACTGCGATTTAATTGAGAGTTAATGTATGGAATACCTGGTTTTTTTTTGCGATTTCGTGGTTGGTCCCATGGGAAAGGTTGTTCAGTATGATCATCTTATTCGCTTTTTGTCATTCCGGATCATGACCCCGTTAACATCCTGTATTATAAAGAGCAAAGATTTGATTGTTTGTTTCTGTTTTTGTATTGAGTAGGCTCCAAAACTACTGGACCGATTTGAAAAAATCTTTTACCATTAGAAGCCGACATTATCCCTGATGAACATAGGCTACTTTTTATCGCGGGAAAATGCTTCATTCCTACGGGAAGACGTATGATAGGACACCGGGTAGTAAGAATTATCCGTGCGTTACTAACCGTGCGAAGCCCGGCCGGGCAGCTAGTAAATAAATAAATAGGGGACAATCTTACACAAATCAAACTACTCCCACAGTAAGCTCAATAAGACTTGAGTGTGAAAAGGTAACAGACAGACAGACACACAATCGCATTTGGGTGAGGACCAAATTCTTGGCCAGTAGTTAGCCTCGTTAATCGGTAGTAGTTAAAAAATTCCGTTGTGACACAAAAAATAACCATGTAATTGTATGACTATGGCTAATTTTTGTGTCACAACGGAACCTTTTAACTACTACCGATTAAGGTGGTTCGATTTCCATACAAAACGTAATTTGACATTCGCAGGCTAACGGCGTGATTTTTTAAGAAACGAATCTAACTTTCATGAATTGGCCTTCCATTTGCGCGAAATTCCCCCCTTTCTTGAATAAACTTGTATAAACTAGAATAATTTGAGAAAAATTGTTTTCCCAAAGTATGACGTCACAAACTAATATCTCAAATTATTCTAGTTTATACAAGTTTATTCAAGAAAAGGGGGAATTTCGCGCAAATGGAAAGCCAATTTATGAAAGTTAGTTACTCGTCCAAGAATTTGGTCCTCACAGATTTATAATACTAGTATGGATAACGTAAATAAATCAGCTACCCCCAAAAACACCAGTAAGTTACGTAAGATGCCGCGGGCCACGGCATGTCTTCAATTAAGAAGATTACAAGCCTACATGGGTATTTTAATAATTCATTCACCGAGCCTCGTGTTTGGAATCTGAATAAAAAATGATTACGCAATCTACCACATCGGAAGCTTCTTCGAAATAACTTGAAAGACGGGGAGTTTCGGTTTGTCTAATGTTGATTTCTTGACGATAAGTTTCTGTCAAAATATTTTTTTTTTATATAGTGCGAATTGTTTTTCTACGCTGAATTCTCTTGTGCCTAGTAAACAATGCGATTGTCTTTCATTGTTAAGTTATAAACAAAGCGATTGCCTTTTATTTTTAAGTGTAACCTTTAATAATACTGTAAAAAAACTAAGTCATCAACACTTTTCCACAAGCACGTGGCTAACCAATGGCTTTGTTGGGCCTGGGTCTTAAGATAAGATCCGGTCTAGAAAAAGAATCTGCACTATACATGCTTTTATACCCAACTGTACTTCTTTGCGGTCAGCAACTACTCTTTGAAAGTGTTCCAATCAGCCCAAACACGTCGAGTTTATATTTATTATTATTTAATCGTATGGCATACATTATTTTGGCCTTTAATGTTTGTCACTCTTTAGTACCACCCAGGGGACACGTGCAGGGTTGTGGTAGGTAGCTCCTGCGGACGCGAGTGACAATTGTCCCCCCTTTGTCAAGTGAGTGGGCAACTCGACTGTTAGAAGTTCTTAAGGTTTATATTGTGTAGTATAGAAATCGCTATGCGCACCTTTACCATCACCAGGCCAGCGTGGTGGTTCCATAACATTGCATTGCCATCGACCTAATATTTTCTTATTTATTTATTGATACATGGAAAACCAACAGCGCAACATATTTATAGACAAAATAATAAAACCATATAGCCAATCACAGGTTCTCACTTATAGAAATAAACTAACACAAATAAATCTAGATATAGCTAATATGCCGAATTTTCAGTTCAATAGGACCGGCAGTGGCCAAAAAATGCAAATTTTGAAGATATTACTTCCATAGGAACAATTACAGAACTCAGACCAAGAAAAAAAGATAGACGGGGCATGACGAACAACCTAGTGAAGCCGGTTTTCAACCAAGCCAAATAAGTTTAGCACACGCTCACGCACACATTAACAAATTAAATCGCACAAAACTCGAAACAGAAATAGATAGCGACACGTGCTGAAGTAAAAAATTGCCTTCTGGAAGTAGTTGTGCAATTGTTTTCTTCCTAAAGTAAAATTTGTTCGATAATGTCACTTAATCATGATTTTTTCTCTTTTCAGGTACGTACATTCTACATATATACATATTATACATATGGACGGATGGACTCGGTCGCTCGTAAGTTACTATTTCTCAAATTTTAACATCCCTTTATTTTGAGACAAAAGGTCTTAAGTACTAATTTAATTTCTGACCATTGGTATAAAAAAATAGTTTGAATAAAAATTTTTTTTTTTTACTCTGTCGCCCATTTTGCGAAACTACAATTTAAATTTTACGAGTCTAATCGGGGCTTTGTCTTACTCGTATAACCTGTAGTTCATCGTACAACCACTCCATAAAATTTTCGGCAACCTATTAAAATCCATTGTTCCATATTAACTACAACAATGCGTTACGTAAGCGTCATTCTGTTGGACCTCAAGCAATTTTTTTTTATTAGGCCAAATGTGTAATAAAATGGGATACATTGTTTTACTCGCGGAAACCTCGGGATTTATATGCTGATGAATAGTTAGCTATGGTATATAACAATAGACTCGTATCAGGTTCAGACTTCGGATAAAGTTAGATAACTTTTAATGGCTGGCATCGACTTGGAGCTGTTTAAATATGCTAGAGTTGTTTTGATAGTTGATTTATTATGCTTGGTCCGATCTTTTCGTTCAGACGAGAAACGAGACACCAGCGTGCTACTGTCCGCCCTATATCACCGTGCACAACATTTACTTGTAAAATATGCGGTCGTAGCTGTCCCTCCCGTATCGGCCTTACGAGTCATGTACATGAAAGTGCCGCACCTCAATTACATACTCTGCAGTAAATCATATTTTCATAGATGATGATGAGCTGTAGAACACGCAAGCATGTCTTTTCCCGAACATTTTTATTTTTTTATTTTCGCAAAATGACACTTGACAAAAATGTCTATATAATTAACGAACCTGCTCACAAAACTTCACGAGAATCGGTTGAGAAATGCAACCTGTAGAGGAGAACACCGGGACGGACACCAGACCCCGTATCATGGTCGGCCTTATCACACGATAAGTGACAAGATAGAGCGTCCGTCATTGGCTGACTCCGTTCGATAGAACGAGACGACGCTCCTATCTTGTCACTGATCGCGTGATAAGGCCGACCATGATAAGGGGTCAGGGTCTCAGGGTCCAGTGTGACCGGACAGCCAAACGATTTTCGGCCGAAGCTGAAGCACTTCGTTCGCTTCGCTCCCTCGTTCGACAAGGAAGTAGATATCTGACGTTACTTAACTAAGATTGGCTGTACATGTTCCTAATCCATTCATCTACATATACAAATGATCTATTCAAGTTAGTTAGCGAATAAAGTATGGAGCTGGAGGTAACTTCTGCAACTGGTATAGATAACTTTGTAGGGTTGTTACATTTTGGTGCCGTGACCAGGATTTTAATTATTATTTATTTATTTTTTGGTCTACAAACGGATGGCAAACTACATTCTATTGACGTTGGAAACGCTTGCACTTTGGCGAGATGGCGACCCGTATAAATACGAGAATTTGCTATTGACAGCGGCGTAAAACTCTAGCCATCATAACAACGCATCCTCAATGGCTCTGCGATATTAGTATTACTCACTACCGGGAACAACACTGTAACGTAACGTATGTATTGCATATATGAGTTTATGGTATTCGTGTTATTTAACCACGTTGGTGGTATTTTCCTATATGTTCCCTACCGTCACCTATGTCTTCTTAGCCCTAAATGACAACAGGGATGTCGCATATATGTAGTTTAGGAGCATATTTACGTGACCTTACGGAATTTCTTCGCAATATCTTGGGAAAAGGTGCGAAAGTGGACCCCGGGGTCCTTAAGGATTGAACCGGAAAGAAACGCTATGAGTATTATACTGTTTTTTTTATTTTATTTGTTTAGTATTAGATTGAATCCTTGAATATAGTTCGTAGCATAACCCTAATAAACCCGTTGATCCAAATCGTAGGTTAGTTAGTATATAAAGCTAGGGACGACAGGATGGAAACTTTGCAACTTTGTATTGATAACTCCGTAGGGTTGCCACAAGTGAAATACAGTCAACCTTATTTTTTGTACGAAATAAAAGTCTACATATTCGTACATGTTTCATTTATAAATTATAGTGCGAACCCTTTTTATAGAACAAATCCATTGTTTAGCCACGTGCCACAAACGCTTCAAAATGAAAAGGCCATGTTTAAAAAAATAATTTACTCGAATAGTGACTATCTATTGTATTCACAACCTTTATTTGTAATTGCAGCATACTTAGTACTACGTGAACAATAAGCGGTTACACTTAACAATTAAAGACAATCGCTTTGTCTTCTCTTTGTGCATGGTACAAAGAGCAGTGAATTCGTTCTAGAAAATCGATTAGTACTACACTAACAAGCGGTCACACTTAACAATTAAAGACAATCGCTTTGTCTTCTCTTTGTGCCTGGTACAAAGAGCAGTGAATTCGTTCTAGAAAATCGATTAGTACTACACTAACGTCACTCCTTACCACCATCGAGGTATGAAAAAGACCTGAATCCGAAAGGCGCAAGGGATATGAAACCAAGGTAATTAACCTGCATCTCTTCTGCCTTGCAGGATTGCAGTTCGCCATGCAGGAACGGCTGTGCTTTAACTTGGCTCGTGACAGCCCTGCTGGCTAAGTTAGTGCCAGTTTGATCCAGTTAAAACCGGTAGTAAGCAATTAAAACTGGCGCTAACTTCCCTCCACTGCGATTCACAACAACCTATCTCTACTCAGCACTTGTCTAGTATATCTATACCCCAAAATTCGTAACAACTATGGCCTATTTTTTACGATGTCAAACCAGCTTTAAACGTCTGTATGGGATCTATCATACTAAATCAATCACTTAAAAAACCGGCCAAGTGCGTGTCGGGCCACGCGCAGTGTAGGGTTCCGTAGTAGCTTGTCTTAGTAACATCAACGTGCGGTGCGGTTGCGTCGGCCGAATTTGTACAATTGGCCTTTCCAAGTACACATTAAGTTCGTCGACTATTACTCGGTAACTACTATCTCGGTAGCCCAATATCTCGCAAACGAATCACTGAATTCAAAAATGGTTTCAGGAAACCCATAATAGTTTTGAACAAGCTATCCAACGATACCCCACACCATGGGTTTAACGAGAAAAAAAAAATACATCCCCTCTTTAGGTGCCCTCTTTTTTACATTTTATTGTACTTTTCAACAGTTTATTGTACAGTCGAGTTCATAAATATATGTACACTTTTTTACCTAATCGAACGCGTTTGCATACTAATTGTAAGCGGCCGCATTCGAGTTGGTAAAAAAGTGTACATATATTGGAGAACTCGACTGTAGGTACTGTTTTGTCGGCGTGATTGATTTATATACCCATGCCGAATTACAGTTTTCTAGTTGTAATGGTTACTGAGCTAAGCCGAAGACGGACAGACAGACGGACGGACATGGCGAAACTATAAGGGTTCCTTGTTGTCTTCGGAACCCTAAAAACTAAGGTCTCAAACTTATACTGGTCTAAGTGAGAAATCTTGTCACTAGGATTTATGAATAACAGTTGGTCTTAGCCTGTTCGGGGCACGGGACACCCTTTTGTGATGTTCTCGCGAAGCTTTCTGAAGAAAATGTTACCTGAAAGTTGGCGCGTTTGTATGAAATCCATTTATAAATTGAAATCTGTGAGGAAAGTATTTGCTTCGAGTTCGTTTGTGGATTGGCCACGTCATCGCGCGGCGGCGGCAGCGGCAGCGATTTTGCTAATAGGCGTGTAGACACTAAATAAAATAGTCAATTGTCATATTTTCTCGAAAAAGAATTAAAAATGTAGTCAAATGGAGAAAAAATGAAGGCAAAAGGTTAAATAATCAGGAAGTTATAAGTGTCCAAAGTTTTAAGAAGGGGTATGTTCTGCCTCTTTTTCGCAAAACACAATTTCGTATGAAACGATGAAGCTTGTAGATTGTGACGTCACGGCAATGTGCCGTGTCCGTCGTGTTCGGCGCCGCCGTCGACGCGGCCCCCCGGCAGCATCCTGTAGTGTGACGTCACACACTGTTTGCGTTTTCTCTCTCTAACAAGCAATATTAAAACGGTTGTAGCTTCGTAATTCTTTGAGATATCTGAATGGGATTTTCGTCACTAGGCATATTTTTTTGCCTTCTTTATTTTGGAGTAATAATCATTTTCCTGTCTACACCCCTATTCATTGCGTGTGATCCCAACTAACCACAGTGCGTTGCGCGTCTCGACTGCGCAATGGACGGATAAAAAGTACGCTTATAAAGTGCCGCCTGTTCTCTACCAATGTTTGTTTCATTCAATTTTATTTCTTGTACGACGGTGGCAACCAAGCACACGGTCTGCCTGATGGCAATCATACACCGAAGCCTAATGGACGCTTGCGACTTCCGAAGAATCACGATCACGTTGCCGATCCTTTTTTATTTAAAAGAAAGAAAGAAAGAAAACATTTATTCACTACACAAAAGACACACAGATACAAAGGGAGTAGAAATACAATACAACTACTCACTCACTCATACATACATATCTACTCATACTCAGCAAGCTTCGTGGCCTAAACGGTACTCGACTGAAAAAGCATACATTATATAACGATTGCATAAAATACTATCGCAAGTCCGACTCTTCTGTACAGGTCGTATTTCTCGCAAATTTTGTGAGCAGGTTTAATAATTCTATTTTTTCATATGTCAATTTCTTTTTTCGAAATTGCGAAGTTATTTTTGTTAAAACGATTGGCTTTAGAGTTCTACAGCTCACACAGTCCTAGCTTCACTACCTAGTATAAAACAAAGTCGCTTCCCGCTGTCTGTCCCTATGTATGCTTAGATCTTTAAAACTACGCAACGGATTTTGATGCGGTTTTATTTAATAGATAGAGTTATTCAAGTGGAAGGGTTATGTACCCGTGCGAAGCCGGGGCGGGTCGCTAGTTAAGAATATAAAGTTGCCACACTTGCCAACTCTTAGCAGCAATACCCAATCTTCGGCGGCAAAGTAATCATATCTACTACTCAAACTTAATAACTTATTAATTAACAACGAAGGCAAGTCTTCAAATGCCCGTTTAATATTAAATAACATACTCCCGGTATCAGGATGATTAAAAATTCTCTCTTATATATCAAGGCGAGACTGTAAGGAGCATTTCAATTAGGTATTCGCGTAATAGTGTTTAAGATTGTAATTTACGAGTGAAATTAACGTTAATTTAATGTGTACGTTTAGCGAATATTCTTTAGGTTAATTTATAACCGACTTCAAAAAAGGAGAGGGTCTCAATTCGTGCTAATCCTTTATTTTTATGCATGTTCCCCGATTACTCGTAGACCTTTATACAATAGCGGTGTAGACACTAAATAAAATAATCAATAATGTCATATTTTCTCGAAAAAGGATTAAAATGTAGTCAAATAGAGAAAAAATCAACGCAAAAGGTTAAATAATCACGAAGTTATAAGTGTCCATAGTTTAAGAAGGGGTATGTTCTGTCCCTTTTTCGCAAAGCGCAACTTCATATGAAACGATGACGCTGGAAGAATGTGACGTCACAGAAGACGGCAACGTGCCGTGCCCCATCGTGTTCGGCGCCGCCATCGACGCGGCCTGCCGCGCGCGCGACTCGTGACGCGGCAGCCTCGCGGATTGTGACGTCACACACTGTTTGCGTTTTCTCTCTCTTGCAATATTAAAACGGTTGTAGCTTCGTAATTCTTTGAGATATCTGAATGGGATTTTCGTCACTAGGCATATTTTATGCCTTCTTACTTTTGGAGTAATAATAATTTTCGAGTATACACCTCTATTCTTTTGTTGGTTTTAAGGTTATCCTTACCAGGTAGCCCCATGGTTATCAGGTCGGGATATGTTGATGGCATTCTGTTGAAATCAATGGAACTCTTCAATTTTTTTTGGCACACATGAAGTTATTTGGGTGCTGGTTTGAAGTCGGTTAAAACTCTGTTTTTAAAGTACCTAAATTATGTAGCGTCAGTAGTTGTAACGTCTGCCTGCTAAAATTTTATATTTCAAATTAAATGGAAATATTGCAAAATAAACCGAGCAAATCGTTCCCATAGCTCAGTTGGTGGAAGGTGGAAGTCGACTCGTATGCCAGAAAGACGCATGTTCGAATCCTGCCCGGAGCAATATATTTTAATGATTCCCTTAAGTTTAAAAACAAACCTTTGTAGCAAGCGTTTGCGTGTGATTTGAAAAAAAAATCCCAATCATACAAACTTAAAGTTCAAAATTACAACAACTTCCCTCAAAAACCTAAAACGCTGCAATCAGCCATCTTGGATTTTTCCCAATTGTTTTTGTCTCTTCTGTTGACACATTCCTTTAATGAAAAGCTAACTCCGACGGTGCTAGAAATTATAATTAGTTGACAAATATTTGTCGCCGTACCCTTGGAGGTTGTTTTTTTCCAATTTCGAATTCGCCATCGGCGTTCGGTTCTAACGGTTTTTTAAAAAGATCCGGCGCGAAGGACCAAATGTCGTTAGATAATAGGATTATTCTTTCCACTTTCATGTTTTCTTTGTTCTTTGTTAATAATCTATATAGTGTTTTACTATTTCATGTTAGATACATGGAATCGACATGGGATAAACGATTTATTTTTGTTATATACATAGTATACATACGTTTATAATTAGGCATATACTTGTTTTGTCGTCTTTATTTATTTATTGTTAGCTCTTCTATGAAAGACTTTTATTATTTTTCTTTTGTCGTAAATTTAAAGAGGCCAAAAAATTTTTTTTTAATTACAATTTAAATTTTTAAGAATTTTGTAGTATTTTACGTTTTATCTGTTTTTTAATGTTACTTAGTTATTTTAAAGGAAAAATAACATTTTATACTCTTCTGCTAATAAAGTATACAAGTGTATGTACGAGTATCTCTCTCTGTATTGCAGCTCACAAAGTGTCATTAGATACATCATGAGTATCATGACAGTGGTAGTGAATACCTACCTACATTTAATTTACCGGGTTTTTAAAAGATGTTATCGAAAACCGGCTGCATCACGTAAAAAGCCGACGAAAAAGTTCACAACTGATTTGCATTTCATTATAATTCTATCAAGCAAAAGTTATTGATTAATCTCCCACCCCTGCTAAATACTGACTGTTCACAATGCACCTCTTCTCGTTTCAACACTGCCCCCAGTATAGCTTGAGCCTTGTCCGTTACAACTATAAGCGATGAGTTTAGACTTAGACTGGCATCCCCAAAAGTCTGACCAACCTCACTCTGAAGACCTATTGTTTCTACAAGACCATTCAGGCTTGGAGAGGTACCCAGGTCTGAACCATTCCAAAGCACAAAGTTTAGTAAAAAGCGTGGTGAGGCTGATGCCTTGGTGACCTTACCAGCATGCGTAGTATTGCGTAGGCAGTTCCTGCTTAGGCAGGAACCAGGAACGCATGCTGGTAAGGGTGCCGGACATTGTTGCCTAACGTTAGGATAGTCTTGAGGAAAAGCGTTACTTTTCGATCACCGTGACCGTCGTTCCAGTTCCAAAAATATCACTGTGAAATATCACCGTGACTTTGTCACTCCCGTTACTCGTATCACAATATTCACAATAGACGTTCCCGTATGATATTTTTATTTAAAGTTTGAAACTGCGGTCACACACTAACATGCGTTCAGTTCGGTAATGACATTTTACATAGCGTGATTTTGCTATACGTACTCGTATTGTCGTGACATGAGTGACGGAAGCTCTCGGCGATACCGCTAGGAACAGTAGGACCCAAGTGATTTTTTAACGTTGTTCCTCCGTGACAAGTCACAGTGATACTTTTAGGCGCCGGATCACTGTGACTTTTTCACCGTGACGTTATTTATCACTCACCTCTGTATACCTAACCTAGGACTGCGTGATACAAGGCTGTGCAGCAGAGGAAACGCTTTCACCCGTACTAACCGATTGCCCTTACCGTTGCTCTTTTCTGGGCAAACACAGTGACAGTGCTCGAAACAGATCAATTATCTTGTGTTCAGCTAAATCCTGCGATTCTTTGAGATTGCAGGACTTGACCAAGAATTGTAGTCAGTGGCGGTCACAATAGAATCAGCAATGTTCGCAGTGAAATAAGGACTTTTTCACACCTGCAATTCAGAAAAGAACAATTGTTGCCGTCAAATGAGGGATTTCACTTTTCCTCATAGAAGGTATGAAATGCAGTATGTGTCACTCGGTGGCAAAATTATTTCCACCTTGGGTGTAAACGCTTGAATTCCTCGTTAAGCTGGAGATTCGCTAGCTATAGGTAAATATATAATTTTGGTCCCTTGAGACACAATCTACTATTATAGCCCGGAACGGCCACTACCCGAATAATAAAAATACTACACTGGTTTGGTCGACGCGACTTGGTAAGCGTTGTAAATACCACAACCAGGTTTGATTTGGGAAAAGATCTAGTTGATCCAACGAATTGGGCTCATTTGAATTCCGAATGCCGAACGCCGTGGTGTTTTTTTACTGGGTTTTATTATAACTTATTCGTTCCTGTTTTAAAATGTTAATTTATAATGCGGGTTTGGATTAAAAAAAAAAATATTATAGGAAGTTTGTGTAGATGATCTACTGATTTTATACGGGGTTAGTGAATGGAAATCAGAAACTATTATAAGTAGATAAAGTGCTTAGGAACTACGACATCGATTTTAGTTGTAAGAATAACTGAATTGAAAAAACGAGATTACTGTGAGGTATAACACTGTTGGAAATAATAAAATTTGATCTAAATAGAAAAATAATATTCTTCCCCTGACCCTTGGCCAAATAATGAAGGGTTTTCGTCAGGCACACCTGTTGCTCACCGAGGTATTAAAAAATCTCTGTATATATTTCTATTAGGGCACTAAATCCTAAGTCAAAACAATTCTTGGAAGGAGAATGTTTTAAACTCAAAAATAGGAATTCGATTACTTACGTTTCAGTAGAACAAATTCTTCTTCTGCTATTTAAGAGCTAAGCTCTTGTCGGTGTAGCTCAAAGTAGGCCCTCCATCTACTCCGATCCCACGCAACCTCTTAGAAAATAGAAGAGCGAAGATCATTGGGCACGTCATACGACATGACAAGTTCATACTCAACATAATTGAAGTTCGTAGTTCATAGTTATTTATTCAGTAACAATATACATTGCATTTGAAATAAAAATGTCAACATAATACAAATAATAATTCCAAAATATCTTTTATTATACGAATCATCTATATTAATATTACTACATTTATTAATTTTATAGTATAAAGTATACATTAACATACTTAAGTCCAAATATTACATGACTACTATAAGCCAGTCAGTATAGTCAACCCCGTTCGTTATCGCTCCCGGTGCAAAAGTGCTTCTGCACCAGAAATGATTCGGAACGGGGGTCCTCTCCCTTTTGGCTTAAATTCCAAAAAAAATAAAAAAAACGAATACAGTAATAAAAAGTAACAATAAAGCATAAAGAAGAAAATTAATAGAAAATCAGTAGGAGTTTATATAATGTCAACTATGTCTTTGTATCAATCAAATAATTTACTAAATGTCAATCTAATGCATAATTATATCACAGTCTACACGCAATAATAATTCTTAAAAGGTAACAGGTAACATATAGGATAAACAAAAAAAAAAAAAGGAAAGATAGAGGGGAAGCGAGGAAGAGAAAGAACAAATTCAAATTACTTAAAGTTTGCTCCTTCCAAAACTGCTACCACACGCAGTTCGTGTTTCTGTCGAATAATACAAATATTTTTTAATTTTTAATTTACCCTAGTTGAACGTAGCTTATTCGGAAATAATCACTCGTTTTGACCATGTGCTTTTTAGTCAGATCAGGGCTTGTTGTTACGGGAGAATACTTCACTTTCGGATACCAGTGCCATCCTTTATAGCTTTGCATTGTTTGTGGCAACCACAGTTGCCAATTTCGCGGACCCCTACACTTATTGTGGCAACTTTACTGTGGCTGCCAAGCAAAGCATGGGCTGCTTTGATGAAGAAAAATTAGAAGCAATTTAGGCTACCTTTTCTAAAATCCACAATCAAATGAGCGGTTAGGCATGTCTCCCGGACCCCAAATCTGGGAGACAATCTCTAAGGAGTCGGTCTCCCCTGTAATGACGTCATCGAAATTGCCCCATTGGCAAAGGAATTTGAAGCTTGCAGACGTTACATTTCATATTTGAATGGATTTGCGGGCGCTCGGATCCTCGCTGACGTGGACGGCTGTGCCTGGCTGTCGTGGCATCTGACCGGCTCGGTGCGGCTTTTCCCTACTGAACTCTATTAAAATCCGGTCGGCTACAGCGGGGTCGGCCCTTTGGGTGAACATCGTATATAATAACAAGCACTAGATGTCACAAGTTATATCGAACTAACATTAGGGAGCGATAAAACATTTTGGGGTAGAGACTTAAAGTCTTACAATAATTTGTTTGAAAAGTGCACCAAACGGTTGGTCTCCACACCGAGTGCTTACCGGCTATTACATATTCTGTACCTGAGCTTTCAACCTTTATTGTTATCGAATACCTATTTATAGTTTCGTACAAGAAAATATTTTATTCAATGCTTACCTGGCCGCTACACGGTTTGGCTTTTAGACGGCATTTTTCCTTCCTCCATCTCGGCTCGATGGTACGTCGACTCCGATTGATTTTGATTTGACGGTTACAGTAATAACTTGGTAGGGCTTTGTTTTTTGGGGAAAATCTGAACTTATTATACTAGTGTTATAAATAGGTAGAGTTTAGTGGGTAGCTTTGCGAGGGCGTAAAATTGTATTTAGGGATCTCTGGAAATCTCAATTTAACTAAAATATAGTTTTTTTTTTAAAGATCATCTTGGAATATCGGGGTGGTCAATGCCACGTTTAGTACCGCGGTTTTGGTTGCTGTCTTTTTTGTAGTGTGTAGTTGAAATATGATCCGCTACCTTTTTTAGGGTTCCGTAGCCAAAAAGCTATACGGGAAATATAATTTAGTCGTCTCCGTCTGTTTGTCCGTTTGACTTTAAGACGGTATTTTTCCTTCTTCAATCTCGGGTCGATGGTACGTAGACTCAGATTGCTTTTGATTTGACAGTTACAATAACTGTCACTTGTCACTGACAGTAACTGTCACTACTCTTATAACTAGGTAAGGCGGTGAAAAAAAAAGTGTTGTATAGAACATTTGTAAGGCTTTGATAGAAAATCTATACTAATATTATAAAGAGAAATAATCTGTGAGATTGAGTAATCTCCGGAAAAGCTTATCTGATTACAAACATTCTAGATGTTTGGATGTTTGTTACTCAATTACGCTTAAACCACTGAACCTATTTAGAAGGATTACAAACAACACACCGTTAATAAAAAACAAGATGAAATAATCTGAAATAAGGGAAGAAGTGTCTAAGGCAGAAAAATCATTTGCACTACGCCTCCCAGAATAGGATATCAAATATCCTCTGAGGTAAACCACGAGTTATTCGCGAAGTCTCGGGCAAAAACAATATATCGGAATTGAATTTAAACTTTCGTGAGACATGTTTAAAATAATACTAATAATTACACGACTAAACACATGTATAATACATGTATTTCCAACTCTTCGGGAGCTCTTCTTCAGGATGAGTGATTTCGCGGCAGTGTCGCTTCAGGCTCTGAAGGATTCGAAACATGTCGCCCGTAGTGAAATTTAAGACGCGAGTTTAACTGTAATTATTACATATTGGAATATAATATGTAATGAAGATTCGTTTTTGCGCTTAGGGATAATATCCCTAAACAATATTTCCGTTTCAATATTTCGGGGTTAAAGTGTGTTGTGGGCGATGGGCTAGCAACCTATCACTGCGATATCACATTTTGTTGAACCCTCATTTATGCTAAAAGTGGCACTGGAACATACGTTGCATGTATAGTGCTCTGTCTACCTCTTTTGGGAATAAAGGTGTGAATCTATGTATGTACGTAACATTTTATTTTACCAACTGCACTAAAAAACTACATTACTATTCCCCCTAAAGAAATATGACATGTCTCACAATTCCAATCTGCGTGCCAGCAAGCCATAATGCAATCTATACTCTACAAATCATAGACTATGGACGACCGTACACAAACAGGGGACAGAACAGGCCCCGATTCCCAGGATTACCCCGAATGGGATTGAATAGGGATGAGAAAAGTCGATGGTTAGTTACATCGATGTCGATAGTTTTCGAACTTTAATTGACTTTCAGCCAATATTGGCACAAATCTCGACTCAATGTCAAGCAATTCACGAACCAATAGGGGTGTGGACACTAAATAAAATAGTCAATATAGTCATATTTTCTCGAAAAAGGATTTAAAATGTAGTCAAATGAAGAAAAAAACAACGCAAGAGGTTAAATAATCACAAAGTTATAAGTGTCCAAAGTATTAAGAAGGGGTATGTTCTGTCCCTTTTTCGCAAAACGCAACTTCAATATGATACGATGACGCTTGTATATTGTGACGTCACTAGAAGACGGCAACTTGCTTCGGCGCCGCCGTCGACGCGGCCTGCCGCGCGCGCGACGCGTATTGTGACATCAAACACTGTTTGCGTTTTCTCTCTCTAACAAGCAATATTAAAACGGTTGTAGCTTCGTAATTCTTTGAGATATCTGAATGGGATTTTCGTCACTAGGCATATTTTTTGCCTTCTTTCTTTTGGAGTAATAATAATATTCGAGTCTAAACCCGTATTGTCTAATTGGTTCAAGAAGCACACTTACATATTAAAAAAATAAAATTTTCGCTCAACAATTATATTAAAGTTAATATAAATCATCAGTTGTTTCATAAATAAATAATAACAAAATTTTAAATGGAATCTATATCAGAAAAAGTAAATAGTTTTCATGAAAAAAAAACAACGACACTTGCGAAAAATACTCGGAAAATATAACCCTAAAACTTTATTTTCCATTTCAAAGATTTCGAAATACGTAAAAACTAAAATAATGGTCGCTGTTTGCGCATAGAAAACAGTGACGTCGTTTGGAAGTTTCATAAAAATGTTGCTCATTTGAATACCAGCCAGTTAAATACTGCATTCCGAAAGCAAAAGTTCGTATTTCTAATAGTAAAGGCATGGAACAAATTACCCCTTAAAAGTAGTAAACGCTAGAAGTTTTAACCAGTTTAAAAACAGACTCGACACACTATCCACTATCTATTGTGTGACATGTATATTCTTTAACATGTTATTGTGTACAATAAAGTGCTTACATACATACATACTATCTAAAGCAGTGTAAACCTGTGCTAAGTGAACTATGATATAGACGAAGCAGCATCATCTGAATGTCCAACGTAGGATAATAATAATAAATTTACGTTGGCCATCCAGGGCTATGTCCAGCAGTGGACGTCTCTCGGCTGATATGATGATGATCCAGAGTACGGGCTCTGAAAAATAAATTAGATTTTCCATTTAGTCTAAAATATATTTGAAATAAATACTTAGGTATAAATACGTAGTTTATCAATATTGTTTAGATAACTTTTCAACAAAGGACAGAACACAAAGCTGGGTCCTCACAATTACTCAACTGGATTTCTAGTGCTGAGAAAAGTCGATAGTTTTAACGATGCCGCCATGTTGAATTGAAATAATACTCAATATTGAGGGCTCTGTATTTGTCTCTAGCTCAACACAACGAATCTTCAAATCAATAAAGGGTCGGCAATGCGCTTGTGACTCTGCAGTCG
This sequence comes from Epinotia ramella, assembly GCA_947578815.1. Lineage (NCBI taxonomy): Eukaryota > Metazoa > Arthropoda > Insecta > Lepidoptera > Tortricidae > Epinotia > Epinotia ramella. The sequence continues at coordinate 3,991,553 of OX388227.1, read as the reverse complement.
CCAGCTTTTAAACGCTAGGGTGTCTGCTTATCATCATTCAGATAGTCCGTATCATAAAAGAATTGGGTATCCGAATCATCATCATCATTTGCCTATAATCGGTCACTGCTGAATAAATGAATGAATGAAAACATTTATTTCAGAACACGTTCCTATCGGTTAGTAACATTTTAACTTAACCTATTGTTAAAATACACATTTTTTTTAAATACATGATTAACTATACCCGGTAAATTATTAAATTAGGTCATTCATAAGACTGGCTCAGAATGGAGGCCTACGATCAGCAATCCAATTTTAATCCTTTTAATATTTCAAATATTGACATACCTTTAAATTTTGCCTATTTTAGGTTTATGAATATTTTAAATGTTGACCATGTTTGTGTTTTACTTTTTTTTTTTTTATAAACCTAATCATTTACTGATTAGGTACTACCTATAATAGGCAAAATTTAAAGGTATGTCAATATTTGTAATATTAAAAGGATTACAATTGGATTGCTTATCGTAGGCCTCCATTCTGAGCCAGTCTTATGAATGACCTACATAATTATAAACGAATAATATAATAAATATTATGGGACAATCTTACACAAATCGAACTTAAGCACGTTAAGCTCAATAAGGCTTGTGTTGGGGGTACAAGACGATGATATATTTAATGTATATAAATACTTAAATACATAGAAAACATCCAATACTCAGAAACAAATATTCATGCTCATCACACAAATATACACGGTGGAATTTAATCGGTGATCAGGAATCCAAAAATCTTAATTATCAATCTACACAGAAACCAATACGTGAGATCTCGTGCAATATAGCTCACAATCTATTTAATCACACTTAATTAACATCGGTAAAATGTACACTGACTGAATAAATGGACACCCTACTTTTATTGAAGGGAAGTTACTCGTAAGTGTACATACGTCAAGTGCTTGCTGGCTTTGGCGGGAAACTAGACAGATCAGACGATTTGAAGCAATTTGTTATGAATTTGACAATGACAAATTGACAGCTTATTGCTCATTTATGTTTTAAGTTTCTATGGCTGATAGTTTGAAAAGAGGTATTAAACTTTTCAGACTAAACCATTAGTAGGGTGACAATAAATTTTAATTCAAATTTAATTTCAACTTAAAAATTAGTTATGATAAAAAAAAACTTGGTTCCACTTAAGTACTACATAAACATGACCGCCATCGATTACTGAATTAGAAAAATGGGTTCCTGTTCACCGATTAAATTCCACCGTGTATACCGGGATTTGAACCCCGGACCTTCGACTTCGTAGGCAGCGTCACTACCCACTAGGCTAACCGGCCGTCCAAATCTATCGAGCGAAGCCTTGGGATGAGGGCATCCTCTGGCCATTGAACCCTAACTATAGATATGTTGAGATTTGTAATATTAGATAAAAGACAGATGACGCTGATGCGGCGTCCAGACGTGTAAAAGAGAATATGGTTCCGCCCACATTTAATCTATTTACATCACCGCGCCTTATAGAGAGAGTAACTGTTCACGTGGATTCTCATTTGAGCAATACACGACGCCTTGGCTATTTTCCATTTAGCTATGTTGCTGACAAAAAAATGCATACGAATTTAACAACAAATAAATCTGTACAAAAGCTTGTATAGTGCGGATTCTTTTTCTAAATAATCTAGTCAAAATCGTTTTCTGGATAAAACACAGCGGAAAACCTTGCATTTTTCTTAGGTTTTTGAAGGTTAATATTAAGAATAAATTTATGAAAAAAAGGAAAACATAGGAACATGTCAATAGTAGCCATAGATTTATGGAAAAAAAAATATTGCTCTACTGCCATCCAGGGAGAAAACAGGGGACTACGTTTGTATGGAAAAACGGCCCTTGTGTTTCCTCTTAAGAGTCTTAAGACCCGAGGGTCCAACAAAGCAATTGTTTAGCCGCAATAGCCACAAATACTTCGAAATGAAAAGGCCATGTTTCGGGACATCCTAAATTAAATAACCGCAATAGGTTTTTTTTTAGCGTTTAACACTAGTTTAATTTACATAATATATTATTATTTATAATACCCAACTGTATTCGCCATTTCCAGGATCCTATCATAAAAAATAAAAATATCAATATCCAAAAATGACGATATTAGTGATATCTCGCTCTGTTACCGTTGTTTTTTCATGGGTTTTTACGAGTCCGATTTAAACATGGTAATGTAATTTTTATTAGTGTAATTTTTGTAGTTTAGATGTAAAATTAAACAAAGATCAAGACAGGATTAAAAAAAAGACCGGGTTGCACTCCGGGAGTGCCGGCAGAAGTGAAAACTCAATGACATTAGGTATAACAGTTTTGACGTGACCTGTCTCGAATCTCACGTCTTACGCATCTTACGGTCACCTGTGACGAGTTTAACAATTTTTCCCCATCACAAAAAGTGCACAGCGCCGCTAAAGAAGCTTTCACTTCAAAAAACTGTACAATGTTGCACTATTTTTGGATAAATGACGGTATTTTACCTACTTATATTCTTTGTCCGCGAGTGTACTTTAATCGAATAGTGACTCTATTCTTAAAGTAGCAAGGTTCAAATTAAAGCGAAAGGCAACTTTTTATTACAACCACAAAATATAAGTTCCATCTTTTTCTGTTCAAATGAGGACACACGTTTACCAGTATAAGGCGCTATGTCACCTCTCCACCTATCACGTACTCTACAAAGGTCTCGCCGCTTTGAGTAAACTTCCTAATTGGCTCAAATTCTAGATCCGTGGGTGTAGCCGCGTACATTTGCATACACCGCACACCCGCGTTCCAAACTGTAGGAGGAAGTGGAGGAACACTGCCGGAGATACTTAAACAAGTTCAAAAAAGGAAGGCCTTAGAGCCTTATCACACTTGCGATTTCCAAGCGTATTTTGTATGAAGGCGATCACGCAGCGTGTTCGCCGCGACTGATAATTGTATAGAAAATACGCTCGCAAATCGCAAGTGTGATAAGGCTCTTAGGGTGCCTTTCCACCAGAGATGTGAACGTAGCTGTAGCTGGAGCTGCGTTTCAAATGTATGAAAACATAGCATAGCATGGTATAGCACATCTCTGGTGGAAAGGCACCCTTACTACGGGTCGCCGGGATGCTCGACCTTTGGTACTGATTTTAAGACGACACGCTAGAATAACATGAATCTTTGTCGGGTGTGAAATTAGTTTCTGTTGCTAGATATTAAAAAGCTCCCGAAGAGTTCGAAACATGTCGCCCGCAGTGACGTTTAATACGTGAGTTGAACCGTGTAATTATTAGCATTAAGTTACTAATCGCTTAATTCTCTTCTATTATACCGTGAATTATTATAGAAAAAAAATATGTTTCCGACCTAGATATTGCGGATCCCATTGTGTACCTATACAAAGATTCATGTTATTCGAGCTTGTCGTTTTAAAATGAGAACCATTTGTATGGGAGTCCAGCGCCCTGGCGACCCTTAAGGGGCTCCTAACTCCCAATGACCTTAAATCTGTAACTGTCCGTTCTATGGCTTATTGTATTAACAACAACGAGGTTTACCGAAATAGTTCATTAAAACATTCAAAACTCACAGTTTTCGAGATAAATGGCACCAAATTTTGGCAATTTTAGGACAAAAAAACCGTTTTTTGGACGTATATTTTGTGAAAATGCGTTAAATAAGAATCTCTCGTGGGTCGTTAGAGATGTCAATAAGGGACAGTATGTAGATTTCATATATAAAAGTTCATAAAAATCATAAACAACCTACCACTTAATATCGAAAACCGAGCTATTTTGGACCATGTTTGAATAAATCATTAAAAAAAAAACTAATTTCAAAAACATTCTCGTACACTGAGAAAAACGGGCTACTTACATTGGGCAAATTTGTAATGTACTGGCAGCCAGATACGTATCACGTGCTTTTCACACGTAAATTATAAGAGCTTTACTTATAATGTAACGACACCATGTTAAGTCAGTATGCGGGATAATGCTCTGTAAAGACAATGCAAACGAGTTACTTGTAATGAGGCCGTATCCTTATTATGTATGGCGCGTCAAGAAATTACTGTGCCTGCACTGGTAACATTTACGTATGCGGTTTAATGATGCCCCTTATGTATAACAGAGCAGCCTACGGAATTTAATTAACCCGCAACAGGAAATATGTATGCGCTATACGTACGAAGTGATGCAGCTGCATTATATCAGTATCCAGGCTCTTTATAACAGTAACTGGTTGCCAAATCATTGTACTGACTCCGTCTCATTAAATAATGTACCCGGTTACGTACGGTATATGCCGAAACATTTTACGCACACTGGATAATTAATAATGTCTCCGCCTACATAATCATTTACGTATCCTGGCTCATTTTACGATCTCCGTTTACTTACTGACTGTGTTCGGTACATAGCATCTTTATGACGTAAGCCGCATCTAGAAATTACTTTTGCGCACTCTTAACATTTATAATAGTAACCTGTGAGGCTTGCTTGCCAAAGCATTGTACTGACTCCGTCTCATTAAATAATGTACCCGGTTACTTACGAGTAGTCGGGGATATGCCGATACATTACGTTCGCACACTGGCTAATTAGGTAATAATGTCTCCGCCTACAGTTTACGAACTCCGTTTACTTACTGACTACGTTCCGTACATACCTGGCCACTTTATACTTAATTTAAGTAATCTGATTGTTCATCCTTCGTAACACTAACCGAGTCTTGTTGCCACATCATTTCACACGCGTTCCGCTTACGGAAGCATACGTATGCTGTCTATTTACTTAACACAACGGAATTGTTGGAATAGACTACATACACAATGAATACACAAGCTGCAGAACGTTAAAACATAATACTATCCCGTCAAATCAAATCAATCAACTGAAGTTACGTCATCTATTCCATTGTAATTGGTATGAGATTATAAACATTTCATTGCGCCATCTATATGTTTACATTTGAACTAACTTCGCAATGACCTATCGTTATCGATGGATTGCTTCAAAGGCTGCTGTAGTGTTTAAATTATCCGATAGATGGCGTTGATATTTAGTATCTCACAGAACACCTCCACTAGTATCTTAATATATGTCAATTACTTGCATTTACGTTTTTGCTGAGATCCTTTGGGATAATACATGTATCGACCTCGACACGATGTCAAAATCTATCTGTCTACAGAACCCGTAAAACAGTAGGTACCGTTTCGTTCGTCTGTCGGCAGTCGGGTACTAGATAAACAAATATAATAAAACAATATCTACAATCTTTTTCGCCGAGTAATAGTATAGTATACAATAACATAAAAAAGAAATTGCGTAGGCCCGGATTACGTACTCTAGCGTGATAGTCGATTGCTTTCGCTATTACGCTGTTAACACGATGACCAGCCATGTGAAAATATGAATCACTTTCAAAAACGTTCCCACTCTTCATAAGTTCTAAAATACCGAAATAACTAATTTTCCCAGGAGATCTAGCTAGATCGACATACCTATTGGAAACTTCATTAAAAAAGTTATTATAATTAATAAACATATGTTGTTCGTAGGATCTATTAATAGGATAGAATGCAGTAAAAAAAAACATGTGTTATTATGCTAATGAATGTTATTGTTAACATTTAGTAAAATGAGAAATTATGAAAACGAGTTCATCGGTAAATCACAATTATGTATCTATTTTCGTTATAAGTAGTTAGGTATGTCTATTTGATTCATGTTTTAAGGTGTGCAATAAAGAGTATTTGTATTGTTGTATTGTATTGTATGTTCTTTGTACGTAATGGGGTGTATACATGTCATGATTAGTCAGCCCCAATTTATCAGAAACTGACTAATTGCTATCGTCTGGAGGCATGTTGCGCTGCTGATCCAAGAGTATGCGCCCACGGGCAACTTAGTCGCAAGGCGATTTATTTGTCTCTTTCGACAAATCTGTCAAACGAGTTGTACTGACAAATTGTATGCACATCACAATCAACACAATTTGGACCATGGAAATATTTATGATCTGCCAAGTTTTCTGTCAGATAATTTTGAAGTAAAATATTTAAAATATTATACAATAATTTGTAATTAGCCTTTCCACAAATTTAACACGCATTTATTAAAGAGATTTTATTTTGAAGCTGCTATACTGCTATTAAAACGCGTTTTATAGTAGATTTGAGTCTTTTTTTAAATAAGGTTTGCATTTTACCTCGAATAGCAATATCTTAGGAAACAATAAAAATATCACAATCATGAGACAGTGCTTTGGTATGGCAATATAATTTTTACTAAATGGTATCCCTTAACTGCCACAATTTGTCAAAAATTGGGGCTGACAAATCAGAAGATATAATTGTACGGTTTGTAGAGCCCATAATATAAGTAACCGCGCACATTATACTGCAGCCGGTTACTTATTCTGTAGCGGCTTACTTACGTCGTACTGCGCATTTAACGCATTTGGGGTTGCCATCGCATTAATGTTATGTTGTTTGGTGGTTATTAGCTACTTCATAAGTTTATTTTTGTTTGCTCTTTTTACTCGACTGCCGAAGAAAAGGAGTGTAATTTTTTTTTACAACCGAGTGGGCAAAAACTTTAGTTCAGTAAAAATATAAGCAAAACAAAATAAGTTTGTAAGATGCAGATTGCGACCAAATGGCTGCTTTCTAACGTAATTATTCATTTTAGTAGCCGACCGCTGGATTTTATTGGAATATAAGTATCGAGGGGGCATACATCATAATGCTTAATACTACCTAATAAAACTTGTAGTTTGGGCCCTAATCTGTTATGGGGGTCTACCTCTAGGTAGGGTCAGTATGTACTCATGGTAACTAAAATTTCAGATATCTATATAACTTTATTTATACACAGCGACGATACAGGGGCCAAGTGATTCCACGCAGAAAAAATCTCCAGGACAAATGTATGGGAGAGTGGGGTTCAGTGGGTCATGGGTCTCAGTGGATCGTTTGCTATAGCTTTGCATGTATTGCACGCACATACATAGACGCTCGCGACGTTGCCGCTCTGCCATGCCCACATCAACCGAACCAGTGATCCGCGTAGTGTGAGGTCGTGTAAGTAAGTGCGAAAGTATTTATTTACAAAGTAAGTGCGAAAGTATTTATTTACGTGATTTTCAAAAACGTTAAGTGTCAAAATTTTCTACCGATAGAATTGAATACGAGTCGATTGGTCAATACCACTCGATTTTCAATTTTCTATCGCTCGTATTTCAAAAATAGCATTTCATCGTTTTTGACCATTTTCCAGTGAAATAGTCGAGCGTTCGAAAGTCAAAAATCGGTCCTCGATTGCTCCAACTTTGAACCGATCTAGTTCGTAAACGGTCAAGTTATAAAAATAATATCAATAAAAGATGCTTCTTATCAAAAAACTACTAAAAACGCATAAAAACTCGCAAATTTTGTTAAGTCCTTGCTATACTCATACTCAGACCGACGTCATGATCAAAAATACACCTTGTAAAATGTATTTTTTTGTAATCTACAAATATGTTCATGCAACCAGCACGGCTATCACGAGACAGCGCGGCGCGCGAGATCTCTCGATTTTTCTAACACTATCTATCTCTCTCTTTTTAGAACACTTAGAAAGAGAAGTACATATAGTGAGAGAAAAATCGAGAGTAACTAGTTCGCGGCCGTCTCGTGATAGACGTGCTGGGTGAGTGAATAAAGAGCTAAATATCTTTTAAAACGTTTCATGAGAGATTTAAGCTAGTAAGGATATACTTAATATCTTTTAAACACAAATATATCGAGAAATTATGAAAACGTACTTTGCGGATCCTCGCGACTATTTTCTGATCTTTTCAAGGCTCGTCTCGCATCGAATCGAATTCCAGTGCTGGCAACACTGGTGCTCACTTCATGTGACGCCGCTCACCGCACGCGCACGAAATTATTACTCACGATCGATAGCCATCGAAACTGGAACATGGATTTATCAGAAATTTTGAACGCGGAAGGATTAAGTGAAATAGTCCCATTTCTTGAAGGTAAGCCAATAAGCCATTGCTTGTCTGTAGGTTTTATTTCGATTGTGTGTAAACGTAGGTAATGATAATGATTATACATAAATTTCTTAGATCTATCGCCCGTGGCGGCTTAAATTTGTTTGCGCATTGTTTTATTGTCATGTTTAAACAGCTTTGTCCAATTATTACTACACAAAGTAGTAAGACCCATGGAAAGTTGCCCTAGACAAATTTTAGGCCTGCACGGCTATCACGCGACCACGCGCGAGCTCTCCATTTTTATCGCACTTTCTTATACGAACACTTAGAACAAGAGGTAGTTTTAGTGCGAGAAAAATCCAGAGTATGTCGCGGCCGTCCCATGATAGACGTGCAGATGAAGTCCGGCCATTTTGATCATAAATAATCATAATTTACATTTTAGGTTAGGGCGGTTAGGTTCTGTAAGATTTCGGTTTTAGTACATCAAACAAGCTGTATAACAATTTCACAAAGCCAAACCCATGATTTGCTTTTTTTCAGACAACCTTATATACACAATAGATACTGCCATTCTGTTAAACGATGAAGAATTAAAAGAAATGATTCCAAAGATTGGTCCCAGAATAAAATTTAAAAATTGGCTACAACTGCAAAAAGCGACCAGTGTCAATACTGTCAATGTACGTATATACTGTTCTTTGGTCCTCTTGTATTTAGGTAATAGACCTCTCGATTCTCATGGCCTCTGCAAAGTAACGCTGTATCTATAGTTTTATTTTTTTATATGCTTAAGAATAACAGATCTACATGTCTGTCTACTTCGTAATAAAGTTTTTAAATTATTTTTCTAGAACCTTGGAACTAAGAATGCTGAGACAAACGACTCAAATCAAATTGCTGTACCAGACACTGATGTTGATGATGGTATAAAAATTTCCTCAGACGCTGCAAATAACACTGTGAGTTACTCATAATCATATCATTACTCAGTTTGATATAACAAAACATAACTAAATTCATTGTATTGACAGTCTAGTTTTTCTGACAAATTCCTAAGTCATTGCCCGTCACGTCAAAATCATTATTGAACAGAAATATGTAAAATTGTAGCTAGTAGGTGTTTTTTGACTGTACCTCAGAATAAGAAGTTATTTTAAACTGCGTTTGCAGGCGGACATATATGGTTCGGAGCGGACCAAATCCGTTGTCCGGCCCGTACCAAATTCGATTGTCTGCTGTTACTGCTTTTACTATATACAATTTGTAATTACAATTACGATTTACATTTATACCCTGTCCAAAAAAAAATATAAGTTACAATATTGTCATGGTAGAAAATTTTCAAAATTGTAGCTATAATTTTACATATTTCTGTTCAATAATGATTTTGACTTGACGGGCAATGACTTAGGAATTTGTCAGAAAAACTAGTATTAAACGCATATAAGTAATTGTAGTTACAAGTTTACAATATTGTAGAATTGTAATACAATTCTGACAGGCGGCCTCACCCTTATAGGGTTCCATACCCAAAGGGTAGAACGGGACCCTATTACTAAGACTTCGCTGTCCGTCTGTCTGGCTGTATCTCATGAACCGTGATAGATAGAAAGTTGAAATCTTCACAGATGATGTATTTATGTTGCCGCTATAACAAAAAATACTATAAAACCAAATACCCATGATAATATATATTTAAGGGGGCTCCTATATAACAAACGTGATTTTTTTGCCGTTTTTATGGATAATTAATGGTACGGAAGCCTTCATGCGCAAGTCTGACTCGCACTTGGCCGGGTTTTTTTATGTTTGTAATAATAATAAATAACATATGTTCCACTTTTAATGATAATAAAATTAGTAGTTATTATGGTTAATTTTAAAGGTTTCCGATTAGTTGTATTTAAGGCTTCCACTCACCGAACGCGGGTCGGGCACGGCGCGGTTCGGGCGCGGCACGGGTCGTGCGCGGTATATCTCTCTCACTACCAACGCATTTAATATCTCTCTCACTATCTCTATCACACCGTTGCGCGGGCCCGCGCTACTGTGCGATAGAGACGCCGCGCTACTGCGCGAAAGAGATAGAGATAACGCCCGACTCACGCCGCGCACGACCCGCGTTCGGTGTGTGGAGGCCTTTATGGTAAGCCGGTGGGAATAAGGTTGTATGGACGCCACCCCACTGGTACATGCTAACGAGCCTTTTACACAATTTACAAAATAATATCTACACTAGAAGGTAAAATCTAACGTAGCATGTCAGTCTTGCTGCACGGCTATCACAAGACGGCGCGCAAGCTCTCTCGATTTTCCTCGTCCTATACCTCTCTTTCTAATAACAGAGAGACGGATAGTGCGAGAAAAATCAAGAGAGCTCACGCGCCGTCTTGTGATAGCCGTGCAGCTGCATAAAGCACAGTTTGTCAATAAATGTACTGCGTAGGTAGGTACTCAAACGTGGCACTGTAAGATCACGCTTTTTTTGTTTCAGGTATCGAAACTACTAAATGTAATGTTACTTTCTTTGAGTAGATAGTATGAGTATTTAGACAATGCAATAGTCAAAGTTAGTGCGCTGGTAGAATATACATACCTTAGTTAGTAGTAGTGTTGTTGAACCAGCAAAAATGTAAGTACATCCATATGTATAGTATTTATTTGGTAAGTTGATTGAAGATGCTGGTTAGTATACACATTAAAAGGATGATGACCGCTTTAGTACAGAGCACTTTAGGATATTATGAGACAAAATAGTAATAATGGCTTTATTGTTTAGACTAGAAAGGTAATTTTAAATATAAAAACCTTGTTCGCAGATATATATTTTTTCATTTTTAAAGACATAAAAGAGCATTATACTTTTTAGAGAATTAGCTGTGAATTTTATTTATTTTTGAATAGTTACATGGTGAGGGCAAAAAAGGTCATTGTCCTTTGATGATTAGAATTTGATTTGATAGTTTTAATTATTTCGTTAAAGCTTGTATGTACAGTTGCGCAATTCCCATTTTTTTCCGGGTGTTTCCCATTGGTCTGATCGGTCAATCGGCCCAGTGGGATTTCTTTTTCCCTTCCTTTCACCCATCGCATTGGGCCGATTGATCGTTGGAAACACCTGGCGGTTATTCCAACGATCAATCGGCCCAATGGGATGGGTGATTCCCCTTTGTCCCATCGGTCAGTCGGCCCAATGGGATTTCTTTTTCCCTTTTAACCGATTGATATTTCCAACGGTCAAGTCCAAATGGGATTTAGGGGATTAGTATGGAGAATGGGAAAAAATTCTGTGGAACAAAATGGGAAGGACCCGTATAGTTACTCAGTAGTATTTATTTAGTATTAGCTTATTTCGATAACTGTGCGGCTTTTGACCGAGGAGGTTCTCAAGTCGTCGGAACCTTTTTTGTTTTTTTTTATTATGTTTATTTTTTATGTATGTTTCCGAATCAGGTACTTGAAGACCCCTGGACCGATTCGGCATATTCTTTTTTTTTTAAGAGTATACCTCCTAGGTGGTCCTATAGTCATCAGGTCAGGGATTGATGGTGGGATCCTGACAAAATCGAGGGAACGTATATTATATACAGGGTGTTTGGTATAACGATGTAGGAACTTTAGGAGGTGATAGAAGGGACTATTAGGAAGAGTTTGAACCCTATTTACCTTAGTCCAATAAACCATCTTACACAAATCGACCTAGTCCCATAGTAAGCTCAGTAAGGCTTGTGTTATGGGTACTAGACGACGATATATATATAATAGATATACATACTTAAATACATAGAAAACTTCCATGACTCAGAAGCAAATGTTCATGCTCATCACACAAATATTTGCCCTTACCGGGATTCGAACCCAGGACCTCCAGCTTCGTAGGCAGCGTCACTATCGGTCGTCAAATAATATAATTATAATTATTTGCAATTTCCTCGCGGTAGGCGTGAATTCAGTAAATACCCTATGTACGATTATGAACGTTATCAAGTTGTATTAAACATGTATATAATATATATACTTATAGGTGTTACCATATTAGTTACCGATATTTTTACAGTTGCTAGTACTCGGCGGTAAATGAAATGTCTGCCTGTATGTATGTATGTATGTATGTATGTGTGTATGTATTTCTGTCTGTCTGCCTGTATGCATGTATGTATGTCTGTCTGCCTGTCTGTCTGTCTGTATGTATGTATATATGTGTGCCTGTCTGTCTGTCTGTCTGTCTGTATGTATGTGTATATGTATGTATGAATGTATGCATGCCTGTCTGTATGTATGTACGTATGTATTTGTCTGTGTGTATGTCTGCCTGCCTGTCTGTCTGTATGCATGTATGTCTGTCTGTATGTATGTATGTCTATTTCTGTGTGTATGTCTGTCTGTATGCATGTATGTCGGTCTGTATGTATGTATGTCTATGTCTGTGTGTATGTCTGCCTGTCTGTATGCATGTATGTCTGTATGTATGTATGTATGTCTGTTTGTTTGTCTGTCTGTATGTATGTATGTCTGTCTGTCTGCCTGTATGCATGTATGTCTGTCTGCCTGTCTGTCTGTATGTCTGTCTGTCTGTACGTGTGTGCGTGCGTGCGCGTTGTCACTTCTTCACGCTCAAACGGCTGGACCAATTTTGATGAAATTTGGTATGAAGGTAGCTGACACCCTGGATTAACACATAGGCTACTTTAAAACCGCGGGTAACACCGCGGGGCGCAGCTAGTTATACATAAGTGGCTATATCTTTAGAATGCGTTCACTTAGAGGTTTGAATTTGTCACACCGCCAAGAGACTGCAAACAGACTGCATCCCATACATTCTTTGATAAAATATCAATATTATCCATACTAGTTATGTTACCTGTCAAATTAGTATCCGGGTTAGAAAAACAGCCTGTAATATTAAATATTTATATTAGTTTAAAAAAGAAAACAACGTTTACAGTTCGTTGTGCGTCACTTTGACGTTTGACGCTTGACAGCTCGACTGCTGTCATCTCACTCTGCCCTTCCTCTTGTTAACTCATCCCACTATACACATATAAATTACAGGTATTGTCTATGAAGAAACATTGCTGTGGCTGAAAAACAATGTCGATCCATGGAAATCTGTTGAAGAAAAGTGGGCAGACACTGCAGATCACCGCCTAAACCGCATCCAATGTGGAAAAGGAGAAATTGCGGATTATTTCAAGGATTTCCCAGCCTTGAAACAATCACAAGGCTATACCTTGGTAAGCATATACCGCAGCCTTATTTGTTTTTGCATAGTCCTTGTGGTTTTTGTATATAAACCTACGCAATGACAAATAAATGACAGAAGTTTCTTTATTGTTCTCCTTCCGCACAGACTCTAGACACTTGCAACACCAAACTATTATTATGAAAGCAGTAAAAGAGATAAGCTATTCTAGTGCTCACTTAATACCCCAATAAGCTCTGTGGCAGCGATCCGGACGGACCTTGCACAAGGTCCTGCCACCCTTTCTCACCAGTGGAAATAACATAGCGTACATTTATTGTATTCTTTTTTCAGCTAATGAACGATTTCAGTCGTCTGTATCCGGGAAAGGAAAACAAATTATTTTCTTCTATCACCCTCAAAAATGAAGAAATTATAAAATATGCTTCATTAAAATTAAGAAAAATTAGAGACCAAGACACAAGAACAAAAATAGCAAATATAATTGCACTGATTGACGGTAAGATTTTTTTCTCAAATATTAGTTCTTATTAACGTTCATAAAATTAAGTCTCAAAAATTAACCGAAACTTTTTTTTAAAATTCAGATGATGAACCAGAGACATCTAGCAATGTTGCTTTGATGCTGCTGGCTTATGTCATCAACATTTCACCTGCACGAAAATTAAAAGGAAAGCCAGCGTGGAAGCCATCCAGAGCGGAGGTATGCGACGGCTATATATCACAAGCTGCTTCTGAAGCCGACGTAACCAACAAGATCATTCAAAAAAGGGAGAACCTGCAGAGGCTAGGCCGCACAGTTCAACCATTCGTTATTTTTGTTGGCCCTACCGTTATTGAGGTAAAAGTAGCGTATGTATGTATAAACGACACATTGTATAGTTTTAACAAATTAGTAACAGCAGTAGACTGTGCATTTAAAATATTTCAGTCGACAGGAGCTTGTTATCCGGAGGAAGCTGGAGACATCTGGCTTTTTATTCAATTGGGTTTCTACGATATTAAAACTAAATTTGACAGACCCACGCAGGCTGTGAATACTCTATTAACTGATCTAGAGTTAATACTTTAAAAAATGTTCACGTGTTACTACTGCAAAAAAGCCAGTGCGTCTCCGAATTTACTTATAACTCATGTGCGAACTTTCTGTAAATTAACGGTAGGATTTTCCGGATTTCGCTGTGGTGAACAAGGGTGTTATCGTCATTATATTTCCTCTGCATCTTTCAAAAAGCACTTAGTTAGAGACCACCAGTCATCATTGTCAGACTTGCCTCATCCAAATAGTAACAATGCGATTGATACAGATACAGAAGCCTATATCTCAAATTTACCTTCAACGACCAGCAAAGAAACTTACGAAACAGCAAATGCAATTGAATCTCTACCAACTCTAAGAGACGACAACTCTCTTGGTCAACATGCTGCAAGTCTCGTCTCCACTCTATATGCTAGCCCGATAATACCGCGTAAATCCGTACAAGTTCTTGTAGAAAATCTTCAATTATTTCATTCTAAATCACAATGCATCATAGAGCGACAGTTTAATGATATGGTACCACCAGACCAAAATAATGTTCATGTTAAAAATGCTGTTCAAAGAATATTTAGCGCGTTCAGCGATGCTTTTGAGAATTTAGATTCTGAACACAAACGCTTAAAATATTTTAAAGCAATAGGAACTTATTCTGAGCCCCTTGAAGTGGTTGTGGGCCAACGTAATGAGGCTAAAAAAACAGCGGCTGGTTCCTTATTAGTACAAGTCAATTGTACAATGCAGGTGATTCCGTTAAAAGAAAATTTAAAACTCATTTTTTCATCAAAAAATTTCATGAAGGATACTCTTGAATATTTGGACACTGTACAAAATGACTCTTTTGGTATTGAGAATATTGTTCAGGGTTCAGTATGGAAAAAAATGACAGAAAATTCTGTAGAGCATGATGCAATGATTTTACCTTTAATAATCTACTTTGACGATTTTGAAATAGGCAATCCCTTAGGAAGCCACGCTGGGATTCATAAACTTGGAGCAATTTATGTCTCAGTACCATGTCTTCCACCTCACTACGTCTCGCTTTTGCAAAATATTTTATTATTGGCTCTTTTTCACTCATCAGACAGAACAAGCTTTGGAAACAACATGATTTTTCAAAAAGTTTTTGATGTTCTTAATGATTTAAAGATCCATGGTATTCATCTTGAAACTGATGTGTATAATGGAAAAATTAAGTTTTATATTGCAGCTGTGACGGGAGATAATTTAGGATTGAATGGTATGTTAGGTTTTGTTGAAAGTTTTTCTGCAAATCGGCCATGTAGAATTTGTACTGCTAATAAAGAACAAATTAAAACACTGCTTTATGAAGATGACACGTTGTTGAGAAACAATGTCATTTATGAAAATGATTTACGTTTAAATGACATTTATATGACTGGTATTAAAGAAAAATGCTCGTGGCTTGCTTTAGATGGGTTTGACTTATTTCAAAACGTCGCCGTAGATGTATTACATGACTATCTCGAGGGCGCTTGTCGATATGTGATGTCATTTGTGATACAGAATCTAGTGCACACTCAGATGCTCATTTCTTTTGACAATTTGAAATCAAGAATACGGTATTTTAATTATGGACCTGACTCAACATCGACACCATGTAATTCTGTAGCAAAAGAAGGCTCAACATTAAAGTTAAAATGTTCGGCTTCTGAAATGCTTACTCTTGTTCGATATTTTGGGCTAATTGTCGGACACAATGTCCCAGATGAAAACGAAGTTTGGTTCTTATACATCAAATTAAGACAATTGTTGGATAAACTTTTGAGTCATAGAGTCCATGAAAATACTATTGATCAAGTAAAATTTTCAGTAGCTGAATTAAACGAGCTCTATCGTCAATTAACTGAAACAGACTTAAAGCCAAAGTTTCATTTTCTTACACATTATCCAGGAATGTTAAAAAAATTTGGCCCACTTACCCAAATCTGGACGATGAGGTTTGAAGCTAAGCATCGTATATCTAAATTTGTGGCCAGAGCATCGCACAACAGAGTAAATGTTTGTAAAACAATAGCTATTAAACATCAATTAATTTTGAACGATACTTTTATCAGAAATGAAACTTTAAAGACGATCTCTTATGGTAAAAAGGCAAATATGACAGAAGCGCAAATTGAAAATGTAAGGCTAAACTTTCAGTCTCGAGGTATAATGGATAATAATTGTTGGTACTCATTATCATGGGTGAAACTACATGGTGTCCGATTTGAGTTGTCGTCAATTGTCATTCTAGATATTTCAGAATCTTCAGGCTTACCAAAGTTTGGTGAAATAAAACATATTTATTTACTTGACAATGATGAAGTTACATTTGAGTGTGTTTCATTAGAGTGTATAGATTTTAATCAGCATTACTATGCGTATCAAGTGCAAAGAACCGACGATTACCTATTACATAATTATAATACCCTTGTTTCGCCTGTACCGGCCACAATTACCATAATGTCAAATTTAAAACTTTATGTCACTGTTCGATGGACTTTAGAATAAGGTTTCGCCACCGTCCGTCGTTTGCTCGTAGCCAAACTAATTCGCCAATCTATTTTGACCACGAGGAATTACATTGTCCTCTTGGCCAAAGTATGGTGTGATACTACGCAGCACGGCCACGGAGGATTTTTTTGTTTCTTTTGCGGTAGATATTCATGAAAAAAAATGTACTTTTATGTACTAATCATTTAACAAAATGTACTCGTACGGTTTCGGCATTAGAGATTGCGGTCGTGGTCGTGCTAGGTAGATTGCTTTCTGGCACGACCACGCTATATTTATGACATTTAAGTTTCATCTTAATATGCTCAAAATAGTACAAAATAAATGTACTCAAATTGTACCAGTCTGCAGCACATCAAATGTGACAGTGGTACTGCAAAAACCGCATTGATTACAAAGGCGGCATTTGAAGTCAAGGTTAAGGTACAAGTTGGAACCCGGCCGCAGACAGTAGCAGCTGACGACGTTTTGCGGCGACACTACTGGTGTCTATTTATTTTTATGACAGCGATGCCCGGTGACGTGTCGCAGCGACATGTCGTCTGCTGCTGCTGTCTGCAGTCGGGTTCCAACTTGTACCTTATGTGCATAACAAAAGTAAATAAATAAACACGAGTAGTGATAAACTATTTTTTAATCAGCAACTTATATATATGACACAATAATGACAAAAAAAAATTGTTGATTAAAAAATAATTTATCACTACTGTCTGCGGTAGGATTCCAAACTTGTACCTTAACCTTGACTTCAAATACCCCGTTTGTAATCGTTGCGGTTTTTGCAGTACCACTGTCACATTTGATGTGCTGCAGACTGGTACAATTTGAGTACATTTATTTTGTACTATTTTGAGCATAAGATTAACCTTAAATGTCATAAATATAGCGTGGTCGTGCCAGAAAGTAATCTACCTAGCACGACCACGACCGCAATCTCTAATGCCGAAACCGTATGAGTACGATTTTTTAATGATTAGTACATAAAAGTGCATTTCTTTCATAAATATGTACCGCAAGAGAAACAACAAAATCCTCCGTGGCCGTGCTGGGTAGTATCACACAAAGTATGTATTATTCCTGTGCTATAAACAAATGTGTTTAAAGTGGGACAGATAAAACAAAGTATATAAATCGATGTACAATCTATGTTCACATCTTTTGAATGTTTTATAGTATTGAGCAAATTCGCAGAAGATATGGTCCATTTTGTTACGGCAAGCTAAACAACTATTTATGTTTCCCATTGCATTCGGACATTTGAAACGTCTGACTAATAATTGGTGTAAATGTTAAAGAACTGTGTTCTTATTGATATCCCAAATTTCCCAAAAAAATCATCGTGGGGGAAACCCGCCATCTTGAATTTTTTTCAAAATTCTTTGACTTTTTCAGTTTTTGCTGTTTAATTCATAAAGTAAGGGGTTTTAATATTAGTTGTTACTATAGCTTTGAAACTGTGTTAAATTTGAGACAATTTAAGTCCACCCACAGCTCCATGTCCAATAGTTTTTGAGAAATGAAACTTTGAATACTGTAATTTTTTTAATAACATTTAAATTCCAAGTTTCGTTTTTGTTTTCAGCCTAATATCAGCATAACCGCACATGGTTGACATATAAAACATATAAAGTTTCAATTGCATAGCTCTTCTACTTTAGATTTTATTGATACGATGTCGTCGTAAAATGTTTTGACTGTATCTATAAAAAGCCGATTTTGTCACTCATTCACTGTTAATCATCAAATTTAAAAGCTTAAATTCGCTTTACAAGCTAGTTTTAGTACACACTAATCTAAAACTTGAAACTTTTACCAAAATAAAAAAATGGCATACACAACTAAACTTACAAAAAGGAGTGAAATCCCATCAAAAACATTTTCATGTTAAAAGTTGCCAAGACAAGACTATGCAGCTGCGAGCTGTGGGCAGGCTTAAATTGTCTCAAATTTAATGTACTTTTAAAGTGTTAGCAACAACTAATGTCAATCATATGCGGTTATGCCGATATTAGACTGAAAACAAAAACGAAACTTGGAATTCAAATGTAATAAAAAAATGACAATATCAAAGTATCATTTCTCAGAAACTATTGGACATGGAGCTGTGGGTGGATTGTCAAAATCTTAAGTATAGCTTATTAATTAAACAGAAAAAAACTGATAAAAGGCTGAAAATTTTGTAGTTTTTTTTTTTGATGACGGATATATCTGTCCGGGTCCATAGTTAGCTGTAAAACATTCAAAAGTGGTGAACATACAGACTTATTAATGAGTGTCCAAATTTTTTGTAGGCATTTGGCATCACTAATAGACTCCATTTTTGAAAAATAATAATTTTAAATGATCTATCCCAAAAGATAATCGGTACAGCGTGGTTACTCGGAATTCAGTGCCGCGCGGAGCGGGGCGGAGGCGGGGAGGGGAGGTGTACCTTGTGCAAACCTTACTACCCGCTGAGGTGCCCGCGCTGTGAGGTGTTTTAGGTACAACTTGAAGCAGCATTACTAAAAATTTTAGTACTGAATGATATGAAACAAAAAACACGTATTTTATATTTTTTTCTGAAGAATCTTATACTTCAATTTGGACACTCATTAAAAATTCACCCTCTAGATCGTGCATCGATTTCTTGAGTATTGGTTTTATCTGTCTTACCTTGACACAAGATTCCACGTGGCCAAACTAGTTTGGCAAATTAGTTTGGCTACTAGGAAACGACCTTTACACATCACATACGACACACGTATCCTTGAGCTAGGACTTCCCATCGTATTAGCACCAACCTTCTTCGTTTACTGTTCTCTCATCACAGACTTACATGCATACAATACAATATGTAC
The DNA here is from genome assembly GCA_947578815.1 of Epinotia ramella. Taxonomy (NCBI): domain Eukaryota; kingdom Metazoa; phylum Arthropoda; class Insecta; order Lepidoptera; family Tortricidae; genus Epinotia; species Epinotia ramella. The sequence continues at coordinate 3,971,960 of OX388227.1, read as the reverse complement.
AGAAATTCAGAAACACACCCACCTGTGCGGATCTGTTGCCCGCAGGTGATACAGTGTACACATCGTACTTACCCCATACCTTACCGTTTTGTCAAAGCGTGAATGCGGGCCCACCACCAATTTGTTTCTTTAACTTAACTGCAGGTTAAACATCAGTAGTGAGTTTCATTTGTTGTTTGTATTCTTTCATCGTATTGTGTCATTAAGCTTTTAAAATCAGTCAAATTTCGTAACAGTAGAAATATCGAAACTCGGTACTGATGTTTAACCTTATCCTAGGCCCTGGGGTAGGGGAGCACCGCCCCTACTGCCAAAAGGTGGCTCTCGGATCGCTACCAAAACGGGGCGATCCCCACATTTTGTTGTTTTTTTTTTTTTTTTTTTTTGTAGTATGCCGGTTATATCAGTTTAAAGTCGGGCCTTGCGACATAGGTTCTGCACCTATTTAGGTTTATGCGTATGTATTAGCGTTCGTATGCGAACGAGCTTGAAGTTAAGTTTACCGTAGGCCTAGACGCATTGCTTTCCAGCGACGACCACGCGGACTCCATTGATGCCGAGGTACCCTTACTAGTGATTCTTTGGTCGGGAATCCTAGGTTGCTCTTACTTACCCGCTTCTGGTTCGTGCAACAAATACCTGAGATCTGAAATATTGTTTATGTTTATGTTGATCATGGACTCTCTATTCTTGTACGTAATTATTTCTTATTGCCCTAAAACACTCAGACGAAATCTATAAAAGATAGGATGACTGACGCCTTTATATTGTTATAAATATCAATCATCTCGTCCTTCCCGTAATATGTATAGTAAATCTTGCAATGGTGAAAACCTGTCAACAAGTTAAGAAATCAGTCAGTTAAGTAATAAGTAGTAAGTTGTAAGTAGCGTCCAAACGTAGGCGAGTGAGTAGTCATAAGTTGCCGTTCCGAGAGGAAGACCAGTCGCGTCGGTTGTTTTATTCCTCCGAAACAGTTGCCGGCCGCAGTTTACAAACGTATGGACTGTACTAAACTCGCCCCTCTACATGCCGGCCAGTTAAGTTGGCGGGGCGCGGGAGACGCGAGAGAGGGGGCTACTTCGCACTAAACTCACCGAAAAATAGGATCGCGATCTATTCACCGTTTACTTACAACTTAACTTACAACTTAACTCGCTTTTGCCGTTCAAACGGCAAAAGCGACTTAACTAGCCGATGTCGCAAGTTAACTCGCTACTGTACTTATTGAAATGTAAATCGGGCTTAATTCTAGAATAGTATGATTAAGTAATTAAGCTTGTTGTGGTTTTTCAGTATGTCTCAATTTTACGATTCAAAATAAAATGAAGCTTTTATTATGTTTCACGGGTACGCCAAGTTGACAACCATGTAATTGGAAACATTAAGTTTTCCAAAAGTATTCATATTGTATTTTTTCCTGACAGTAGGTATACGTTATTCGGACTTAATGCCTACTATTTAGGTACCATTTTTTAAAACCTCGATGTGACGTTTGGTTAAAGGACGGATGTATGCAACATTATTGAAATGTAAATCGGGCTTAATTTTAGAATAGTATGATTAAGTAATTAAGCTTGTTGTGGTTTTTCAGTATGTCTCAATTTTACGATTCAAAATAATATGAAGCTTTTATTATGTTTCACGGGTACGCCAAGTTGACAACCATGTAATTGGAAACATTAAGTTTTCCAAAAGTATTCATATTGTATTTTTTCCTGACAGTAGGTATACGTTATTCGGACTTAATGCCTACTATTTAGGTACCATTTTTTAAAACCTCGATGTGACGTTTGGTTGTAGGACGGATGTATGCAACATTATTTTGGTCTGTATGGAATTAAAAAAGTAGTCGTGACATTGACAGACAGATTCCATATGGACCGAAGTAATGTTGCATACATCCGTCATTTAACCAAACGTCACATTGAGGTTTTACAAAAAAGATTATTCGTAGATTCCGAGTTCAAATAGCATATACTATAGGAAAAAAATATAATGGAACATGGATTTATCAGAAATTTTGAACGCGGAAGGATTAAGTGAAATAGTCCCATTTCTTGAAGGTAAGCCAATAAGCCATTGCTTGTCTGTAGGTTTTATTTCGATTGTGTGTAAACGTAGGTAATGATAATGATTATACATAAATTTCTTAGATCTATCGCCCGTGGCGGCTTAAATTTGTTTGCGCATTGTTTTATTGTCATGTTTAAACAGCTTTGTCCAATTATTACTACACAAAGTAGTAAGACCCATGGAAAGTTGCCCTAGACAAATTTTAGGCCTGCACGGCTATCACGCGACCACGCGCGAGCTCTCCATTTTTATCGCACTTTCTTATACGAACACTTAGAACAAGAGGTAGTTTTAGTGCGAGAAAAATCCAGAGTATGTCGCGGCCGTCCCATGATAGACGTGCAGATGAAGTCCGGCCATTTTGATCATAAATAATCATAATTTACATTTTAGGTTAGGGCGGTTAGGTTCTGTAAGATTTCGGTTTTAGTACATCAAACAAGCTGTATAACAATTTCACAAAGCCAAACCCATGATTTGCTTTTTTTCAGACAACCTTATATACACAATAGATACTGCCATTCTGTTAAACGATGAAGAATTAAAAGAAATGATTCCAAAGATTGGTCCCAGAATAAAATTTAAAAATTGGCTACAACTGCAAAAAGCGACCAGTGTTATCATCATTTATCACTACTGTCTGCGGTAGGATTCCAAACTTGTACCTTAACCTTGACTTCAAATACCCCGTTTGTAATCGTTGCGGTTTTTGCAGTACCACTGTCACATTTGATGTGCTGCAGACTGGTACAATTTGAGTACATTTATTTTGTACTATTTTGAGCATAAGATTAACCTTAAATGTCATAAATATAGCGTGGTCGTGCCAGAAAGTAATCTACCTAGCACGACCACGACCGCAATCTCTAATGCCGAAACCGTATGAGTACGATTTTTTAATGATTAGTACATAAAAGTGCATTTCTTTCATAAATATGTACCGCAAGAGAAACAACAAAATCCTCCGTGGCCGTGCTGGGTAGTATCACACAAAGTATGTATTATTCCTGTGCTATAAACAAATGTGTTTAAAGTGGGACAGATAAAACAAAGTATATAAATCGATGTACAATCTATGTTCACATCTTTTGAATGTTTTATAGTATTGAGCAAATTCGCAGAAGATATGGTCCATTTTGTTACGGCAAGCTAAACAACTATTTATGTTTCCCATTGCATTCGGACATTTGAAACGTCTGACTAATAATTGGTGTAAATGTTAAAGAACTGTGTTCTTATTGATATCCCAAATTTCCCAAAAAAATCATCGTGGGGGAAACCCGCCATCTTGAATTTTTTTCAAAATTCTTTGACTTTTTCAGTTTTTGCTGTTTAATTCATAAAGTAAGGGGTTTTAATATTAGTTGTTACTATAGCTTTGAAACTGTGTTAAATTTGAGACAATTTAAGTCCACCCACAGCTCCATGTCCAATAGTTTTTGAGAAATGAAACTTTGAATACTGTAATTTTTTTAATAACATTTAAATTCCAAGTTTCGTTTTTGTTTTCAGCCTAATATCAGCTTAACCGCACATGGTTGACATATAAAACATATAAAGTTTCAATTGCATAGCTCTTCTACTTTAGATTTTATTGATACGATGTCGTCGTAAAATGTTTTGACTGTATCTATAAAAAGCCGATTTTGTCACTCATTCACTGTTAATCATCAAATTTAAAAGCTTAAATTCGCTTTACAAGCTAGTTTTAGTACACACTATTCTAAAACTTGAAACTTTTACCAAAATAAAAAAATGGCATACACAACTAACTTACAAAAAGGAGTGAAATCCCATCAAAAACATTTTCATGTTAAAAGTTGCCAAGACAAGACTATGCAGCTGCGAGCTGTGGGCAGGCTTAAATTGTCTCAAATTTAATGTACTTTTAAAGTGTTAGCAACAACTAATGTCAATCATATGCGGTTATGCCGATATTAGACTGAAAACAAAAACGAAACTTGGAATTCAAATGTAATAAAAAAATGACAATATCAAAGTATCATTTCTCAGAAACTATTGGACATGGAGCTGTGGGTGGATTGTCAAAATCTTAAGTATAGCTTATTAATTAAACAGAAAAAAACTGATAAAAGGCTGAAAATTTTGTAGTTTTTTTTTTTGATGACGGATATATCTGTCCGGGTCCATAGTTAGCTGTAAAACATTCAAAAGTGGTGAACATACAGACTTATTAATGAGTGTCCAAATTTTTTGTAGGCATTTGGCATCACTAATAGACTCCATTTTTGAAAAATAATAATTTTAAATGATCTATCCCAAAAGATAATCGGTACAGCGTGGTTACTCGGAATTCAGTGCCGCGCGGAGCGGGGCGGAGGCGGGGAGGGGAGGTGTACCTTGTGCAAACCTTACTACCCGCTGAGGTGCCCGCGCTGTGAGGTGTTTTAGGTACAACTTGAAGCAGCATTACTAAAAATTTTAGTACTGAATGATATGAAACAAAAAACACGTATTTTATATTTTTTTCTGAAGAATCTTATACTTCAATTTGGACACTCATTAAAAATTCACCCTCTAGATCGTGCATCGATTTCTTGAGTATTGGTTTTATCTGTCTTACCTTGACACAAGATTCCACGTGGCCAAACTAGTTTGGCAAATTAGTTTGGCTACTAGGAAACGACCTTTACACATCACATACGACACACGTATCCTTGAGCTAGGACTTCCCATCGTATTAGCACCAACCTTCTTCGTTTACTGTTCTCTCATCACAGACTTACATGCATACAATACAATATGTACAGAAATTCAGAAACACACCCACCTGTGCGGATCTGTTGCCCGCAGGTGATACAGTGTACACATCGTACTTACCCCATACCTTACCGTTTTGTCAAAGCGTGAATGCGGGCCCACCACCAATTTGTTTCTTTAACTTAACTGCAGGTTAAACATCAGTAGTGAGTTTCATTTGTTGTTTGTATTCTTTCATCGTATTGTGTCATTAAGCTTTTAAAATCAGTCAAATTTCGTAACAGTAGAAATATCGAAACTCGGTACTGATGTTTAACCTTATCCTAGGCCCTGGGGTAGGGGAGCACCGCCCCTACTGCCAAAAGGTGGCTCTCGGATCGCTACCAAAACGGGGCGATCCCCACATTTTGTTGTTTTTTTTTTTTTTTTTTTTGTAGTATGCCGGTTATATCAGTTTAAAGTCGGGCCTTGCGACATAGGTTCTGCAACTATTTAGGTTTATGCGTATGTATTAGCGTTCGTATGCGAACGAGCTTGAAGTTAAGTTTACCGTAGGCCTAGACGCATTGCTTTCCAGCGACGACCACGCGGACTCCATTGATGCCGAGGTACCCTTACTAGTGATTCTTTGGTCGGGAATCCTAGGTTGCTCTTACTTACCCGCTTCTGGTTCGTGCAACAAATACCTGAGATCTGAAATATTGTTTATGTTTATGTTGATCATGGACTCTCTATTCTTGTACGTAATTATTTCTTATTGCCCTAAAACACTCAGACGAAATCTATAAAAGATAGGATGACTGACGCCTTTATATTGTTATAAATATCAATCATCTCGTCCTTCCCGTAATATGTATAGTAAATCTTGCAATGGTGAAAACCTGTCAACAAGTTAAGAAATCAGTCAGTTAAGTAATAAGTAGTAAGTTGTAAGTAGCGTCCAAACGTAGGCGAGTGAGTAGTCATAAGTTGCCGTTCCGAGAGGAAGACCAGTCGCGTCGGTTGTTTTATTCCTCCGAAACAGTTGCCGGCCGCAGTTTACAAACGTATGGACTGTACTAAACTCGCCCCTCTACATGCCGGCCAGTTAAGTTGGCGGGGCGCGGGAGACGCGAGAGAGGGGGCTACTTCGCACTAAACTCACCGAAAAATAGGATCGCGATCTATTCACCGTTTACTTACAACTTAACTTACAACTTAACTCGCTTTTGCCGTTCAAACGGCAAAAGCGACTTAACTAGCCGATGTCGCAAGTTAACTCGCTACTGTACTTATTGAAATGTAAATCGGGCTTAATTCTAGAATAGTATGATTAAGTAATTAAGCTTGTTGTGGTTTTTCAGTATGTCTCAATTTTACGATTCAAAATAATATGAAGCTTTTATTATGTTTCACGGGTACGCCAAGTTGACAACCATGTAATTGGAAACATTAAGTTTTCCAAAAGTATTCATATTGTATTTTTTCCTGACAGTAGGTATACGTTATTCGGACTTAATGCCTACTATTTAGGTACCATTTTTTAAAACCTCGATGTGACGTTTGGTTAAAGGACGGATGTATGCAACATTATTGAAATGTAAATCGGGCTTAATTTTAGAATAGTATGATTAAGTAATTAAGCTTGTTGTGGTTTTTCAGTATGTCTCAATTTTACGATTCAAAATAATATGAAGCTTTTATTATGTTTCACGGGTACGCCAAGTTGACAACCATGTAATTGGAAACATTAAGTTTTCCAAAAGTATTCATATTGTATTTTTTCCTGACAGTAGGTATACGTTATTCGGACTTAATGCCTACTATTTAGGTACCATTTTTTAAAACCTCGATGTGACGTTTGGTTGTAGGACGGATGTATGCAACATTATTTTGGTCTGTATGGAATTAAAAAAGTAGTCGTGACATTGACAGACAGATTCCATATGGACCGAAGTAATGTTGCATACATCCGTCATTTAACCAAACGTCACATTGAGGTTTTACAAAAAAGATTATTCGTAGATTCCGAGTTCAAATAGCATATACTATAGGAAAAAAATATAATACGAATACCTTTGGAAAACTTAATAATGATCCCAGTTCTAGAATAGTATGATTAATTAAGCTTGTTCTGGTTTTTTTTGGCATGTCTCAGTTTTACGATTGAAAATAAATAATATGAATCTTTTATGTCTATTTACTTTTAACCACGTAAGCCTATAAAACTTTTACGGGGTCTGAGAACAGAACTTCTTCAGAATTTCTTCTGTTATTAACCTTGTAAAAGTTTAAAAAATGTTGTATCATTGCTGTGTCTGTAGTGTGTACACTGAATGTATATGTATTGTAGGCATGCTCCTGACTTACAGGTCCGGACTTAGGTGCTATATCGGTGCAGCTGTTAAGTTTGCTATAAAAATATTTTGCATAATAATAATAATAATTTAGCCGCACTAATATCGTACAAGTACAACAGTAGATAAAGCCTGACCAGAGTTTTAAATGAATTCATAATGGCAATGACGTAATAACTATTACCAGTAAAAGAAATTAAATCAGAAAAATACCGCACGCGGGTTTTAAAACATCTGATCAGCTTTAAAATGATACATCATTCTTTAGCGTACTCGCACCATTATTTATAAGTAGATATTTCTGTTACCAGTGCAGGTTGTACAGTCACGTCTATAAACATGTATACGATTTTCAACGTTATTCCATTGACATACGTCCCTAAACGTGTACATGTTTATAGACGTGACTGTACTGCTTATACTACAAAGCATAATGTGTATAAAACGTATTAACTGTTATAATAGAGGTATGAACGGGAAGTGGGAGCGTGGCCAGACCGGCATTCCTAAGATGGCAGGGCCGACCTCGACCAGATACGCCGCATCGAGAACGATATAGAAAAACCATGGGAGAGGCATATGTCCAGCAGTGGACAAATATATTATGCTGAGAAGAAAAATAAGAGGTATGATTCTAGTGCGGGGCAATAAAGCACCTTACCATTAACCATACGTACATAACTAGATGGACAGCCGTCCATTAGACATACTTGATTTTTAGGGTTCCGTACCTCAAAAAAGTGAAAACGGAAACCTAAAAATCAAGTGTGTCTACTTAGACACACGCCCGAGTACATGCGATACTGCTGCGAGTGTAAGGCTAGGTGCACTATACGTATTACGTATGGCACACCAGGTCTTACGATACTCGCACCTGTATTTTCCTTATGCTGGCATGGTACAGTCAGCGTCATTTATATATATACAGCCATCGAGTCAAAATGTGTAAACACCAACCATATTGTTATCATATGTCTAGTGGTGTGTAGATATTTTTGAGCTCTTATTAACCTATATATATTTATGACGCTGGTCGTACATAAAAAGGTGTTCAGATAATTATTTTGATTATTAACCTATCAAAGTCAATTCAATTTTGTAGACTTGTCTAGAAACCAATAACTAGGTCTGTGATTTAGTACATTTTCGTAAATATGTATTGTTTAAATATTGCAGGGATTTTGATATTTTCATTCATCTCTCCCTGCAATATTTAAACTGTACATTTTTACGAAAATTACCATAGACCTAGATATTAGTTTCTCGATCGTGTCTACAAAATTTCGTTGACTTTGATTGGTTAATATTCATAAAAATTATCTAAACACCTTTGTAAGTTTACATGCCAGCATAAGGAAAATACAGGTGCGAGTATCGTGAGGCATGGTGTGCCATACGTAACACGTATAGTGCACCATGCCTTAATATACCCGCAGCAGTATCGTACGTATGCTGGCGTGGTAAATAAGTATGGTTCACCGTGCTTTACTGTTCCCGCACCAGTATCGTACGTACGCGGCCGTGGTACATACGCACGGTTCATCATGCCTGACTGTACCGGCAACGGTACCTTACCTCTACTACGACAGTAAATACGTATGACACATCATGCTTTACTGTGCCTGCCACAGTATCCTACGTATGCCGCCATGGTGCACACGTATGGCGCACCATGCGTTACTGTGTCCGCCATAGTATCGTAAGTATGCCACAATGGTGCAAACGTTTGGCGCACCATGCTTGACTGTGCCCGCCATAGTATCGTACGTATGCCGTCACGGTGCACACGTATGGCGCACCATGCTTTACTGTGTCCGCCATAGTATCGTAAGTATGTCACCGTGGTGCAAACGTATGCCTCACCATGATTTACTGTGTCCGCTACAGTATCACACGTATACCGCTGTGGTACAAACGTACGGCTCACCATTATTTACTGTGCCCGCTACAGTATCGTACGTATGCCGCCATGGTACACACGTATGTCTCACCATTATTTACTGTGCCCGCCACAGTATCGTACATATGCCGTCGCGGTGCACACGTATGGCTCACCATTATTTACTGTGCCCGCCACAGTATCGTACGTATGCCGCCATGGTACACACGTATGGCGCACCATTATTTACTGTGCCCGCTACAATATCGTACGTATGCCGCCATGGTACACACGTATGGCTCACCATCATTTACTGTGCCCGCCACAGTATCGTACGTATGCCGTCGCGGTGCACACGTATGGCTCACCATTATTTACTGTGCCCGCTACAGTATCGTACGTATGCCGCCATGGTACACACGTATGGCTCACCATTATTTACTGTGCCCGCCACAGTATCGTACGTATGCCGCCATGGTACACACGTATGGCGCACCATTATTTACTGTGCCCGCTACAATATCGTACGTATGCCGCCATGGTACACACGTATGGCTCACCATCATTTACTGTGCCCGCCACAGTATCGTACGTATGCCGTCGCGGTGCACACGTATGGCTCACCATTATTTACTGTGCCCGCTACAGTATCGTACGTATGCCGCCATGGTACACACGTATGGCGCACCATTATTTACTGTGCCCGCTACAGTATCGTACGTATGCCGCCATGGTACACACGTATGGCTCACCATAATTTACCGTGCCCGCTACAGTATCGTACGTATGCCGCCGTGGTACACACGTACAGCTCACCATTATTTACTGTGCCCGCTACAGTATCGTACGTATGCCGCCGTGGTACACACGTATGGTTCACCGTGTTCTACTGTGCCCGCAACAATAGCATACGGGTGTTGCAGTCGTAGTTTCAGGGGTATTCAGTGCGACTTGCGCACTACGTATACGTAGCCGGATGACGGGCTACGTACGTAAGTACAAAAATCGACCACGAGTAAATTACGTAACCCGCTCCATGATGAGCGTCAGTATGCCGACTACGTACGACCGACTACGTACCCGTAATGGAGCGGGTTACACACGTCATTGTGGTCGATTTTTGTCCTTATTTTACGTAGCGCGGCAGAGGAAATTTTTCTCAGTGTAAAATGAAGATAAAGGATAGAACCGAGAAGCGTTTGTGTCATGAATATATCTGTAGTTTTGACGGAGGAATATCAACTCAAAACTAAGTTAAAAAGCGCGTGGAACCCCTTAAGACGCTGTCAACACCAAAATGCCCTTGAGGATTTTGGATAGCGCGCACACTGTCTATTTGTATCGGAGTAAACGAGAGCGAGTGTTACTGGGCGGCCCGGTTTTTGAAGATTAAATATTAAAATAAAATAAAGTGTGGATTATTTATGAAATATGACTCGCTAGCGGTTTAGGTATGAATATGTTGGTTTCATGTTTTTAATTGCAGACCCATACCTCAAAAAAACAAAGACATAGCACCGTTTAATGTGATTTTAAGACCAATCTTTGCAATTATTTTCTATCGAGCCGAATTCGTCAAATTATGTATCGAGCCCGTCCACAATCTTTGAAATATGGTGAATATATTTTATTTGATGTGCTAGAACAAATAGTTTTTCTCCTACAGCGCGCGAGCCGAGCGCGCGAAGCGAGCGTGCCGCGGTAGCGGCCGGCGAAGCGCCAGAACCGAACACTTTTTTACTACCTAATCAGATAAACTTTCTTTACTTTATTGGTGTTACCAGGTTGTTGTAATAAAGACAATATACTTGATAGTTATCTAACATGAGAATAATACCATATTACCTATACAAAATAAACATATATATTTTGAAATTATACCAAACGTTTATTATATACAATGAATGATTGTTTTTACTAATTATATCAAATGTAATTATAGTTTTTGAAATCATTTCTTTTTATACAATACAATACAATACAAATACTCTTTATTGCACACCTCACACAAACAAAGCAGTTAAAAAGAGAAACAATACAATAACATGTATTAGGTTATACATAGTCCCTGAGACAGAAATCGACTGGAAATCATCACCATCATCAACAAGAGAAGCGGTTCTATGTTTAACCTGTGTATCTGTGTGTCTGTCTGTACCGACAGACCACCGGGTAGGTATTGATTTTCCTTCTTCAAGAAAGGAGTGTACAGGTTTTTAAAGGGTCAGCAACGTGCCCTGTCCTCTGAAATTGCCAGCGTCCATAGGCTACGTTAACCGCTCACCATCAGGCGGGCCGTGCACTTATTTGCCATCGACGTGGTTTAAAAACGTTACATTTTAATCGCTTACCAAAAAATACTGACTTGCACATAGCACATCAAAATGTGACAATTACACATCAAATATGCAAATCAGTATTTTTAGGTTTTTTTTTATGTGCCTTTAAATAACTAGCCAATAAAAAATCGTCTCATTTGCTGTGTAAACGAAGCCCTATTTTTATTCGACCAACCATTCGAAGTTACGCGTCCGAAATAATAAACGGCCGTGATTTTATAGCGAGCAAACAAGCAATGGAAATAAAATTTTATTAATATTTGACCGGCAATTTATTTATTACCGGCCGGTGAACGGTTGGAAATACGGTGATTTTTTGTGTTATGCTATGTTGGTTGTTTAATCAAAGGTAGCGTATGGTACGGCTTTTTAGGGTTTTCGTGCCTCAAAAGGAAAGAACGGAACCCTTATACGATCACTTTCTTGTCCGTCCGTCTGTCTGTCCCTTTATCTCGGGAACGCCCTGGAGGTATCGAGATATTCAAACCATATACTTACTCAGATCTACAGACAGTATCTTGAAGCTGTGCAATAATAGTTATTTACGATACTAGTGCTGAAAATAGGAAATTTGCAACGAGTGGTGATAAATTAAAACACGACCGAAGGGAGTGTTTTAAATCGACACGTGTATCGTACAACGTTTTACTGTTCATATGGCTCTTTAAAGTTTCGACATATGCACGGAGAGTGCTCTTTCCGCACTAGTGCGGGAAAGTAGCACCATATGTACTATAAACAAACTTCCAAGTTAACGTAAAAAAAGATACGGCCGTTTATGCCTCAAAAAACTTATTTCAACACTCTCAAGGAAATCTCTCTATGAATTTTGGCACGTAATATCGTCTTATACTACAAATACAGGGAAAAATCTCAAAACTATACTATATAACTACTTGTAATAGGGGTGTAGACACTAAATAAAATAGTCAATAGTGGCATATTTTCTCGAAAATGGATTAAAAATGTAGTAAAATGGAGAAAAAATCAACGCAAAAGGTTAAATAATCACGAAGCTATAAGTGTCCAAAGTTTTAAGAAGGGGTATGTTCTGTCCCTTTTTCGCAAAATGCCACTTCATATGAAACGATGACGCTGGAAGATTGTGACGTCACTAATAGACTGCAACGTGCCGTGCCCCATTGTGTTCGGCGCCGCCGTCGACGCGGCCTAACGCGCGCGCGACGCGTGACGCGGCAGCCTCGCATATTGTGACGTCACACACTGTTTACGTTTTTTCTCTCTCTGACAATATTAAAACGGTTGTAGCTTCGTAATTCTTTGAGATATCTGAATGGGATTTTAGTCACTAGGCATATTTTTTTGCCTTCTTTCTTTTGGAGTAATAATAATTTTCGAGTCTACACCCCTATTATATAGAATTAGCTTCTGCCCGCGATTCCGTCCGCGTGGACCTCGTCTATATCGTAGCTCCATACAAATTTTCACCCCCTATTTCACACATTTCATACACGTGCGAATAGGTCATTTCTATTTTCGGCACTAGTATCGTAAATAACTATTGTAATTTTGTTCACGCGCCCTTCACCGTTTTGCTATTTGAGCAAATTCGAATAGTTCGAATTTGGACGTTATTCCTAAAGAGATAAATCTTTGAAAAATATTTACCAACGGCAAAAACAAATTGATATTTTGTTCACCGCCGCCGTCCGCTGTTCTTGCAAATTCGAATAGTTCGAATTTGGACGTTATTCCTAAAGAGATAAAGCTTTGAAAAATATTTGGCCATGGCAAAAACAAATTGGTATTTTGTTCGCCGCCGGCGGCGGGCGAGCCGGCCCGTCGCACCCAACTAAATAATTGATAATTGTTTATAAATATGCGCCAAATTCATTTTTAGGGTGACACCGTAAGATGTCGCGTTACCTGATCGAAAAACTGTTACAATGTTATTGAGCTTTCACTTCTGCCGGCACTCCCGGAGTGCAACCCGGTCTTTTTTTTGTTTTTTCTCTAGTTCTAAGCAAGTTTGTTGTGCTGTGTGTTTCAAATAAACCATCATTCATTCACTATATCACTCTATTTAACCCGATTTTTCCCAAACTTAAACTATATCGATTTGTGTTCCCCCATTATATTTGTTCTTCTCACCCATGACTGACAGTTTCGGATCTCATCCCCAATAAGCCCTAGGGCCCTGTGCTGGGCACATGACGTTCCATATTCACTCAACGCACGTTCGAATCAGCATAACAAACGGATCTTTGTAGAACCATAGAGCCTTAGGCTGTGTGCTGTTGCTGGCGGTAGTTTCATTAAGAGTCGTCGGAACGCTCAACTCCATACAAACGGGTCATACGAAGATTTAGGTTAATGAGCGTTTCTCGCCATCAAACGTCACAGTTCGTCGAGTTTATATGAAAGGTAGAAAATGTAAATTAGAAAGGAAAATTAAAAAAAAAGTCAAAGTTAAGGGCTGTAAAGCCAAAGGAGCATGCGTCAAACAGCACTGAGATTTATGTCATTAAATAGGTCTTTAAATCTACTTTATTTCATTCTATAGGCACAAAGTCGAATTGAATTGCAGAACGAAGATATTCGTATTTTAGCCACAGTGAGTAAGCTACGAAAAAACGCATTCGGAGAATATTACTATTTAATATTCTGGAGGGTAGTTATGACAAAAAGTACTAATGATAAAGGCACAACGAGCGTGGCATTCATTGGGTTTGGTTCATATTTTAGTAATAAAACTGTTAATTAGCTACAAAAAACATGTTTATTTGACACACTAACCTTAAATAATTTTTTGTATTAAGCAGTTACGCTGCTAACGAAATTATACATTTTTAAATAAAGGAAAAATTGAAAAATGTAATGCTCCGAGCCGGATTCGAACCGGCGACCACAGGCATTCATGGCCCGTCGCTACTAACCAACTGAGCTATCGGAAAAAACACGCTTATGCCTTCCGCGCATGAGACAAAGAGATGCAACACTCTTCGGGAATGGCTTTTTTGACAAATTTCGATAAATACTTAAATTAGTTAATTTTTATTTATATTTCATTAAGTGAGATTTTAGACGAGATAAAATGGTATAGTATCAACTTGATTGTGTCGTAAAATAATGTATTGTTTGAGTAAAATGAGTAGAAAAAGAAAAATAAAGATCCAGATTTGGAATTTTTCTATCGAGGAAATTTTAGGCATCGATTAAATCAGATAGTCAAGAATCATATAATATCTGAAAATCAGACCTTATTGTGGCTAATCAAAGCACGCGATAATTTCCAATGCACCGCCTTAAGTCAATTCAGTCCAGTTGGTGTATTAAGCGCAAAAAATCGTTCTAGATTAATACATGTTAAGGCGATATACTAACCGTAACTGCAGTAGGTAGCTATAAGCTAGTCGCGACTCAAAAGGTTTCTATATAATATTTCACCCTAGAACGCGTTCGCGTCAGGTTACGCTCCAAATAGCTATTTTCTATGAAGCCACAGTAGTGGAGAAATTGACAGGAAAAGCCGGACGCAAAGCTAGTTTGAGTATAATTAAATTACTTTTGAAATGTGTACCAGCAGGTCGATCACGTAAGGCATTGTTACGTATGTCAGCTAGATCTAAATGTCGCTTTTTGTGTAGGAAAATGACAGTTGCTATGTCTTAACGTGCGTTCGAAACCTTACGTGACTTAACCCTCTGGTATCCGTAGTGACGTAATAGTATAGTAGTTTATAAGGAAGCGACTGGACCCATATAATCTACTCCTAGTTTTCAAAGTGAGAGAATTATACATAGCTGAAAGGATGGTTTAGTTGAGCGCTGGTTACTCGGCCGGCTTCAGTTTTCGACCATCTGAGGCATGAAGCCCCTTCTATTACAACGAACGCTTTAGCCTAGTTGGTAGTGACTCTGCCTACGAAGCAAGAGGACCTAGGTTTCAATCCCGGTAAGGGCATATATTTTTGTGGTCAGCACGAATATTTGTTCGTGAGTTTAAGTCTTTATTTATCTATATAAATTATGTTCATCTTCGTGTAGTACCTAAAAGCTTTGCTTAGTTTGGGCCTAGGTCGATTTGTGTAAGATGGTCCGTAAATATGTATTTATTTATTAATTAAATGTAACAGCAAGGAGTCTGCATTTTTTGTTGTAATAATATAATAGGAATCAACCAAAAAAAACCAGTCGATATTATTTTCTCGTTATTTTCTGTTCACCGACTCGAGAAAAGTGGTCGCAAACCGGCACACTATTATAATTGGTCGCTCACCGGGCGATGACCCTAGTAAAGACTGATGCGCGTAATATGAAAAAAAAAGCGGCGAAGTGCGTGTCGGACCACGCACAACGACGGTTCTGTGCCTCTTAAAAAGGTCGTATCGTTACTGAAATCTTATGGCACTCACGTCCTTTTCTTTAAGGAAGGCAGTTTTTTAGAAATATCTTAAAAACCTTTTAACCGATCTTGTTTAAAACAATTTTCGCTGAAAAAATTTAATAAGCCGTATGAGCATTTTGGGGGGGGGGGGGGGGGACACACAATTTTAGTGACTTTCGAGGCGATTATCTCCGACTCTATTCACTTAATCAAAAAAATCGCTGAGAAACCTTATATTTATTTTGAAAGGCCTATCGATTGATGTGCCACACGTGGGCTTGCAATGGAAAAAAAAATTGACTTTCGTTTTATGTATGGAGCATCCCTAAAACAATTTTTTTTTTGTAATTTTTTTATTAAAATACACCTATGCTTAAAATTTAATTGAAATACACCTTATAGTTTTCGAGTAAAATGCCTGTGACATACGGACGGACAGACGTCACAGACAGACAGACATGACGAATCTATAAGGGTTCCGTTTTTTGCTTCACAGATGATGTATTTCTGTTGCCGCTATAACAACAACTACTAAAAAACAGAATAATACAAATATTTAAAGGGGCTCCCATACAACAAACGTGATATTTTTGCCGTTTATGTAGAAAATGGTACGGAACCCTTCGTGCGCGAGTCCGACTCCCACTTGGCCGGTTTTTATATTGAAAAAAGACAGACTCGCGAGGGCTACAGCTCACAGAGCTAATAGTTTATAATTCGTGACTTTATCAGGTTGGGCCACAATTCTTAATAATTTGTGACATTCTTAGGTAAAATAAAACAGCCAGGGAAGCTTGTGGCCGCCTGTTGCCGACCGTGATCTTCCTTGTATGTAGCGAAAAGCGACTACGGCGTAGGCGCCCGCATAGCGGGTTCTTGGCAGTGAAAATGTTAAATGATGGTTTTCGAGCTAAAAAGTCGTGTGTCTTTTTCGAAAAGCCAACTATCTCAATATCAGATCTCACCAGGGTTACTTAACACTTTCAGTGCTAGCCGCCTAGCGGGCACCTACGCCGTAGTTGCTTTCCGCTACATAGCGGGTAAACCACGGGATACTATAGCAATTATTGGCAGTGAACGCGTGCGTAATAAAGTAATAAACAGACAGACATTCCTAATCCACACTGAGTTGATGCTTGCCCTTCTTTTTTAATATCCAGAAACACGAAACTTTTTCCTACGAAAAACATCTAACGCTCCATTATTAACGGCAAATTAGATATAAAAAGCAACACACGCGTGAAATTCCCTTTCGAATATCAAAGAGACTTAAATGTTGTTTTGATTATAAATGTGGCATTCAGGATGTCCGAGTGGATCGCTAGCGACGCTAAGAGTGTCAACAATAATATTTGTCTTAAATCAGCCGTCTTGAGCGGTTCTAATTTTGAGAAGCGCGCGACGTATAATTTGTTTTTTTTGGGGCGGCGGCGTTGTAGTTTTCTGCCTTTCTTTTTTTTAATGCGTTCGTTGTTGATCATATCCGGAATTAAGTATCTTGTAATAATAATAATACAAGTGATGTGATACGAATGCGTATGTTTTTAAGAGGTCACGCAATGTAGAATTAATTATTAAAAAGAAACGGAGTGTGGAAGTTTGTTTGGAATTATAATAAAGTCAAGACGTTTGATACCTTAGGAGTGAAGAGAGGCTACTACGAAACGGAAACGAACTTCGTTCGTGTAGCTTCCTCTCTGTCGCACTTGCTAGTTCGAGCGCCAGAGAGGGAGATACTCGAACGAAATTCGTTTTCGTTTCGGGGTAGGCCCTCAGGACGCTCGACACTCTGTACACACGTAGTTTGATTCTTATTCAATTAAATCTGCGTGGTCCCTTATTCTTGTTCTACCTTTTCACTTTTAAGACGCTGTCAACACCAAAATGCCCTTGAGGATTTTGGATAGCGCGCACACTGTCTATTTTTATCGGAGTAAACGAGAGCGAGTGTTACTGGGCGGCCCGGTTTTTAAAGATGTACATAAATATTGAAATAAAAAAGGGTGGATTATTTGTGAAATATGACTCTCTAGCGGTTTAGGTATGAATATGTTGACTTCATGTTTTTAATTGCAAACCCATACGTCATACAAATAAAGACATAGAACCGTTTATAGTGATTTTAAGACCAATCTTTGCAATTATTTTCCATCGAGCCGATTTCGTCCAATTATATATCGAGCCCGTCCATGGTCTTTGAAATATGGTGAATATTAACATATATTTTATTTGATGTGCTAGAACAAATAGTTTTTCTCAAAAAACTGCTTAAATTAGGTCTTGTCAGCCTCTCAAACCACTGACCCGATTAAGATGAAATTTGGTATGGGGGTAGTTAGTATCCCGACGACCTAAGGATAGTCTTTTATCCCGGAATTCATACCCTAAGGGGACGAAATGGAGGACGAAAGTTTGTATGGCGGACGATAACGAGTTTCACGCGGACCAAGCTAGTTAAAATAAATCAATACATCACTATTTGTCATCGATTCCCAATTCGGCCATAACGATTTCCGCCAGGAAATGCCGTGCGTTTCTGTAGATTAGTTGGAATTTTTATTGCTTCCTTTGCTTTTGAAGTGATCGATTTGCTGTATACAAAGTTCGGTTTGCCGTTAATGTTTGATGTTCAGTTACGATGTGGCATGACATGCCAATGGTGAGCCGGGTCTATTTCGTGACACGGCTAAGGCCGTATATATTTCTTTTGTCTTTTCCATATGTATTAGCTGTCACGAATAAATTATTGAATTTGAATTTAAAAAATGAGAAATAGTTTCGTTCTTGATCAAAGGAAACATATGGCTTTCCGTTGATACGTTTATTAGAGTACACGGTATTTAGGGCCCGATATTTAGAGCAGCAGCATAAATATTTTTTTTTTACATTTACTATATCTTTTACATTAAAATTCTGATGTTGACTATAATCCTTCTAAAACCGAACCTATTCTGATCATCAATTATCGAAATTAAAAAAATATATATATGTCGATAACATCGTCTCGTAATAAGTACCAAAACCTTAATCCGCTGACATAAGAGTTATGGGACATATTTATGAGTAAGTTACCACTCGACCTCGAGTAAGTACCTATCGACAGAACTATCGAGTTTTCTTAATAGATAGCTAGAAAACACCCGTTTAGGTATTCTACGTACCTCATTTTATTAATTTTGTCCATATTTTTCCCGATTGCCCGGTGTCAATTTCCCCAAAAAATAACTCCCTGCCTCGCTCAGCAGCAAACATAAGCTTGTTAGAGCATATTGATTAGTTGCCAGTTTTATGTTGAGGTTTTTTTATGTGTTAACAAATACGAGCTATAAATCTGCAAGTTTAAGCACCTTTTAAATTAACTGTGGATTAGTATTAATGGTTAGTGCTTAATTTCTGAGAATATTTAATTAGGATGGTAGTTTAGAAATCTGCAGGTATAAATGTTCTTACGAGTAAGTATATAGGTTTAATGCGTTCTAAGAAACAACAAGCTTTTTTTGCTTAGTCAGCATATATAAACTCCGATGTTCTTTCGTTCTTTGATCGGCTCTGCGAAAAGCTCACTTTACTGTCGTTTCGCTTGAATAGGCATGGTGGCTCATGTTCAAATTGATAACGTAGTGATGCTAAATGGACAGTAAACCATCAAATTATCGTAATAAAGTTTAAAATATAATTAAAATTGTAAAAAGATATGACCCTTCTAAGTTTAGAAAAATATGCATTTTTTATATTGTCCAAGAGTAAATTTAAAGTTACCAATAATCCTTACGCTTTTATAGAAACAAAATTGTATGACAACTATGCACTTAAACGCAGTATTTCGCGACCTAAACAACAATTTACCTGATTTTCCATACAACGATATACATGTACTTTGTACTAACAAATGTCGTTGTGACGTCATACCTATATGTCAATCAGTATGAAGCGTTTTGCGCTGCCGCCAGAGAGGTCAATCTTTGTCTCAGTGTTTTGGGTATTTATGTTCTTTAATTGTAGTTGCTCCCATACAAACATTTGTTCCTCTCCAAAAAATGGTTCGAATGACACCATAAGAAAAATTTAGTTAGCATGCCTATTCTCGCTAAAATGTTACCTGTAATGTAAAATTCGCTAGAATGCTCATTACGAGTGAATGTTAGAGTCTATCATAAAAAAGTCAGTTCGGGTATGTGCGCCAGCGGGGGAAATGCGCCACATTCATCATTCAGTCATTTAAATCAATATAAATTCGCTGAAATCCATGCAATTAACTTGTTTTAGTTTATTATAATTTTATTATTATATATTATAAGATGTCGTTATTTGTGAAATATCCGTAGATCTCGATATGTTTGATGAAAGTCGCACTTACCCCGGGGGCGCACTTGCCCCCTTTGACCATAATATGGAAACAATCTTACACTAATCGACCTAGTCCCAAACTAAGCAAAGCTTGTACTATAGGTACTAGACGACGATATACATACTTATATAGATAAATAAATACTTAAATACGCAGAAAACATCCATGACTCAGGAACAAATATTCGAGCTCATCACACAAATAAATGCCATTACCGGGATTCGAGCCCAGACACATATAGACATTTGCAGTCTTTATAATTTACATTTACTAGTCTCTGGTAACTGCGAGATGGCATGTTGTAGGACGATTCCAAGTAATTTTCGTATAGCGCCGCGGTAGCTTCTGTCGCGTGATAAAAACGGAATTTGTTTAATCTATTACGAAGTTCTGTCAAGCTGTGTCAGAAAATTATTAATGTCTTTTCTTTATCGCACGATATAGATCGTTAGATAAAATATATGGTTGTCTTACTGCAAGAAAATTTACAAATTAAACTAAATCGTATTTTTGGGCTACTCTGCGGTACGCTACCACAAAGCTCGAATCCCCAAGTTCTTATATCTCCGCCACTATCATTAAAATAATACTAACCGCTCTGTGAGCTGTAGAAATCTCAACCAAATAAAAATATATATCGGTTAAGAGGCTGACAAGACCTAATTTTATTGAAATTGACGTCATTTAAGCAGTTTTTTAAGAAACTCTATTTGTTATAGCACATCAAAAAAAAAAGTAAATATTCATCATATTTCAAAGACCGTGGACGGACTCGATACATAATTCGACGAAATCGGCTCGATAGAAAATAATTGCAAAGATTTCTCTTAAAAATCATCACTAAACGGTTCTACGTTTTTTGACGCATGGGTCTGAACATGAAGTCAACATATTCATTACTAAACCGCTAACGAGTCATATTTCACAAATAATCCACACTTTTTTACTTCAATACTTATTCATTATTTTCTTCCAAGGCCTGGCCGCCCGGTAACACTCGCTCTCGTTTACTCCGATACAAATAGACAGTCTGCGCAGTATCCCGAATCCTCAATGGCATTTTGGTGTTGACAGCGTCTTAAGTGAATCTACAAAAAAAAACCGGCCAAGAGCGTGTCGGGCAACGCTCAGTGTAGGGTTCCGTAGTGTTTCGTCCAGAAATTATTTTGTAATTTTTTTCAAAAACTATTCAACCTATCAAGTTCAAAATAATTTTCCTAGAAAGTTTTTAAAAAGTTCTACTTTTGAGATTTTTTTCATATTTTTAAAAGTTATGGTTCAAAAGTCAGGGGGGGGGGGGGACACATTTTTTTTTAACTTCTGGAGCGATTATCTCCGTAAATATTAACATTATCAAAAAATGATTTTAGCAAACCCCTATTCATTTTTAAATACCTATCCAACAACACCCTAATAAAAAAAATTACTCTTTTAATTTTACCACTTTGTCGGCGTGATTGATATACATATTAGTGCCAAATTTCAGCTTTCTAGTGCTAACGGTTACTGAGATTAACCGCGGACGGAAGGACAGACAAAGCGAAACTATAAGGGTTCCTAGTCTACTACGGAACCCTAAAAACCTATATAATTATTGAATCTGCTCACAATTTCACGAAGATCGGGTGAGAGATGCGATACAGACAATCGAATGTTTTTTTCCCAAGCTGAAACAGAGAACTTCGTTCGCTTCGCTCGCTCGGTCAATAAGTGCAATAGAGACGGACATATCGGAACGAATTTCCATTATCGTGGTTATAGGTTAAATAAACGGTGAATTACTTGTTCAAGCTACCGCTGTTTGTATAAGAACTGCGCCTCAACAACAAAGTGAACTGTCGCGGCCGTGACGGCAGCGCGACGCGAAAGCTTAGTCACCCTGTTTGTTTAAACTACGATTATATCTATGTATTTAGTGATAGGCTCCTACGAAAGTACAGTCAGCATTGTCAAGATTTAGTTAGATTGGAAGACAAGCAATCGAAGCAACGGACGCCCCGCGAGCGCCCCGAACTAACGGACTGTTCGAACGCATAAACAGAAATGAATGGCACACATTTTGAAGTGGCGTTGCGACGCGCAAGCTTGCCACCCTGTTTGTTTAAACTACGATTATATCTATATGTATTTAGTAATAGCCGCATATGAAAGTGCAGTCAGCATTGTCAATATATAGTTAGATTGGGAAATTTGGGAGCAATCGAAAGAGCGCGGAGGAACAGATATTCGAACGCATGAACAGAAATTAATGGCGGACATTTTGAAGTGGCGTAGAGAAGTAAAAATTCTTCACGTTTCTATTTATGCATATTACTGTTAGGTGAAAACATTAAATACTAGCTTCCGCCCGCGACCTCGTCTGCGTGGACCCGGGATAAAAACTATCCTAATATTTTAATCTAGGCTATAAATTATCTTCGTGCAAATTTTTATCTATATCGGTTAAGCCGTTTAAGCGTGTTTAAGTAACAAATATCTAAACATACAAACATCCAAACTTTCGCATTTATAATACTAGCTTCCGCCCACGACTTCGTCTAAGTAACCCGGGATAAAAACTATCCCATATTTTAATCCAGGCTATAAACTATCTTCGTGCAAAATTTAATTCAAATAGGTTGAGCCGTGTAAGCGTGATTGAGCAACAAACATACAAACATCCAAACTTTCACATTTATAGTATAAAAAAAAAAATACTGTCGCAAAAAAAACAGCTAAGTAATCGAACAAAAAAAAAAAAAATAGGTAGGTTAGGTACGACGATACGAGTAGGCTCGGGGCACAGCGTTTGATGCTAGCCTGTCGGCTGTATAGCGCTGTTTTGTAGTAGGATAAACAGTGTAAAACAAAACGTAAATTGTGTGAGAAAGAGACGGTATGGGAGTGTGACATGAGAAAGAACGGGATAGAGGAATGAAAGGGATGGGAGATAAGGGGCGAGAGTAAAAGAGAAATACATTGGCCCGCAGTAGGTTATGGTTATTCTATTCGGTATCCGATCATTTAAAAAAAAAAACGTTTCATAAATATTGATTTTATAAACAACGTTTGGCAAACTAACGATTAACAAATTAGTCGTTTTATAAAATATTGTTTTACAAAGAGTTCATTAGACAAATCATTTAATTGAAAAAACATCATATTATAAATCATTATTTGACAAATTACACATTTATTATTCGTGACAATTGGCAAAGTAACGTTTGGTATAATAACGTTTAAGAAAATGCATTGTTTGGTAAATACCTTATTTAATAAATCATTGATCGTCTTGATAAAATTTTAAACCACAAGTTGTATATTTCCATACATGTATCGTATAAGTCTGTATGAGCACACGGATAAGTAAAAAAAAAACAACTTTTCGGTCTTATAATGTATTGACATAACAGGTGGATTACCTATCTATTCTACTTTAAGGCAGGTGAGTGTAGGTACGACGACGAGCGAAGCGAGGAGGAGTGTTAGTTGAACTCCGACCCTACAGAGTCGAGCGAGCGCAGCGAGCGTGCCGCGGCAGCGGCCGGCGAAGCGCCAAAACCGATTTATGTTTAAATACTATACTTTTTTATGAATTTACTACAGGAATGTTTCTTGGCCAGTCCGCTAGAATACGTGATATGAAAGATAGTTACTTTTATGAAACAATAATTTATCAATCGACGATTTGTAAAATGACCTATTTTATGAACGATTTATTTGGTAAATGATAATTTTTAAAACGATAATTTTTAAAATGACTATTTAACATTCAATGTTTTTTTAAAGTGTAACATTTGCTAAATGAATATTTGTCAAATGATTATTTACAGTATAAGCATTTTGAGGAATGATAGGTTTGTGAAATGAATAGTTTGTGAATCGTTGTTTATAAAATGATCATTTATGAAACGTTTTTTATGAAATGATGGTGAACGATTCTATTCACTTAAGAAAATAAATGCTATACTCGGATTCATAATGAGGCGAACTAACTTGAGAGCTGAAAATATTGCCAGACATAGGAAAAACATAATAGTCATAGGTTTATGTCGATACAAATATGTCGATATAACCTTGTACCTACTATAAATCTGATTCAATTTGTATTTTATCAAGTAGTCGTCGTTATAACTCTCACACTCACAAATACTCGCCAATAGGACGAACGGCTTAAATCGGACATTTAAAAATACTTACTCGTCAAATTTGGTATACAATGCAAAATGAATGGTTGGAACTGTCAACAAAACAAAATGGCGAACTGCTTCTTTAGCGATGTCCTATCACTTTAGGAAATTAAACACACTATGTTCGATGTATTTTTATTTCCAACCGATGTTTTATTAATGTTATTTGCTTAATTAAAAAATTGGTTTGATTTCAAACACAATAATGCTGCTTAACTAAACCTCTGTGGTATGAACTGGATTTTATAAATATCGATATTAACAGCGCTAGCGAGACTGTGGCGACATTCGAGTGCAATGAACTGTCAAGTTAGTTCGCCTAATTATGAATCTGAGATTAGTATTCAAATATCATTATTATCATTTCCTTGCCCGTATCCCATTTACTAAGTCAGTATTCAATATTGATAATTGTCTATTCATGGATAGTTCCAAATCCAAATAAAAATAACATGATTTTGTTTTGTGTCCAGGTAAGCACATTATGCGGTTATCACAATCAGTTAAGTTGGTAAGTGTGTAAGCGAATTATAGGTTGTTGAGTGTGTTTATCGAGTTTTGTGTATCACGCGGAAGAGCTATATAAATGTCCCTAATTTCCCATATAAGGGTCATTGTCAGTCAGTAAAACAAAAATCGTCTTTTCAGTGGGCAATAGTTAAGGGCTTATGTTATATATAATATGTTTTTATCGCATAGAATTATAGAAGAGGCGACGCCGTTTCTGCGGATTCAGAGTTCAACCAAAAATTAGGCTTTAAGAGGGGGCGTATCGCCAGGGAAAAATCAGAAATCACCCGCGCGCCCCGTACCTGCCGCGCTGATGCGTCTATTGCTGCCCCGCTCCTTCTCGCATAGTATATGCCCCGACAGTCAGATGAAACATGATGAATACCTATAGATAATTATAATAAGTGGAAAGAAAGACAAAATCTGTAAGTACCTATATTTGAAGATATAATTTTCGCTAGTAGCTAAGTCAGTTTCGAGAGCTATAACTGAAATGACCTTCCGTTTTTTTACTAAATCACGTAAGGGTTGTAATTTAGCATAATAATGTCTCGTAAAAGGCTAAAGCAAAAAAACAGCTATAATCGAATTTAAACTTTTGTGAGACATATCTAAAATACTACTAATAAATCCACGGTTAAAAAATTAACGTAAATGTCACGGCAGGCGACATGTTTCGAACTCTTCGGGAGTTCTTCTTCAAAACAAACATCGAAAACACTAATCCTGAAGAAGAACTCCCGAAGAGTTCGAAACATGTCGCCTGTCGCGTCATTTAATACGTGAATTTATTAGTAGCATTAAAAAAAAACTGTAATTTATTATGAAAACTTCGATCATGTTTATGAAAGCCAGATTTTCAGGCCACTGTGTGGCGGCCAAATTTTTCAATTCTGACCCCGTGTCATGGTCGGCCTTATCACGCGATAAGTGACAGGATAGAGCGTCCGTCACTGGCTGACACCGTTTGATAGAACGAGACGATGCCCCTATCTTGTCACTTATCGAGTGATAAGGCCGACCATGATACGGGGTCTGATCTCGGATTCGTACTTGGAGACAATGGAGACGCTTTGGCCCTTTAGTTATCAATTTTGAACATACTCGTATTAAAGAAAAACTGCAAAATTGTGTTCACTTTTTTTAATATAAAAATGTCCAACTTCGCAGGCAATAATTCGGGTGCAGACTCGAAAATTATTATTACTCCAAAAGAAAGAAGGCAAAAAAATATGCATAGTGATGAAAATCCCATTCAGATATCTCAAAGAATTACGAAGCTACAACCGTTTTAATATTGCTTGTTAGAGAGAGAAAACGCAAACGGTGTGTGACGTCACATTACAGGATGCTGCCGGCAGGCCGCGTCGACGGCGTCGCCGACCACGATGCGCGCGGCACGTTGCCGTCTTCTGTGACGTCACATTCTTCCAGCGTCATCGTTTCATATGAAGTTGCGTTTTGCGAAAAAGGGACAGAACACATCCCTTCTTAAAACTTTGGACACTTATAACTTCGTGATTATTTAACCTTTTGCGTTGATTTTTTCTCCATTTGACAATTTTTTTTATCCTTCTTCGAGAAAATATCACATTATTTTATTTAGTGTCTACGCCCCTATTGTTGGAATCTAAAAGCGTCACCCGTGATGACTTTAAAGAAAAAAAATGTCAATAATCACACGGTTCACCCACGTATTAAACGTCACTACGGGCGACATGTTTCGAACTCTTCGGGAGTTCTTATTCAGGATTGAGTGTTTTCGATGTTTGTTTTGAAGAAGAACCTTTCTGTCGTGTCGTTTAATACGTGAATTTAACCGTGAATTTATTAGTAGCATTAAAAAAAAACTATAATTTATTATGAAAACTTCGATCATGTCTATGAAAGTCAAATTTTCAGGCCACTACTGTGTGGCGGCCAAATTTTTCAATTCTGATCTCGGATTCGTACTTGGAGACAATGGAGACGCTTTGGCCCTTTAGTTATCAATTTTGAACATATTAAAGAAAAAGTGCATAATTATGTTCACTTTTTTAATATCAAAATGTCCAAGTTCGCAGGCAATAATTGTTGGAATCTGCACTCTCGATAACCCTAAAAGCGACACCCGTGATGACTTTAAAGAAAAACAATGTCAATAATGTCACTACGGGCGACATGTTCCGAACCCTTCGGAAGTTCTTCTTCAGGATGAGTGTTTTCGCGGCGGTGTCGCTTGAATCACGACAAGATTCAAGCGACACCGCCGCGAAAACACTCATCCTTAAGAATAATTCCCGAAGAGTTCGAAACATGTCGCCCGTAGTGACATTTAATACGTGAGTTGAACCGTGTAATTATTAGTACTGTTTCAACACGTCACACGAAAGTTTAAATTCGAAAAGCAATGTCCGCCATCTTGGAATTCAAAATGGACATCATTTCTAGAATCTTCACCCTCGAGAAGCCTGCCAATGTATGTTGTTCTTTAAAAAAACGCGCATATTAATTTACAACGAATGTTTCAAAAATTTTAAATAATGCGACCACTTTTAGAAATATTTCTGACTATGAATTCGTATTTAGACCTCTCAGACATCGATTTTGAACATAACCGGATTTATTCTCAACTAGCGATCCGCTTTCGCACGGATACTATATTATACATATAAACCTTCTTCTTGAATCACTCTATCTATTAAAAAAAAACCGCATCAAAATCCGTTGCGTAGTTTTAAAGATCTAAGCATACATAGGGACAGACAGCGGGAAGCGACTTTGTTTTATACCATGTAGTGATAGTGATACTCGTAGTGATAATCTTTCATAAAGTAAATACACGATCGACAGAAAAATGTTCGTCTAGTTTTGCATGTACTGCACAAATTATTCTAAGAAGCCGGTCACCCGCCGATCGCTGCGTAATCTTATAGTTGTATTTTGAACTTTAAGATCTATATGTTAAGGTCGACTTTTAAATATATTATTTCAAAATGTAGCAAAATATCTACTGGAATGTAATGATACGTTCATTCACTGGACGAATATACTGGGTCACAATATTATTGAAATAATTATGTTCATCGTGCTGTCGTGAGAGCACAGAACGTAGTCCTCTCGTCTCAGCGGAGCGATTACGACTGACTCCGCCCGCGAACGGCAACAAAAGATATACAGAACCGCACGAAACACGCGACGGGAGAAAGGGTATCGCGCTAAATAAAAAAGGCCTATACGCCAAATACGTTTCACCTCAATAAGTCTGAAAAGGGACTACATAAAAATACCCCGCTAGTACTTTCATTAGGTAATGTGAAAAGCTATTATACACTCAACTTTTACTTAATTTATATGCACGGGAACCTCACACTATTGAAATTGAGTAAAAATAAGACATGTTTTGGCGGTTCTTTTCTATCGAGGCAATTTTGGTTTTGTATGGTTTTGTTCAGACGATTCAATTGCAAATATGATGTAGTTTTGGTATGTTCTTTTTCCTGGCATTCGCTTTAGTTTGTCATAGGTAAATATTCAATCTAAGAACCCCGATTTCGCGGAGCGCCCCCTCTTAAAGCCCTTAACTTTGGCAATGTCCACCGAAAAGACGCGAACTTAAATCTGACAATGACCCATAAATGTCCCTAATTTCCCATGTATTTTTAAGGTTTCCATTATTTAACGATTCATACAGTTCACACACAAGGTTAGTGGAATGAATAAAATGAGGATACTTATTTGACACAAGTGTGTGTGAAGTAAGAGAAACCCAAACATTCCATATTCTGAGAAACAATAAGAAGAAGTTTACTGAACAACCTTAACTTAATGATAATTGAATCAAGTTTATAATGTTCTAATGAGTTACGGTAAATTAGAGCTAAAGTAACTTAGTGTAAACACTTATAAGCGTTCGTTTAAATATATTTTACGTAAACAGAAAGATCGTTCACCGGAGCTTAAAATAGAGATGAGAGTAGCTTACTTAGTTCAATTGGATAGTTTAGTTCCTCATGTTGAAATGTACGAGTAGGTATAACGTAATGTTGCTATATTACTAAACCAGGACATAATTATAATAAATGTAAATTACAAAATATATATATATATTTTTATTAATAAGAAACACTTTTATTTATCTCATAATATGAAAACAAAAATTAAGTATCAACTAAAGTAATAATAAAAAACGAAATTAAACATAAAATAGAATAGTACTAAACTAAATCTAAAAATGGCCCCTGCGGCATTGTGCCGAAGATGCTGGCAGCAATTAAAATAAATAATAAATAAATATTAGGGAACAATCTTACACAAATCGACCTAGTCCCATAGTAAGCTCAATATGGCTTGTGTTATGGGTACTAGACGACGATATATTTAATAGATAGAAATACTTAAATACATACAAAACATCCATGACTCCGAAACAAATATTCATGCTCATCACACAAATATTTGCCCTTACCGGGATTCGAACCCAGGACCTTCAGCTTCGTAGGCAGCGTCACTACCCACTAGACTAACCGATCGTTATCGATCGATCGATTAGAATTATATGTATAAAGATATATGACTTGAAAGTTAAAGTTTTTTCATTCTTAAACATTTAAATATCCTTACACTTTAATAATAAAATTAATTGTATGACCACTATGTACACAAACGAAGAATTTCACGTTCAAAACAGCAATTAACGTGATTTGCCATATGACAGTTAATACTGTTACGTCACAAGACTATGTCAATTTGTATGAGTCGTTTCGGCTGTCGCCAGCGGTCCGCCTTTGACCCTTTTGTCTTTTTAGGTGCTCTAATTGTAGCTAGTCCCATCATACAAACATTTGATCCACTCAGAAAACTTTTTTTTATCAAATAGCCAATTTATAATATGGTGTTACGATAGCTTCTGGCTAGAGTGGACCATCCATACTTACATGTTTCTGTCTTTCAAGATTTTATTGTACTGTTTTGTCGACGTGATTGATTTATCTACCCATGCCGAATTACAGTTTTCTAGTAGTAATAATTACTGAGCTAAGCCGAAGACGGACAGACAGACAGACAGACGGACATGGCGAAACTATGAGGGTTCCTTGTTGACTACGGAACCCTAAAAACATAATCTAGCTGAGAACTGTTTTCGCGAGGAGAGGCAAAAACTATAAAAACATAAGTCTAGATTGGAGTAAAAACATGTCAAAGCTGAGCGATCGTTACGGAGCGAGGGAGCGTTAGGGCGGACGCACACGACCGATTATGTCTACCGTTCTTTTTTCATGTCTAACTAGCGACCCGCCCCGGCTTCGCACGGGTACTATATTATAAATATAAACCTTCCTCTTGAACCACACTATCTATTAAAAATCGCATCAAAATCCATCGCGTAGTTTTAAAGATCTAAGCATACATGGGTACAGACAGCGGAAAGCGACTTTGTTTTATACTAGGTAGTGATGGTGATTTTTTTCATGGCTTTCAAATAACTTTATGTGCTTTACAAATAACAAACTAGGTTTATTACTGGAAAGTTGCATCAAATACCGTTTGTTTCTTGCGTTACTTTCGTTTCTTAATAACTACAACTTAGAAAAGTTTCTATAATCTCAATAACAGCTGAACAGATTTTCATAAAACATAGCTAAGAACACTTGGGATAAAATTATCTATGACACAAAAAAAACCGCATTCAAATCGGTCCATCCGTTTGGGAGCTACGATACCACAGACAGAACACAGATACAGACACACAGATACACAGACACGTTAAACTTATAACACCCCTCTCTTTGCGTCGGGGGTTAAAAAACATTCGCACTTGAGATGTACCGAATAGTCGGGAAAGCCTTTTATAGTCGGCAAAATATACCGAATATTCGGTTTATGACGTACTGAAATGAAACACACAAAATAAACTTAAGTTGAACTTTAAGTTTTATATTTCAAGTATTTTACTCAAACACAACAAATAATCATCTTATAATAGAAATAGGAACTTTTTGTATTCATCATAATTATAGAATAGTTAAAGATGTGTCGACTAGTCGCCGACTATCTGGCCACATTTATAGTCGGCGAATAGTCAGAGACTAGTCAGCCCCACCTCAGCGCTGATTAGTCGGCAAAATCCATAGTTGGCACATCTATTTATTTAATAAGTATAAGTTGGATACTGTAGAATGACTAAACTAGCCTCCTTTAAATAAAATACTATTTAATAAGTTAACTAAAATACTGGCCATAAATAAAATACTTGTGATCGTCTAGTTCAAGAAGTACGAATAGGACCCTCTACGTTGTGTTAAAATCTCGTCGTAAAACGCATTGTATAAAATAATAATGTCAAATGATGTTCCAAATGAAACCGTAACAAACGCAATAAATAAATGTGAATAAATAACATTCGTAATAAATAAAACGAATGAAACTAAAATTTCAAAATGAATCAGAACGTAAATGTAGTTCAATCGACGCATTAAATAATGCGTTTTAAAAATAAACGTCTAAAATCATACGTAAATGTATGATCATAAGCCGCAAAAAACCGAATCAAAACACGTGAAAGGTCATTTCAGTAATCGTAAACATTACTGTAAATTATAATCCGTCAATAAATTTTATCGTCCGCAAATCAAATCGCATGGTAAAACAAACCGTAATAAATCCGCAATAATTAATTAAATCCGCAAATCAAAATGAACATTCAAAATTGAGATCAACAAATAGTCTATCTACATAAGTGAACATGCGACTCACCCGATCAGGTACAACTCGAACAAAGATAATTTATTTAATTAGTTAATTACCGTATACAAATTATAATTATCTAATACTAATTACATACATTTATTTCTAACTTAGAACTAACTAAAATTATACTATAAAATGCTCCATCACGATGAACGACAACGATGACCTGTAAAATAAACAGACTACAAGGGGACCTTGGGATTCTAGACCGTAGGTCTTGAAAATGGGGCCTATACCTATTGTTATGTCTTGAATCTTTCGAGGGCTCCCAGCGCTCCTACACCCTCGCCAAACCAACAAATCCGTCATGATGCAACCTATCAACCCTTACTATCTATTTGATTCAAACCATCTCTCCTACACATTCATCATCTTACACGAATCTTAAGTACTTAAGTACTTTTAAATTTACTTTACGCAGATTGCCAAGATTAATTTTAATAATTACGCAAAACATAACGCGCGGCAGAATTTACGCATACCCTAAACGTTCGTGCAGCCACGGTATTTGTAACAGAGATAGTGATTGTTGTCGATTATGTACAAGGTGCTCTGAATACTACGTATACACTATAACATAGTCTGTACTGTAGACCCCTTAAATTGGACGGAGAGCTCTCTGCCTTCACACACGACATCAGACGTCAGGGGTCAGCTTTATCGAAAGGATGCGCCCCAGGGAAAACAGAGAATACGTTACAGACATATACACAGCTCAGGCCTTTTGATGTATACCTATTGTGTATGAAAAGTTCACAGCTTCTAAGAAATTGACACGTCAGATTCCTTAGGTGTAAACTCGAGTCGACTCCAGCAATCCAGGATCTAGTATCAGCCAAAAAGCTTTGCGTCGAGTGTACCTAAGTGCGTGTATTCAAATGAAATCTAAGCTCGTGGTGTGTCAGCTATGTATGTTGGTGTAAATGTGATATGTGTATGAGTGTATGTCCATTGAAATCAGGCTAAAGCCACGAAATACAATGGGTGTGTATAGAAGTTTTTTTTTTTAAGTTCACTATCTTGTCACAAATAATAGAATCAAAAAAAGCCATTAAATGCATAACACTACAATGCTTTAAAAAGTTAAAAAGAGCCAGTTATAAATTGAGATGTGTGTGTGCTCTTCCAAAGTTCAATCACATTGCAATGCTATCATTTATTATACCTATTCATGCATCCTTATTTAAATTAGAGTTGTATTTCAAGACAATAGTAGTATATCCTTAAATCCACTCTCATACCAGAGATAGTATATACATAATATTAAAATTTAGAATAATATCTGGCCCTATGGCCCCTATTAATGTTCGATTAAACGGCTCAGCGGACCCGTTGAATTGCAGAAAAGAACTAACTATACCTTTAATTTATGAAGCCTTGGAAATGACTATCTCAGCAATTAGCACGCAGAACTATATTTCCAGCTAATCTCCCGAAGCGACGACCTAAATATTACAAACCAAAAATAAACACTTTACTCTTAAATAACTACATAGGTAAATTTTTATAAATACTTAATGTGAACACTGACTCTATAATTATTAACTATTCATAAAAAAACAAATCAAACACTTAATGTTGCACACTCGCACTATTGTCAATTGTCTTAAAAAATACGTGCCTACACTAATTTCACTTATTCGTCTCTAAAATGTCTTAAATTGTCTGTTATAAATATCACTATAAAATCTCTAGTAATTGAACACTATTTCATACAAATAAAACGCGAAACGCGCGCGGAAATCTAATATCAAATTTAATTGATGATTATAAGGGAAACCGAATGGGATAATTGCAACCTGTCGCGAGGTCCAAACTCGACTGCTCTAATGTAAAGACAAAACCCTATACATGGATTCTTGTCCAATATTAAAAAGGTGTAATTATTTTACATGCCATATTAACATACGTCATTTTGGTTTACAATAATTAATAGTCCTACTATAAATTAGTCAAAAGACATATGTGTTATATCTTGCAACTAATATAAGTCCTTTCGGATCTAAGCCCATTAACTGTTTTTTTGTTATCGTCTGGTCGCATAGAGTTTCAAGTACCTAAAACACTTGAATGGTATACATGAGATTATTTAAGTTGACCAAATTGCATCAGTGGTTCATTCAAAAAGCAACTCTACGTTCGAAGGTAGAAGCTTCTAATTACAATGACAGTTTTATAAAAGGCCGGCCACATTAAGTAATCTCAACCATAATACAAAGACGAAATAGGAGACCAGCTCTGTGCTTTATTGTTCCAATGTTGACGTAAGGTCAATTTCAAGGAGCGCCGGCCGTGTGAAACGGTTTTATAGTATTTGTCTGAATTAGGTACCTATTTTTATGAATATAATCAACAAGTACTGTAAACTTGCAGTTACAGAGCGCCCTCAGATTGACGATACAATTTTAGAATTGAAAAGGATGAAATTGTGAGGCTATCTCAATAGGTAATGTACTCAAACCCCTGATAGCATCTGAGCAAACTAAGCATAAACCTGCGCCCTCACTTCTCTAAGACCGAAACGATATTTATTTTATTTTATTACATTTGCTATTAAGTATATGCTTTTACCGATAATAGGCAGAACCTACACTACATCCCATAAAAATGTATTCACAAAGAAATCGCACGACTGTTTAGTAAAGATAATAATAAATTACGCAGTCATGAGTAATAAGTATCAATTGTACGCCCTCACATTCGTAAATAGGGGTTGCCTCTAATAAAGCCTACATATTTTATGTTTTAATCTAAAACCACAAACTACTACACAAAAACGGTTTAATGCTAAGAACACCTTTTAATTGTAACTTTTACAATTTTGTTACAAGTGTTACAACTTGCGAATAATGACATATAAACTAAACTTTAACTCAGATTCGTAATCAAGTAATTAAATCAATTAAATTGACTCAATTTTGAATGACTTGAATCCTGGCTCACGGCAACACTGTAGAATGACTAAACTAGCCTCCTTTAAATAAAATACTATTTAATAAGTTAACTAAAATACTGGCCATAAATAAAATACTTGTGATCGTCTAGTTCAAGAAGTACGAATAGGACCCTCTACGTTGTGTTAAAATCTCGTCGTAAAACGCATTGTATAAAATAATAATGTCAAATGATGTTCCAAATGAAACCGTAACAAACGCAATAAATAAATGTGAATAAATAACATTCGTAATAAATAAAACGAATGAAACTAAAATTTCAAAATGAATCAGAACGTAAATGTAGTTCAATCGACGCATTAAATAATGCGTTTTAAAAATAAACGTCTAAAATCATACGTAAATGTATGATCATAAGCCGCAAAAAACCGAATCAAAACACGTGAAAGGTCATTTCAGTAATCGTAAACATTACTGTAAATTATAATCCGTCAATAAATTTTATCGTCCGCAAATCAAATCGCATGGTAAAACAAACCGTAATAAATCCGCAATAATTAATTAAATCCGCAAATCAAAATGAACATTCAAAATTGAGATCAACAAATAGTCTATCTACATAAGTGAACATGCGACTCACCCGATCAGGTACAACTCGAACAAAGATAATTTATTTAATTAGTTAATTACCGTATACAAATTATAATTATCTAATACTAATTACATACATTTATTTCTAACTTAGAACTAACTAAAATTATACTATAAAATGCTCCATCACGATGAACGACAACGATGACCTGTAAAATAAACAGACTACAAGGGGACCTTGGGATTCTAGACCGTAGGTCTTGAAAATGGGGCCTATACCTATTGTTATGTCTTGAATCTTTCGAGGGCTCCCAGCGCTCCTACACCCTCGCCAAACCAACAAATCCGTCATGATGCAACCTATCAACCCTTACTATCTATTTGATTCAAACCATCTCTCCTACACATTCATCATCTTACACGAATCTTAAGTACTTAAGTACTTTTAAATTTACTTTACGCAGATTGCCAAGATTAATTTTAATAATTACGCAAAACATAACGCGCGGCAGAATTTACGCATACCCTAAACGTTCGTGCAGCCACGGTATTTGTAACAGAGATAGTGATTGTTGTCGATTATGTACAAGGTGCTCTGAATACTACGTATACACTATAACATAGTCTGTACTGTAGACCCCTTAAATTGGACGGAGAGCTCTCTGCCTTCACACACGACATCAGACGTCAGGGGTCAGCTTTATCGAAAGGATGCGCCCCAGGGAAAACAGAGAATACGTTACAGACATATACACAGCTCAGGCCTTTTGATGTATACCTATTGTGTATGAAAAGTTCACAGCTTCTAAGAAATTGACACGTCAGATTCCTTAGGTGTAAACTCGAGTCGACTCCAGCAATCCAGGATCTAGTATCAGCCAAAAAGCTTTGCGTCGAGTGTACCTAAGTGCGTGTATTCAAATGAAATCTAAGCTCGTGGTGTGTCAGCTATGTATGTTGGTGTAAATGTGATATGTGTATGAGTGTATGTCCATTGAAATCAGGCTAAAGCCACGAAATACAATGGGTGTGTATAGAAGTTTTTTTTTTTAAGTTCACTATCTTGTCACAAATAATAGAATCAAAAAAAGCCATTAAATGCATAACACTACAATGCTTTAAAAAGTTAAAAAGAGCCAGTTATAAATTGAGATGTGTGTGTGCTCTTCCAAAGTTCAATCACATTGCAATGCTATCATTTATTATACCTATTCATGCATCCTTATTTAAATTAGAGTTGTATTTCAAGACAATAGTAGTATATCCTTAAATCCACTCTCATACCAGAGATAGTATATACATAATATTAAAATTTAGAATAATATCTGGCCCTATGGCCCCTATTAATGTTCGATTAAACGGCTCAGCGGACCCGTTGAATTGCAGAAAAGAACTAACTATACCTTTAATTTATGAAGCCTTGGAAATGACTATCTCAGCAATTAGCACGCAGAACTATATTTCCAGCTAATCTCCCGAAGCGACGACCTAAATATTACAAACCAAAAATAAACACTTTACTCTTAAATAACTACATAGGTAAATTTTTATAAATACTTAATGTGAACACTGACTCTATAATTATTAACTATTCATAAAAAAACAAATCAAACACTTAATGTTGCACACTCGCACTATTGTCAATTGTCTTAAAAAATACGTGCCTACACTAATTTCACTTATTCGTCTCTAAAATGTCTTAAATTGTCTGTTATAAATATCACTATAAAATCTCTAGTAATTGAACACTATTTCATACAAATAAAACGCGAAACGCGCGCGGAAATCTAATATCAAATTTAATTGATGATTATAAGGGAAACCGAATGGGATAATTGCAACCTGTCGCGAGGTCCAAACTCGACTGCTCTAATGTAAAGACAAAACCCTATACATGGATTCTTGTCCAATATTAAAAAGGTGTAATTATTTTACATGCCATATTAACATACGTCATTTTGGTTTACAATAATTAATAGTCCTACTATAAATTAGTCAAAAGACATATGTGTTATATCTTGCAACTAATATAAGTCCTTTCGGATCTAAGCC
Organism: Epinotia ramella; assembly: GCA_947578815.1. Taxonomy (NCBI): domain Eukaryota; kingdom Metazoa; phylum Arthropoda; class Insecta; order Lepidoptera; family Tortricidae; genus Epinotia; species Epinotia ramella. The sequence continues at coordinate 3,934,969 of OX388227.1, read as the reverse complement.
CATTAACTGTTTTTTTGTTATCGTCTGGTCGCATAGAGTTTCAAGTACCTAAAACACTTGAATGGTATACATGAGATTATTTAAGTTGACCAAATTGCATCAGTGGTTCATTCAAAAAGCAACTCTACGTTCGAAGGTAGAAGCTTCTAATTACAATGACAGTTTTATAAAAGGCCGGCCACATTAAGTAATCTCAACCATAATACAAAGACGAAATAGGAGACCAGCTCTGTGCTTTATTGTTCCAATGTTGACGTAAGGTCAATTTCAAGGAGCGCCGGCCGTGTGAAACGGTTTTATAGTATTTGTCTGAATTAGGTACCTATTTTTATGAATATAATCAACAAGTACTGTAAACTTGCAGTTACAATACGTAAAGCCTATACCATCTTATGCTTTGTAATGATAGTTCTTACGATTTCGATGCAATTTACTCTTTTCGAGAACATAAGTAGTTCTACCTTTACCTACGTCTTATGTCTGGGAAAATTTGTTTTGTCTGAGCAGAGATCGCCCGAGTAAATTATTTTTTGATAACTAGTATTTTTTTCTAATTTATAAATAAACTATAAAACTATAATGAAACAGATGATTAAGTCTATGTCCTTAAGCTATATCTGAAAACTGACTTCAGACTTGAAACGAGGCGCGGGCGGCGTGCAGGTGCCGGGCCGCGCCCCGTTATTGTCCTACCCCCGTTCCAGCGCGCCGCACAGACGAGGTCTGAGTAAAGCGTCTACCTATACATTATTAGTTAGTTAGTTAGTTACTACCTATACTTTCTTTTTTTATGTAATAGCTTCTAAAATCTAATCTAATGTGTTCAAAATTTTATGTGAATGAACTTATAATAATTTCACTGCACCTGTTATTAAAATAAATAATGCATGTTAGCTGTTAATAAATACAACACCGATTAGCACGTAAAGCTCGACTACTCGAAACGACTCGACGTGTTAATTGTATGCAATATACAAAATATTTATTATTTGTAAAACGTATGAATTACTATATAAAATAAATACAAGAAAATAAATAAAAGAAAAACGAAACGCAAACCTGCCCCCGCTCTAACGCCCCGAGCACCTCATGATTCGACAATCTTCATTCCATATTCTAAACGCAAATTTCATGAAAAAATACAATTCTCTCCAGGAGTAGGTAGAATAAAGACTCGCTTGAGGCGGTGAGAGAAATAATATTTAACCGACTTCAGAGAATTATTTGAACTTCATTTTATTCGCCCGACATACCTAGATGAATTTTATGAAGTACAGACAGCAAATTGCGCTGCGTACCACTGCAAACTAGTTTTTATGCAGTGGTGCGCAATACTCACTTTGCTGACTGCAAACGTTGTGCACACCTGGACATAAAGTGGTAATTACCGGCTATTGGTGCGGAAAAACCCACGTCCAGGCCACAGAAAGAATGCCTCAGATATCATATTTACTGCCGCGCGCGTCAAATACGTACATTCTTTGTTTTATCACCCTAGGAGCCTCACAACAAAATTGTATATCTAATGTTTATTTTTTACTAATGTTGACATTCTCATTATGTTACACCAAATTTTCGTACGCCACACGGCTCATCAAGCAGAGACTCTAGTATAAGTTTTACCGAAACAAAACGTTACGACCGCGTTTGCGTTTTGCTGTCAAATCCCGTACAAATTGAGGTTAAAACGCAAACGCGATCGTAAAGTTTTGTTTCGGTAAAACTTATACTAGAGCCTCCTAACTGAATTCTACTTATAACAGCTACCTTTTACCTATGTTTGACGAAATACATTATTTGTATTTGTAACAATATACACGTTAAAATGTGTAGAGTTGTGTATAGGTACTGGAGATTATTTGAGTTATCAAAGTAGTCCATTCAAAAAGCAACTCTAATCACCAAAGGTAGAAGGTTCCAATTCCAATGTCAGTTTTATAAAAAGTCGGGCGTTCTAATTAATGTCAACGTTTGAGAGAATTTGCCACCTCCGAGGTGCATGAGAGCCGAAATCCAAAAGGACAGGTATGTCACTACATACAGGGTGTTCGGGATAACGATGTAGGAACTTAATGAGGTGATAGACTGGACTATTAGAAAGAGTTTATTTTTTTTAAGTGGGTTTGTAGGTGAGCAGCCGCATGAGTTAAGAAAAAAATAAAAACTTGATTAAAAAAAAAAATTACGCCGGATTCTCTTCAGGCAGAGGTTTACTTTCCGTACCGGTTGCTTATGCCTAAAATCTAGAATAATTAACTTGGACTTTAATCAAGCGTAACTTAGCTTAGATTGAAATAATGCTAATACAATACTCTCAAAATTGTAGATGTATCCAAACCAAATAAACCTTTCTTACCTTGGCACATTTCATATCTTATATTGGCTTGGCATGCACATCTGTGGTCAATCTCTTGATATCGGGCATCAGATACAATACAATATTGTATTTCAGGCATGAGAAATGATATTGTATATCATGGAATACAAGCTTCAAGGTCGCCTCGTAATATTTGCCAACGGCGATCAGTCTAAATATACATTTTGCGTTTCAATGGGATATTGTTAAACGGAGCGTTTCTGTATAGAAATCCTACTAATCCATACTAATATTATACCTCTTCAAGCTTAAACCGCTGAACCGATTGAGATGAATTTTGGTATAGAGATATTTTGAGTCCCGGGGAAGGACATAGGATAGTTTTTATCCCGGAAATCATCCCCTAAGGCGGTTAAATGGGGGGTGAAAGTTTTTATGGAGCTGCGATATAAACGAGTTCCACGCGGACGGAGTCGCGGGCAGAAGCTAGTAATATTATAAATGCGGAAGTTTGGATGTTTGTTACTCGATCACGCTTAAACGATTCAACAGATTTCGTTGAAATTTTTCACGAAGATTTTTAGCCTAGCTAGAGTTTATAGCCTGGATCAAAATATAGGATAGTTTTTATTCCGGGTCCTCGCAGACAAAGTCGCGGGCGGAAGCTCGTCCTACTAATATTATAAATGCGAAAGTTTGGATGATTTGGATGCATCAAATCGCCACTGAAACAAACAGCGCGCTTGGTACACCTAGATTTAATCCCTAAACTGAGCTCGCTGAGAACAACAGATCGCCAACTATAGGTTCAACTTTAATGATCCCCATTCAAAACTCATCGTGAGCATATCGAAAACCGAATCGATTTTAAACTTATATGAGTGCCGCCATTTTTAGTTCAGAAACTAGTTAGTTCAGTTGTAGCTGCGTATTAGTTATCTGTTTAAATTGCCATATAAGCGGATTGTTTTATACCTAGAACGGACTTTCCATGTTAGTTTCACACGCGATTTTCATTATAATTGATATGTTGTCCTAGAATGGCATGTTGCAATGCAATGCAATTTTCTATTAGACTTTTTCCGATATGGGCTTGTAGAGTAAATAGTAGGGAGTAATATGTAGTACTTATAACTACATTGTCCATTTTTGTGGCATATCTTGGATTGTTTTGGTCAGTTTAATACCTAAAAAAGTTTCTGACATAAATTAATTTATTGGTACATATACCGTCATCAACTACTTATTGAGACGATTCTAACGAGCCCAAACTCAACGGGGTTGCGTCAGTTAAGAACGGAATTCCCATGGCCACCTTCTGTCTCCATAATCAGATCAGCTCGATGATACCATAATATTGAATTGTCATCCAAATACTTATACCCAAAATAACAGCTCAATCGGTCACCGAGAAGTGGGTCAAATTTAACTTGCAAGATTTCATTACAGACACCGGGACATGTGAAACTAAATAAAAGTTTAGAAATACAATCATTCGATCTGTAGTTACTCAGTAAATTCTTTGTCGTTTTTGACCAAAATAAAAGTAGTTATTTACGATACAAGTGCCGAAAATAGGAAATTCGCAACGAGTGGTGATAAATTAAAACACGACCGAAGGGAGTGTTTTAAATCGACACGAGTTGCGAATTACCTATTCGCACGTGTATCGTACAACGTTTTACTGTACATATGGCTCTTTAAAGTTTCGACATATGCACGAAAATTGCTCTTTTCCGCACGCACAGTGCGGGAAAGTAGCACCATATGTACTGTAAAATACATTTTTAACGTATTACTATGATACAACTCAGTAAACTCACTTTAGTTTATGAGTATCGTACCGAAATTGAACTTACTGTGGGATGACGAATTTCACATAACTCAATACTTCCTTTAAGTTAATAAACGCACAAAGAAATGTGATAAATTCCATCACAAGAGCTGATTCACTGGTTTTCTTGGTAATCGTGAGCTCATATGTAAAGAGTTTGATAAGGAATCACGCGCACCTGAACAAACAATAAACATTATTTTGCATAAATTCATGGTAATACCGGTAAATTCATCCTTATTTAGACTTTGACAAATTAATCCCGGAAATCATCCCATGAGGGGGTGAAATTGAGGATGAAAGTTTGTATGGAGCTACGATATAAACGAGTTTCACGCGCACGGAGTCGCGGGCTGAAGCTAGTAAATCGATAAGACACAAACCGTGGTGCAATAATGGTTAATTTACTAACTGAAATGGCAGACTTCGGTCTGCCTTTCCGGTACACAAATGAGTACCCCTTAAACCGTATTCAACACATTCTTAACCCGTTACCTGCCGCTCCGTATTCTCTAAAACGTCTGTCACGTCACATTTAATGCTTTAACCCTCATAAGTGTCGGAAAAACATTTTTTCTCGCCTAATGTATTCGCACCGAGGCATCAGACGTCAGGTAAACAAGGTATGGAAGTTTATGGAAATATTTATTCGGATGAAAATATAGTCAAGTTAGGTTCTTTCGAACGTAGACTGTTTTTGAAATGGAAAAAATGAATGCTGAGTATAATCTGTTGATCTTCCTTGTTTGGTAAATATTCTTACCTGAAATACACTATTTATGTAGTGGTGGCTTCCTGATGATGAGTTTATTTGCCTTCGCTCCTGCGGATGGATGCTGACGTTGAGATTGCATTTCTTTTTTTTAATGTGAACACAGCTAAAGGACTAAATGTGTGAAATTCTATGATAAGTCGGCCAGTATCTACCTTTATATGCCTCAATTAATATTTTTTTTCCAATTCAAATAACTCTGAGCTCTCGCGACCTTACTAAACACAACACCACATACCTACAGAGTCTGTATTGGCGTGTTTATGACTGCGGTCTTTTGTAAAGCGGAAGTACTTCCCCAGTTTGGCTGCTCCAACGGTGAGCGAGATGACGGTCCTTTGTGCCTTACCTCTCTTAACACATTGACTGCCAAGAATCGCTACGCGCTACGCTCGTAGCCGATCCCGTGGTTTTCCTCGTATGTAGCGGAAAGTGACTACGGCGTAGGCACCCGCTGCAAGGGTTCCCGGCAATAAAACTGTTAACACTGTCACTGCCAGGAACCCTTGTAGCGGGTGCCTACGCCGTAGCCACTTTCCGCTACTTAGCGAGGAAACCACGGGATCGGCTACGAGCGTAGCGATTCTTGGCAGTGAATGTGTTAAAAACTATATGAACAACGAATCGCGAAGGGCGTCGGTCCTGTCGTGTGTGTATGTATACACGTATGGACCCCACCCACCATACAAACCTAAGTAAAGCATGGGACCTGCTTTTGTCTCTAGCTGTCAACACAACGAATTCTCAAACCCGCAAAGGGTCAGCAGCGCGACTGTGATGCTTCTAGTTTCGCAAGCGACGGTATCTTCTGACCATCAAGCCGTATGCTTGTTTACCACCATCGTAGTATAAAAAAACTTTCCTAATAACTAACCAACTTAGAAAAGTTGAAACACCCCGACATTTTCATTTCAAAGTTTAATATCTCAAAACCGGCTGAACTGATGTCAGCTATTGGACAAAATACACCGCGTTAAAATCGATTCATTCGTTTAGGAGCTGCGATGCCACAGACCGACGCACCTTTTTGCCTCGTGGGTTAAAAACTGTCTGAACAGAACGCGACCGTAGGGCGTCGGCCCTGACGTGTATACACGTATAGAAGAGTAGCTAGCTACGATCACGCGCAGCTGGTAATGAAATAAGTTGCGAACACATAACGTGGCACGTGGCCAGGGTTGGCGCGTGCGTTTTAATTTATTTATTATATTTTATGAATAATACATATTGAGTGTTTTGACGAGTGAAATATGAATTTGATTCAGTCTTTTTATGTAATTCGGTGCTGGGTTTTGGATAAATAATGCTGTCAACAAATTACGGTTTAATAAGTATTTGTATTTTGTAATAAAATTTATTACTTTTGAGTAAGTTCCATTTGGGAGAGGCCTATGTCCAGCAGTGGACGTCTTTCGGCTGATATGATGATGATGTTGAGTAAGTTCCGACGCGATGTGAGTAGAGGTATATCTATTCTCCTCTTTCTTATTTACACAGTGTGAGTGAGAGGAGTCGTAGTGCCGCGCGCGACACAACTTAGCAGCAAGTTGTGCTAGAAAGTGTAGACCCTGTAGTAAAATTTAGACATTTGTATGTTCTAAAGAAAAAAAAAATATTTTAGCAAAATATAGCTTTCGGAAGATAATTAGCGAGGAGTGACTAAACGGAAATATATGTATGTTGTATTCTTATTTGTATTGTATTATTTTGTGTGATTCAGGATTGGCTTCAGTGCCTGGCCCCGCTAGGGTCTGCTTGTAGCCGCTTTCCTCTACAAACGGTTTTTCCTAAGTTATAGCATCGGCTACGCAATGTTGGCAGTGAATGTATTGACACATGCAGTGCCGGGAACCCATTTGGTGCCTATACGCGGTAGGCGCATTCTGTTACGAGCCCTCCGCTTCCGATACGAGCAAAACCACGGGATCGGCTACGAGCGTAGCGCGTAGCGATTCTTGACACTGAATGTGTATCCCATTCTGTGCTAATCCCAAGTTCACAAGACACGTGCGGCAGAAAGCTACGGGCGTTCTTTGCTACATATGGGGCTTAAGCTACTACGTAAATGGCGTAGAGGTACGACCGTAGCAGAACAGTGAGTGAGTTACAGATATGAGATAATCATAGGTCACGTGGCTACGAAGTTTGCTACGCACTGGAAAACTACGGCTACGGAGGTACGGCGTAGCACACGTAGCTTGCTTGACCTTGAACATAACACTTTCGCTGCCAAGACTCGCTACGCGCTAGGCTCGTAGCCGATTCCGTGGTTTTCCTCTTATGTAGCGGAAAGCGACTACGGCGTAGGCACCCGATAGGCGGGTTCCTGGCAGCGAAAGTGTTAATCGTATTTTATATATATATAAATTAACTGTCTATATCTGTCGGTCTGTCTATCTGTTCGTTACAGGTGAAAAACTTAAGTAAAGCCCGTCTTGTACATGTAGTTCTATAACCAAGTCATAACCATAACATATTCAAAATTTGTATTACAAACAAAACAAAAACCTATTCGAACATGTCACACCAAAATATAACAGGGTTTTTTTTTAATATTTTTAGATTGTTTTTTTTTATACAATAGGTAGGTAGGTATTATTATAGGGACCTTTCCATAGTTTTCATGTATGTATGGGGTTCTTTAATAAAGGATTGAACAAATTCTCACATGGTCGGCAATGAGCATGTGACCTCCTGTTGTAAGCGTCCATTGAACGCTTACCATCAGGCGGGCCACCGCCGTGCTATAAAAAAAATGGCTTGCGGACTTTTAAATTGATTGAACGTTGCTCTCGGACAAATGACGCTTCAGAAATGTGTGTTCCCTAAGGATTTCTCCCTTTTGGCAGCCCTAACCCCCTCGCCGCGCGAGTAACCTGTTTCGGCGCGAAACTTGCGATACACTTTGTTTATTTGACGTCTGATGCCCGCGACGGGGAATACGTTAAAACATACAACGTGCGGCCTGTGGGTACACCAAGATTTGGATCTCGGTTTTGTGTGCAATCAAAATTATTTTTTTATACAACATACCAAGAACATTTCACACAATGATTTACTTAAAAAACAAAGTTTTAACCGACTTCAATTCAGTACTTCGCCTTATTTGAAGAGCTCCCTTGATTTCACCAGGATCCCATGATCAGATTGTGACCTGTTGACCCTGGGGCCACCTGGGAAGGATACCCTTTAAAAAAAAATGATTTTCCGGGGTACAATATATAACAATATAATAACCAGTTTCTGACAAAATTTTAATTTTTGGTTCAAGCTTTTATTGCCGACTGTACTTTTCTGTATACCGTCATCAACTACTCATTGAGACGATTCTAACGAGCCCAAACTCAACGGGGTTACGTCGGTTAAGTACTGAATTCCTATGGCCACCTTCTGTCTCCATCATCAGATCAGCTCGATGGTACCATAATATTGAATTGTCGTCCAAACTATACTTATACCCAAAATTTCAGCTCAATCGGTCACCGGGAAGTAAGTCAAATTTAACTTGCAAGATTTGATTACAGACAGACAGACAACGGGACAGGTGAAACTAAATAAATAAAAGCTTGGAAAAATGAAAGATTCCGACGAATTGAGAACCTCCTCCTTTTTTGAAGTCAGTTTAAAATACCCGTGGTCCCGGCCGCGTATTGCAAAGAACGCGGGCAGGGCTGCGGCATAAAATATATGTCCATCCTCCAGCTCCACTCTTAGTAATAGGGTCCCGTTTTACCCTTTGGGGACCCTATTACTAAGGCTCCGCTGTCCGTCCGTCCGTCTGTATCTCATGAACCGTGATAGTTAGACAGTTGAAACTTTCACAGATGATGTATTTCTGTTGCCGCTGTAACAACAATTACGAAAAAACAGAATAACATCAATATTTAAGGGGGCTCCCATACAACAAACGTGTTTTTTGACGTTTTTATAGATAATGGTACGGAACCCTTCGTGCGCGACTGCGATTCGCACTTGGCCAGTTTTTTGAAATCCTCCCTACATACTAACTTTTAAAGCTACAGCACAGAAATACACACTCGAATACCCCTCTATATAAAATTAGTATAGATTACACTTTGACGGTGGACCCGCCAACACAGAGCGATATAGAAAGCTGGCTAGAAAATTACAAAGTTCAGATATTTTTGGAGCTGACTGTTCTTTCTAGACTAATATACTTTTCTAGGCATTTCAAAAATATACGAATACGATTTATTATCACTTATCTGTTACAACACTGACATTTTTATCCCGTTTGCAACGAATCTATTATGTAGGTTATAGTTATAGGTGTACGCGGGCTTGGTTTCCGCAACTCGACGTCATAATAGCGCCTATTTTGCGTATGGGTTATTGGCACTACTGTTATTCGTGCCAACCCAGTTCCACCAGGAAGCCTAGCAGACCCTTTACGTTGCCGACGGCCTCCGGTAGCGACCCCGGTGTTCCGAGGTGTTTTGCCCGGTATTCTGCCACCCCATATTATGTAACAAAAATCATATTCTTTAAATAAGATTCATTAACCCCCGACGCAAAAAGAGGGGTGTTAGAAGTTTAACGTGTCTGTGTATCTGTCTGCGGTATCGTAGCTCCCAAACGGATGGACCGATTCGAATGCGGTTTTTTTTGTGTCATAGATAATTTTATCCGGAGTGTTCTTAGCCATGTTTCATGAAAATCTGTTTAGCCGTTTTTGAGATATTGGACTTTGAAATGAAAATGCTGGGGGTTTTACAACTTTACTAAGTTGTATTTATTTACGTTATGGTAAGTTTTAAGTTCTTTAACGACTTATAGTAGACCCTGCCTATAACTACGAAGGTGACGGTCCTGTGTTCGAATCCCGGAAAATATTTTTATTTTTATTTTTTTTATGCAAATGAAAACTTACATACTATACATTTATATTCTCGCCAAACTGTTACGTATTTGTGTGATGAGATGAGCGTACGTGTTTCCGAGTCTTGGGACTCTTGGGTAAATTCCGTGTATTTAAGTACCTATTTATATCTATTAAATATATCTTCGTTTAGTAGCCATGGTTGTGTCATCATCATCAACATCATATCAGCCGAAAGACGTCCACCGCTGGATATAGGCCTCCCCCAAAGAGTGCCAAAGTGACCGGTCCCGGGCTCCCGCAACCTTTACCAGGTCATCAGTCCAGTACCTCATGGTTGTGTAATGTACGTAAAGACAAAAAGACACTGCCTACCCTACTATAATTCCCTTACCTATCCTGTTAAACTACTTAATTTAATTTATACTTGATCGTACTATCAGTAATTCATTATTATAAAAATTAATAAGCACTCCATCTACCGGTTGATCATTGTCATCGATGGACTCAATAGTCCTCATGTATAGTATCGCGACGAAGTTTACTTTACACCACGCCAGGCGGCACCTAGCGCCGCTGCGTGCCTTGCACCGCTTGCACAGCAAATAGTCCAGGCAATGAACTGACAACTTGTATGGAAACAAGTGCGTGTCGGACCACGCACAACGAGGGTTCCGTGCCTATTAAAAAGGTCGTATCGTTACTGAAATCTTATGGTACTTACGTCCTTTTCTTTAAGGAAGGCAGTTTTTTAGAAATATCTCAAAAACCTTTGAATCGATCTTGTTCAAAACAATTTTCGCTGAGAGAGTTTAATAAGCCCTATGAGCATGATTTTTTTCATATTTTTAAAATACACGGTTCAAAAATTAGAGGGGGGGGGGACACAATTTTAGTGACTTTCGAGGAGATTATCTCCGACTCTATTCACTTAATCAAAAAAATTGCTGAGAAACCTTATATTTATTTTGAAAGGCCTATTGATTGATGTGCCACACGTGGGCTTGCAAAGAAAAAAAAATTTTTGACTTTCAGTTTTATGTATGGACCCTAAAAAAATTTTTTTTAATTAATTTAGTTACAAAACTATGTAGCGGTTAACAAAATACACCTATCCTGAAAATTTTATTCAAATACACCGTATAGTTTTCGAGTAAAATGCCTGTGACATACGGACGGACAGACAGACAGACAGACATGACGAATCTCTAAGGGTTCCGTATTTTGCCATTTGGCTACGGAACCCTAAAAATGTCAATTTTGGAAATAATTTATAATAGCTTATTTTTTATGTGTAACGGATATATTATCAATTAAATAGTTACCCAGCGACAAAATCCGACAAAATTTCAGACATCGAAAAAATGATAAGTTAACTGGCTTCTGAAAAGTCAGTAAAAATATTAATAAATGTTTTTGTCTTTATTTTGGTTCATTTACATTTGCTCTATAATATTCAAGATAAATCGTACAAAAAAAGATAATGCATGCTTCATTTAAATCTACTTAATTACTTCCGGGTGGAAAGTTTGTCGGATTCTTGACTATTATCATCTTAGAATAACATTTTCAAATGAAATCAACAAAAAAAACGCTATTATAAATTAATGTTTTTCAAAACCGTATTTTGCCTGGAGTAAAAGACAGAAAACATTTCCGTCTAAACCTTTCTATGTGTGCGTCTCCGTGAGTCGTAGATACGCGGTTACACTGTAGTGGGTCTTCCTATAAATACGAGCACACAAAGATACAAGTAACGCACACAATTAGACGCAGAAAGGCAGCGTCTTTCGTGCCAATCTGAAACGATGACGCCCGAAGGTTTCCGAATAGTTCCGATGCGATGATTACGTGACTATTTTAAAAAGTTGCATTTTTTATAGTAATTTGGTGCAAATACGAGACTATTCTTTTTGCGTTTAGTGTATTTGGGTTCTATTTACATTTTTTATTCGGCCGCCATTATTTGTTTGTTTTGATGAGAAAAAATGGATATTTTAAATTGTGAAAGTTGTACGGTGGGTGTTTTGAAAACACTGTTTTCGTGTATCTTCGGATATTTGACGTGGTTAATTACGTACGTCATTATGTTATTATCAACCGACTTGACAACGTAATCAAAACCATCACGCATTTTTTTGGTAAGTTAGTAGCTCTTTTTTTTATTTTGCCTACCCTGTCTCAAATCTCTGTGCACGCCACTGCAGACACTAAATAATTTATTTGATGCATAATAATAATAATTTCGCTTTGCTCGTAATGTAGGTTGCATTTCGTGCAAAATTAAAACGTACATGTTTAAAATGTGTTTCGTGTCAAGTAATGTGGAACGAACATAATTATTTTCATGTATGTACGAGTTAATTGTTTAAATTGTAATATATTATAATGTGGTCTGCATTTTCAGACGGTTTCGTGTGCTGTTATTTACGAGAAGGTTGGATAGAAATAACAAATTCTGAATTGAAAATAAAGTGCCTTTGGGTGACTTTGAGCCTTCTAATGAGACTCGTAGTGAGCGACTACGTACCGGCAGGTGCAGCTTGACTAGATGACCATGGGGGAGGCTTATGTCCTGCAGTGGACATAGGCCTCCCCGAAGAGTACCACAATAATCTGTCCTGCGCCACCCTTATCCAACGGAGTCCTGCTACCTTTACCAGGTCACCAGTCCACCTTGTGCCTCCGGGTACGACATATTGAAACAATACCGGTTTACCACCGTCAGCAATATTATGTGACGTGTAACACCTATGATCGACGAATAAAGTATTTGTATTTGCTTATTATGTAACTTCATTATGTTCGGGGAATATTATATACCTGAATTCGTCACGTTCTAACGTGAACTATAAACGCGTAAACTCACTTTCGTACACACCGTCGATTATTCTGCAGCGATCATTATTTCGTCCGCGTCACGGCAAAAATGATAAACTCGCTATTTCTGAATACGTCGATATGAGCGCGCGCGTGACTTGCATTGTCTATGGCAATGGCAACGTTGGGGTAAGGGCGCGGCACACTGGTGGGCAGCGGGGCAGGTTTTTTAAAGTTGGCGTTTCTAATTGTGGGCTGTACACCGACATCTAGATCCAGTTTCCACCCCCTGATAACCGGGGGTTTAGATTATATAATGTGGCAGACTTAAAAAAAAGGCCTAAATGCGCCGGCAGTGAAAACTTGCGAATTGCTTTAATTATCAGTATAAAAAAAAACTGTCCCCCCTCCAATCATAATCTCAAGTATACCGATAGTTCAATTTATCTATCGACCTCTGAACTACGTCGCCAACATCATGGAGTCTAAAAATCTTTAGATATTCTAGATCAGTGTTTTTCCACCTTTATGTTGTCCATCGTAAGCACGGAAAAAAACAATTCGCAACCCATGTTCCTAACTCAACTACATTTTCAATTCACAAATATTTTAACTTATACTGCTACGACTCCCATCAAGATCGGAGATACACAGTCTAATAAAATTTCAAATAACTGTATCCCGACTACGGAATACTAACTGAAAAAAACTTAACACACGTAACTTTCACCCCCACTCGTGACATCGGTCGACGGCGTCTTCGCTCCCCAAATGACCTCATGTATCAAACACATGGCAGAGAAAACTCAGAGCGCTGGAACCGCTCTTTAAGCACCATACTGGGCTGGCTGAGAGCACGAATCAGCATTGCCGTCATACGCGCCACCAGTATGTGTATCCACGACACCGCTTTAAACCCGGAGCCAGATGGCTCGGCTTTGACGACGGTGCTGCTCTCTCCCCGCATTTGGACGAATACCTTTTTTGTTACCCCTATTTTTAAGTTTTATATGTAGGTACTATTGTTATATTGCATAACGCGTAAATACATTATAAGGAATAAAAAAAAACTGAAAAAAAAAATGTTTTCTTACAAAACCTAGCCTACGTCATCCGGAGCATACTTTCGAATCGATTGATACCTCATTCCTCAAAATCGGTTCAGTATCTTAAACGCTACGGTGGAACACACGTAAATACAAACATGGGCTGCTAAAATCATATCCCTTCCCAGCTCTGCTTAGTCGGGCAAAAACACTGTTCTAGATGCTTCCGCGGGTGTGCAACTGCCCTTATATAGCATGTCGATATATTATATACACGTGCGCTCCCGTTTATTGGGCTTATGTGTAATGTATGTTAGTAGCTATTAGTGTTCTTGACGCTAGGAGGATGAGTGTTCTTGAGTGTTATTGCGCCATGAAATCCATTGCTTTGATATGAGCGATTTGCCAATGTCTTGCGATTTTATTTCCTACCGACAAAAATTGTCAAAATGTGGTTGTTTGACTTATCACTATATTTTTGCTCCGCATCTTTTCTTCTTCTTCTTATTTGAGACATTCAGGGCCAATGACGACACATATGCGTCAGACCGCCGTAGTCGCTTTCCGCTACATACGAGGAAAACCACGGGATCGGCTACGAGCGTAGCGCGTAGCGATTCTTGGCCCTGAATGGGTTAAGAGCTAAGCTCTTGTCGGTGTAGCTCAAAGTAGGCCCTACATCTACTCCGATCCCAGGCAACCTCTTTCACATCTCGATACGACCTAACATCAACTCTCTTTTTGAGTTGCTCTATGTAGTACAGTCGCCACCAGAGATGTACAAAATACTTTTAAAAAAGTATTTAAATACAAAATACAAATACTTTTCTAATTTAGTATTTCAAATGCAAAGTACAAAATACTTTTGCTTTTTGTATTTAAATACTAAATACAAAATAGGTATTTTCAAAATACTTTATTCAAATAAAATACTTTCAAAAAGTAATCGAAACAAAATCGATGTCAATCTCGGTAAAAAGCGAAGCGTAACGTCATGTTTCACAGATAATAACGTTCATTTTGTTTTAACTGTAATTTTGCACATTGACTTTCAAAGTTGCAGCGCCTCTAGTGGCCATTTGCCGATTCGCTGACCCATTCACTTGAATATTTGAGTGGTAAAGGTAATACCTTTGTAACTTAGCAGTAATAAAATATTTAATATAAAGTATTGAGTAGCACACCAAATCCAACTCTGTACTTAATAGATAATATATTTTTGATAACAAACAGTTACAATACAAACACTACTTGTATTAATAAATAGTAACTGTCGGCGTTAGGTTAGATATAAAACGTAACCGAGGCAAAATTAAATGGAAAACGCGCGTACGGCGTAATGACATGTAAACAGTGTTGCCAACTCTGAATTTCATTTAGTGCTAAAACTATGTCGAAATGTACTAAAAACGTGCAGTCTTAAAAAAATGGTGCTATATAAAAAAAACGTCACAGTCCGATTTCAATGTTTAATAGTAAAAACTAGTATAGTTGTACAATAAACAATTTTGAAATCTAAAGATTTTTATTAATATAGAATAGATTTAAATGTCAATTAGCACACAAAACGACCAAATTAACTTATGATATGATCGAAGCTTATATTTATATTACATACTTGCCACAATGCCCACAATGACATCTTTTTTGTAGTGCTGTTTACGTACCGGTTTTTTATAAATATATTTTTCTATTTCTGTATTTTTATTTGTCATTTATACATTCATAATCACTTAAATACGAATCTTTAAAATAACGTATTATTTATTGCCTACACGGCATATTGTTTAAATACAATTTGTTTTGGCATTTTTTTAAAGATATTTCGAGCGAACAACAGAAATAATTAAATAGCTGCCAACACTGCAAAACGTAACAGTGACTTTGAGGATTGTCAAGAGGGGTCCCTCATATATTATTGGTCATAGGTCAGGTTTTATATGCGTTTTATTTCATCTGTCATTTTGCGCATAGACTTTCAAAGCAGCTGCGCCACTAGTGGCCATTTTTTGTTTTTACTGAATCGCGGATTGCTTTAGAAAAATGAAGCTAAGAATAAAAAAGTATTTTGTATTTTACAAACCATTTTACAAATACAAAATACGTCTCGAATAGTATTTCAAATAAAATACAAAATACTTTTTAAAAAAAGTACTTAAGTACAAAATCCAAAATACGTATTTTGTATTTTGTATTTGTATTTTAAATACAAGTATTTCAAATATGTCACAACTCTGGTCGCCACCAGATATATCGGAGCGGCCAAAGTGGTCACAAATATCTGAACACGTCTCTAATGCCTGCACAATAAAGACTTGATGGCGACTGTACCTACTGGTTACGTTTCTCCGTAACCCAAGCCTTGCCTGAAAGAGATCGCTGTTTAGTGATAAGGGCGCCTGTTGTTTGTCTCTGCTTATGTTCACAGTGTTATGTGCAGTCTAGTGCAAAAATATGTATCGATTTAATCCTCTCATGAATATGCGCAGAAGCCGTAATCCGCTGACATAAGCGATGTGACATATTTATGAGTAAGTTGTATGCACTCATATTGCTACACTTGACTGTAGGTAAGTACTTTTGCTGCAACGTGCAATAAAATAGTACATTACTTACCAAGGGCTGTAAAAGAAAGAAAGCCCGAAATCGCAGGTATTTGAAACCCGAGCCGCAGGCGAGGGTTGTAAATATGCGATAGAGGGCTTTCTTTTTTACTGCCCGTGTTGAGTACACAATTTTACGTCTTCACCTGGCCACAATGCGAGTTTAACCGTACGCGCAGCGTGCGATAAAACTCGCATTATGGCTAGGTGTGACGTAAAGAATTTTATCATACTCAATGATGTAATATAAAAAAAGAGGTAGATATGTTGTCTACACGAAGTTCCGTGTTTGAAAATGGCCACCACATCTGACAGCATACGTTTCCATTGACGACGCGAAACTGAGGCAAGTTGGTGCAATTGACTCTGTTTTAGTGTGCCACTTTTGGAGCGCTTATAACCTATCTACCTCTTTTTAGGGTTCCGTAGCCAAATGGCAAAAAACGGAACCCTTATGGATTCGTCATGTCTGTCTGTCCGTATGTCACAGGCATATTACTCAAAAACTATAAGGTGTATTTGAATAAAATTTTGAAGATAGGTGTATTTTGTTAGCCGCTACATTGTTTTGTAATTATATTCCAAAAAAAAAATTTTTAGGCGCGGAAAGTCAAAAAAATTTTTTTCTTTGCAAGCCCACATCTGGCACCTCAATCGATAGGCCTTGCAAAATAAATATAAGGTTTCTCAGCAATTTTTTTGATTAAGTGAATGGAGTCGGAGATAATCGCCCCGAAATTCACTAAAATTGTGCCCTCCCCCCCCTAATTTTTGAACCGTGTATTTTAAAAATATGAAAAAAATCATGGACATAGAGCTTATTAAATTTTAACGCGAAAATTGTTTTGAACAAGATCGGTTCAAAGGTTTTCGATATATTTAAAAAAAAAACTGCCTTCCTTAAAGAAAAGGGCGTAAGTGCCATAAGATTTCAGTAACGATACGACCTCTTTAATAGGCACGGAACCCTTCGTTGTGCGTTGTCCGACACGCGCTTGGCCGCTTTTTTATATTACTTAAAATTACATCCTCGATTGTATACTGATGAAATGTATAAAATGTTTTATGCTACCTACTAATCTACAATATGCAATATAACTACTTTTTTTTTCTTTATTTACAGGTATGTAACTAAGTCCGTTAAGAAAAACAAAGTAAAGTATAACTTTCTGTACTAGTAGTCTGTTTAAATTGAGTGTGAATATCTATCGAGTGGACATTTTCTATGGAGGTCTAATAAGCATTTTTAGGGTTCCGGACTAATAAGGTAAAACTCTGTCCGTCTGCCTGCCTGTCACAAAGTTAAATATCTCAGGAATTACTAATGCTATCCATTTGAAATTTGGAATAGTTTTAAAGAAAGTTAATCCACGTGTATGTAACATGAAAAATTTAAATATATATTTTTAATATCTATCTAAAATTATGGATGTGATGTGATGTGATGTTGTGAAGGGACGCCTGGCCGGAAGCAGGCGGGCTGTCGATCGGTTTTTGCGTTCATTCAGCCCCATTCCCTAGGGTTGGAGCCTCAGGTTACTGCCCCGGCGGCGTTCCCACTTCAAACTCTTCCATTCTTCTCGTTTTCCTGCAGAACAGAAGGACATCTTTAAGGCTGACATCCCTCAATTCCCTCTCCTCTAACACATCTTTACCGAATGTATTAAACCGCGGTGCCGCGTACATAATACATTCCGCTAATACATACATAGTTTCTCCCTCCCCAAGAAAGAGGGGGGGGGGGATTCAAAGTTTAGTTAGTAGGTCAAGTGGAGTATCATATGAAAGGGCTCGAGTTGAACATTTTAAAACAGATTTTGGTTTTTTTTCTACAATGGTAAAATTTTAATTTACAAAAAAAAATGTTGAAAAAAATACGTCCCCCCCTATCTCCGAAGTTTACCAGGCGAAAAGTTTGAAATAAATATATAATATAGAGATTAACGTAAATATTACCGGAAAGTTATTATTACAGTTTTTTATTTTACAAAAAAACATTTTTAAACTAAGATTGTAATTTAACACTTTTATGTTTAATATACATTCTATAAATTTGTATGAAAGTATTCTGAAAGTGCCTTTTTTCAAATAAAAAAATAATTATCGAAATTGGTTCAAAATAATGCAGGGTCGTGACGGGTATATAGTGTATGAAAGTTTGTACGGAACCCTCGGCGCACGAGTCAGACTCGCACTTGACCGGTTTTTTCTATTAGCTATTGCCCAAGCTTAGTTGCGTAGCTGCTAGTGGAGAGAAAATTAATATAATAATTAGATAACATCATATCAAACAACATGTCAAACTAACTCCAAAAATGTTTTTACTGGTTTACTTGCTCGAGTACGGCCGACCGGACCGATTTGTAGTCGCAAAATCGGATGTCACATTTTGCAGGATCCGGCAATAAAACGGATGTACTCGTATGCTTGTATGAACGCGTGCATTGAAAAATGTTGCCACAAAATCGGGTCCTAAAAAAAAGTAGAATCGGATGTCTCCGTGTGAACGGGCTCTAAGAATCCCCTAAGTAAGAATCTTTACGTAACTTATAAATGATCTGAATTGTATCCAGCAATATCCTAAAACAAAGCATGCCAGTGACACCTACGCCTTAACGACCAATAGATTTACATTACCATTATTTTCCCTCCAATTAAGACTATTTTCCACTGACATCATTAATAATAGAATTGACAAACTACTTGCCCTTACCATGCTGATCCACGACACATATTGAATTCCACCCTATATCTTCATCTACACACTGAAATCACCTTAAAATCTATTGCGGTAAGACTCAAATTACAAACCTGCTTATACGGTATACTACGTTCATTGACAAGGCGATATGAACTTTAAAATGATTGAAGCAAAACCTAAGTTACGATGCGCGTTAGTGATGTGTTCTACTTTCATTGACACGCCGATGTAACCTTTAAAAGCATTATGTTAAGGGCTAAGTTGGTATTCAGGTTAGGGTGACGTGTGGTGACGTTTGTTTGATTCAACAAGAGATATATAGCGTGGGTAGTTTCTGTCGTGGGTATATGGTTTTCCCCTGGGATGAAGGATGGTAGGTCGTAGATATTTGCACTTGACATGCGATGCTTAATGGGGAGTTCTATTCAGGGACGAAATACCGGTATTCCTTTCAAATAACCTCGTAGAGATATTCCCGGTGCCCTAAAGAACCCCGGAGTCTGCACCTAATTCCAAGATTTGGCACAGGCACTAGTTTTACGAAAGCGACTGCCATCTGGCCTTCCAACCCAGAGAAGACGATGTTTTCCTTCGCCTAAAAGCCACTGTTAAATAATCAAATGATCTTTCGTACATAAGTTTAAAAAAACCCCAATGGTACCAAGCGGGGGTTCGAACCCACAATTTACACATTGAAAATTGCGTGTCTTACCGTATTAACAGGTAGAATACTAGTTCTATACTTGATGTCTACTTTACATAACTACAACTTGGTAAAGTTGAAAAACCCCCGACATTTTCATTTCAAAGTCCAATATCCCAAAAACGGCTGAACAGATTTGACAGAACATGGCTAACAACACTCGGGATAAAATTATCTATGACACAAAAAAAACCGCATTCAAATCGGTCCATCTGTTTGGGAGCTACGATACCACAGACAGATACGTTAAACTTATAACACCCCTCTCTTTGCGTCGGGGGTTAAAAAGAAAAGGCCCCACAGAATGTGTGCTGTTGCCATTATGCGGGGTTGGGGGCGGGGTGTCAAAACGATGCCAGGCAGCAGTTCGAACATGCGCATACCGGGTTTGGGTAGACATTTGTAAGGACCTCGCATTCTGTCGTGTTTTCGTTCCCTGCATATTTAGCGAACTGCGATTAGAGGTGACAGTGTTTCCAGGCCCGGACTTAAAGGGGCCCTGCCCAGGCAGTTGGCATTTGGGACCCCCTCAGGGAGCTCGTGTACAGAGACTGGGACCCTAGGCCGGGGCCTTGTAGGCTTATGCGGAAATACGGCTCTGAACTTTGGCTATACGTACGTCGAAGTGAACTGACAGCTATTTCATTCCCAAATTCATCGCGGTTGAATAATATAATAATTAATAATAATACATACGAAAGTGCAGTTAAAGGCATAAGCCCTAACTAATCTAGTCCCTGGGCAACCGAGCTCTGCTCGGGTGAAAATAGAGAAAATACGAAGAAAACAAATACAAATATTGCTTACGTTTAATAGTATAGGATAGGATAAAAAGGATAAAAATACTTTTACACTTTTGTGTTGTTTATTTTTTAAATTCTACTCTTCTCTATTTTTATTATTTTTATACTACGACGGTGGCAAACAAGCACACGGCCCGCCTGATTGTAAGCGGGACACCGCAGCCTATAGACGCATGCAACTCCAAAGGAGTAACATGGGCGTTGCCGACCCTTGATATGTTTGAGGATTCGCCTTGTTATTCTTTGTAACCTCTATTCTTGTACTCTTTCTTTCTTTTTCCTTTTCTTACTTACCCTCAGACCCCTAGACAGGTTATCCCGCAGCAAATCTGACTGGCAGCTGCAGGTCAAGCATGCAAAAAAAAAGAAATAAATAAATGCGTGCGGTTCTCGGCCCGCGGTTACTGACCCCTGGACTAGGTCAAGTCACTACTGATATTAGCCGACGTAGGCAGTTATTAGCGTGTCCAAATTAATCCATCCAAACATCGCACTGTACTAACTAACTTTATCCGTTACTGCATCCGTGCATTGAGTTAGCATCATTAGCACTTGGATCTGAATCATCCGTGTTCATGCAGGCGATTATGGCCCTTATTACTAGAGGCTAAAGTTCTGGAATGCCGTAAATGCGTGTCCTTAGGTCGCTCTTGCTTTGAAAGACTACTTGGAACTGAGTAATATTTGCCTTTACACGCGATGTTTCATGATAGTTTTGGCCCTTTCTCACGAATGTCAAAGCGGCGGAAAGAGACGGACGAATATAACGAGATCTTAGCTTAAATTGGTTTGATAAAAAATAGCGTAAACATTAGTATGATTGCATTCCATATGTAGCTTTAAGTTAATAGATCGCGCCAGTGTGTTAGGCGGTCTAAGCGCCATACGAAATAGATGGTACAGTAGAGACCTGAAACTAAAGGAATTAATTCTTTTTTAGGGTTCCGTAGTCAACAAGGAACCCTTGTAGTTTCGCCATATCCGTCTGTCCGTCTGCTGCTTAGCTCAGTGATCCTTGCTACTAGAAAACTGTAATTCGGCATGGGTATAAGGGTAAGTATATATAAATCTTGAATTTAGTACGTGCGGAAGTCACGTAATTTGTTTTATGTGAGTTCCGCACGTATACTAATTATTCAAGACATACCTTTTCCAAACGAGTTTTAAGAAACTACAATGAGTATTTCTGTGACATCGATCCATTTATGCACTCTCTTGATGTTTTAAAAGAACGTACGAGATCTAAATTGTTATCGATAAAAAATACTTAGTAACCTACCTATTTCCTACTCGCTAAGACGCTTTTGTAGGTATATTTTACTTAAAGTTTGTATTTATGAACCTCCAGGTCTGTTTTTATACATATTTGTAACTAACCTCTATCTTTTTAAGTATGACTGTATGTGTTTTGAACAATAAAAATAAAAAAAAGACCGGGTTGCACTCCGGGAGTGCCGGCAGAAGTGAAAACTCAATAACATTGTAACAGTTTTTCGATCAGGTCACGTGACATCTTACGGTGTCACCCTAAAAATGAATTTGACGCAAATTTATAAACAATTATCAATTATTTAGGCGGACGGGCCGCGGGCGCGTTGGGTGCGACGGGCCGCCGGCTCGCCCGTCGGCGCGCCGACGGGCGGCGGCAAACACATTACCAATTTGTTTTTGCCATTGCCAAATATTTTTCAAAGCTTTATCTCTTTAGGAATAACGTCTAAATTCGAACTATTCGAATTTGCAAGAACAGCAGACGGCGGTGGCGACCAAAATATCAATTTGTTTTTGCCGTTGCTAAATATTTTTTAAGCTTTATCTCTTTAGGAATAACGCCCAAATTCGAACTATTCGAATTTTCTCAATAGCAAAACGGTGAAGGACTCGTTGGTATTATTACAAATTTATTTGCAGAATATGCTATTGCAAAAAGTGTTTAACGGCTTTATACTCTTACGAATAGCGTTCAATTTTGAATGAAGTCGAATCGGCTAGCAGCAAAAAGTGACCTCCTTCACATCTGACGTCACAAAACTCTGTCGCGTATTTAACAATTTTTCCCCATCCCAAAAAGTGCTCAGCGCCGCTAAAGAAGTTTTCACTTAAACAATCACGCCGACAAAACACTAGAATAAAATCGTGGAAAAAAAAAAAAAGTCCATAATTTTTGTTGGAGTCATGTGGGATATACATGACTGCCCTGCCGGCTAAATGGCTTCTACTGGGGATGTGAAAAAACCGCGGCAGTTATAGATATAATGAATTTAAACGGAAAACTATCACGCAGCTAAGCAGGCATAACTAGTTACCGAGTAATAGTCGGCCAACTTAATGTATACTTGGAAAGGCCCACTTTCGTACAAATTCGGCCGACGCAACCGCACGATTTAGTTGGCGCGCGCGTGTCGATGTAACAAAGACAGACAGGCAATTACGGAACCCTAATACACTGCGCGTGGCCCCACACGCACTTTTTTCCCGGCTAAGGCAGAACCTGAAGAAATGGATATGATTTTAGCAGCGTTAAGAGTTTAGCATGTTCGTAATTACGTGTATTTAGTAGCGTTTAAGATACTGCCTGAACCGATTGTTATGAATGAGGTATCCTTTGAATGAAAAACCAAGTGGTTTTTCAGTTTTCTGTAGTTAGGTTACGTTTTTTTTAACTGTTTATGCTTGTTTATCTACTAGTCTCTGCCCTGCATACAAACTTACGAAGCCAGAAACCTTCCTCCTAGCGTTATTCCCGGTTGTGCCCTGAAGGAGCCCGGGGTCCGCTTTGACATTTGGCATATGCACTAGTTTTACGAAAGCGACTGCCATGACCTTCCAACCCAGAGAGAACACTAGACCTTAATGGGATTAGACCGGTTTCCTCACGATGTTCCTTCACCGAAGAGCTAACGGTAAATATACCGTACATAAGTTCCGAAAATCTCATTGGTACGAGCCGGGATTTGACCCACGACCGCCGCTTGACAGCCGTATGCCTGAACAACTAGGCTACCGTATATAAAGGCTAAGCTATCAGTATAGATAATATTAGTATATAGATGGCAGTTAAGTCCTCTTGGTAGACTAAACTTCGCCTTTGTTACGTGAATCATCGTGGCGGCGCTTTGTTGCGAGGATTATACCGTTTAAGATGAATGATACTACTCATGGAGGATACGCAGCATTTAAATTCATTATATTCCAGTAGCGACTAATGTTCTGATGAGTGTTAATAAGTAATTACAAATTATCCTGCTAATGTTATAAATCCGAAAGTTTGGATGTTTAGATTGTTTAGACGTTTGTTACTCAATCACGCTAGAGATAAAATAGTCTATAGCCTGGATTAAAATGTAGGATACATATCCTGGGTCCACCCACACGAAGTCCCGAGGGGAAGGTAGTTGTTATTATAAATGTACCTACATATCGCTGACATCGTGTCGACGTTCTTAGAATTATTTTTCACGGTGTGAAATAAAACAACAGGTCAGATTACAACTATCTATTGCAAAATAGTAGTTTATGCAACTGATACATAATCAGAGGCTTGAGGCAGAACAGGAGTGTGGTTTAATGAAACTAGCGTCAGCGAGTTTCATAATAGGATCACACGAGCGTTTTAAGGCTAAATTATGTACAGTTGCATACACTACTTTATCTACACACATATCATAAGTACTCTAAGATGGGTTCAGATGCCGTAGGAAAATGACCTGCATTGCTACTATAGTTTTACCTGTAAAATATCTTTGTTGGAATCGTGGCTGCATTTACGATATCCGTCGGAGTGTTCATATCGTTCTTGGAGTCACTACTACTCATATTTTCAACTAAAATGTGAATTACAAACAACTTTTTACAACTCTACTTTCGTAACAGCAAAAAAATACAAAGAAATGACAACAGTAATGGCGGCAATTCGATCCTACGTCAAGACGAATGTTTTTTTTTAAATCATTGACAAACGAATGAAGTCCCTATTCTCATGTCACTCTTGATCAAATGTCGTGCGATTTATATTAAAAAACATACTGAATTGACGTTTCGCATCGATAACTGTTTTAATATATTGGATACTAGAATAGAGACCCGCTTGAGTTTTGTCAGCTGTTCCAAATTTAAACTCATAACCTTACAAAAATCTGTAGTGTACATTACAGTACAGATTTTACCTACTACCACAGACAAGAAAGTTCTTATAGTAAAATTGGTTGTAATAATGCTGGTCATTTCCTACGGTTTCTGAACGCATTTTAGAGCACTAATGATATGTGCGTAGATAAAGAGATATTGCTGCACAGTGGATGTTTACCATGTAAGTACTGATGCAATGTAAGCATTAATGGACCTCACAGAGTTTAGCTCTGTTACATATTGATAGCGAGTAAGTATGTATGTAGCAAAGTATTTACTTTACAATGCATGTGCTCGAAAAGAGCGTTTTCCAAGCAACAAAATCGTGCGGAAAGTGCCACTTTTTCGCACTAGTGCTTTTTACTTTCAATTTTTTTTTTAATTTTCAAGTCGGTCAGCCCGACACAAAGAGTTTTTATTACTCGAGAAAAGTTTTACAAATATTTCAATTACACGTTTTCTTTCATACAAAAGGTACATAAATACTAATAATTTATAAAATGATTTATTAATCTTTTTGAATTTTGAATTTGGTCAATAAATAAATTAAAATATTCACTGTATGTGTTTGGCTGAACGCATATCTTTCTTATGCCTTTTGCAATACGACAGTATGGCGACTTGCACATGCGCAATGCGCATATGTTGACCGCGCATGGCACGCATGTATCTAAAAAGCCCGCCATTGTTGTGATTGTTGTTTACTTTGGAGTTATTTTATGTAAATATGTTAAAAATGTTGAGTGAAAGTGAGTAATCAATAATAATAATGATTTATTGCGTTTCAATAGTGTCCGTATGCTTCTTAGAACTACGACAGTACAGCGTCTTTTTGTTGTTTAATAAATTGAGTTACTCAAAATTAATTGTGTACCAAAACCACAATACAATGGTTTTAACTTTTAAGTGAATAAGCTTGATAGCAAAAGATGTGGAGAAGTTGTTAAATGCAGTTCCAGATAATAAGTAGGTACAATCTACCTAGGTTCTTCAATTTTAACCTATCTATTTTAAACCGTCATTTCAACATTTACTATATTTCCTCACACAAGGCATAGTAAAACGTTGTATGATACACGCGCGTAAAGATGATTGCCGACTCGTGTCGAATTATACATTCGCTCGCTTCACTCGCTCATGTATAAAAATGACACTCGTCGGAAATCACCTACTTTCCACACTTGTAGCATAAATAACTATTATTGTACAGTCAGCATCACATAGTTAGTAGCAGCCAAAGTAGCCAAATATATCGTAACACTTCCTTACTCCTATAGTAATAAAGACTCCTATAGTAATATAGTGTTCCGATATATATGGCTACTTTGGCTGCTACTAACTATATGATGCTGACTGTACACAGGACACGGGTAAAAAGGGGTAAGGGGTAAGTTCGTTACGAGTAATACGAATGTTCCCCTTGCAACTAGCTATTATTTTTACGTCACTCTGGGCGGTAAGTGAGATTTACCGGCCACGGGCGCAGCGCAGCGGCAAATCTCACTGCACACCCAGGAGAAGACGTAAAAAAGTATACGCACGACGGGCGGTAATTCGTAAAGCCCCAGATCGCAAGTGTTTGTGGCCCGAACCGAAGGTCGTTCACGAATTCACCGCCCTAGGTAAGTAATGTACCTACTATTGTATCCCGTGAGGTAGGTACGGGCTGAAAAACAGCGCTGTACAGCCAACAGGCTAGCGCAGCACACGCTGAGCCCCGAGCCTATATTGTCGCGCCTAACCTAAGTACCAAGGATAGGACAAACGCCCGTCATTTTGAAAACTTAACCCTGTTCTGTACAGTAGAGACTTCCTTATATTAATAAAAAAAATTAGGTACTAAATAAGAATAAGAATAGTTTATTCGTGACAATACAAAACAAAGGACAAAAGTAATGTTTTATAAATTTATTTTAAGTACCATAATTTATATGTTTCCAGTGACAAATTATTCAAATGACGATGATTAAGGCGATACATCACTTTCGCCAATGTAAAGAATGACCACAATTTTTTCCAAATTTTAAAATAAAAATTAATTAATAATTATTTAATTTTAATTTTAAATATCATTAATCCTTGCTAAGTACCTACATATTTTTTTCTGTTCGATTTTGTCTTTTTTTGCGACAATTTGTTTTTTTGATACAGACAAAATAGTTAAATCGGTACAAAGGCGAACTTATCCCTGTAAGGGATCTCTTCCAGTTAACCTTTGAGCAATCGACTGGAGATCAGGAACAAATAAATAACACGTGTAGAAGTATTTACCTTTACGCGACAGTTAATTAATCTTATAAATATACTACAAGCAAAATAAGCAAAATATATGGGGATATATATCTTGTCCTTGACATAGTTCCACTTTTTAGGGTTCCGTAGTCAACAAGGAACCCTTATAGTTTCGCCATGTCCGTCCGTCTGTCTGTCCGTCTTCGGCTTAGCTCAGTAACCATAACTTCTAGAAAACTGTAATACGGCATGGGCATATAGATCAATTATGCCGACAAAACGGTCCAATAAAATCTTAAAAAAAAAGGCGGAAAAAGGAAGGAGTGAAGGAGTTTTAGGGTACAGTCGACTACAAAGAGATCGATACAGTCAACGTTACAAAAATATGTATACACGACCTTAATGTTAAGGTAATAAAGTCGTGTATACATATTTTTGTAACTTTGGCCGTATCCATCTCTTTGTAGTCGACTGTACCTCCCCTACACCTAAACCGGGCATGTATTTTTTTTCTCGTTAAAGCCATAGTGTGATGTGTCGTTGGATAGCTCATTTAATTATATTATGGGTTTCCTAAAACCACTTTTCAAATCAGTAATTCGTTTGCGAGATATTGGGCTTTTAAAGCCCTAATTTAAGTTCGAGTCAAGTTCGTGGGTCATATAATTACTTAAAACCAAGCCACTTAAATATACTAACTGTTCCAAGACTTACTGATTGTGCCGGGAGTTTCGCTTCAAAACGGACAGTTAACAGTCAACAGTTAAAGTCAAGGGTAAAGTTAATGTCGCCCGCTGGTTCCTCGTGTAGGCCTGCAGAGGCCCGCCGCATGCCACGTAGAACTCCACTCCCTCGCGGATCCGCCTTCGACACCAATATCACACTCGCGCCTAGCGCGGACAAGTATTAAGAACTCTGAACCCAAGATCAGGTTTCTAAACAGATTCTAACAATTATTTAAACAAACCTCTAACAGCCAGGTGGCTAACAAAGTTAGGTTATATTTTCCAAGTGAGGTTATCGCACCACCCCAAACATTCTGTCCAACTGACAGCTGTCACTTATTTTTTTTTAATAGTCCGCCGGTGTTGCCATGGGAATAATACTAGGGCCTTTCACACGGGCCCGAACATATCATTATTAATTATTAATAATTCATAATTTCATAAACAATTTCACAACAAAATTCAAAACCATCTATTTTAGAACTATCCATGAAATTCAACTAAGTATTCAAGGTCCACCCATATGCAAATTCACTTTTTCCCTTCCCAAACTACAAACAAATTAGTATCTAAACCTCTTAAACCCTTACAAAGCTTGTAACACCTTTAAACTGTACCTAAAGGCTTCTACATTCATGGACTTACGGTTCGGCCACGACGTCGAGCGACAGCGGAATCGCGGTGCGCTATACGCTTAAGAGAGATCGGAGCGCTGTCTCTCGCTCCTATCATCATCATCATATCAGCCGAAAGCTGTCCACTGCTGGACATAGGCCACCCCCAAAGAGTGCCACAATGACCGGTCCTGCGCCAGCTGCATCCAGCGAGCTCGAGAACCTTTCCGCCTCAACGGCCATCGGTTCGACATGCAATGCGCTAGTGACTTTATTATGACCACAGAAAGTACCTATCTATATATTTTTTCTTATTATTGTTTTTTTAGCATGCAAATTAATATTCCGAAATAAATACATCGAAAATGTAAATCTAAATAAAGGGTAAGTAGTAAAGACTGCAGCGCGCTTGTGATTCCTCTGAAATCGGAAGCGTCCGTAGGCGTCGGTATCTGGCTTACGATCAAGCAGGCCGCTTGCTAGTTAGCTACCGTCGCTGTAGTATAAAAAAAACCGACCAAGTGCGAGTCGTACTCGCGCACGAAGGGTTCCGTACCATTATCTTTAAAAAAAGTAAAAAAAAAAAAAGCTTTGTTGTATGGCAGCCCTTAAATATTTATTTTATTTTGTTTTTAGTATTTGTTGTTATAGCGGCAACAGAAATACATAATTTGTGAAAATTTCAACTGTCTAGCTATCGCGGTTCTTGAGATACAGCCTGGTGACAGACAGACGGACGGACAGCGAATTCTTAGTAATAGGGTCCCGTTTTTACCCTTTGGGTACGGAACCCTAAAAACTACCATAAACAATACATCTGGCACAACTTGCTGCTCAGTCGCTTCGCGCGCGGCTGACCGTCTCCTGTCTCACTCGCACCGTGCTAATTAGAAAGAGTATGGTAGATGTTTCTCGACTCGCGTCGCGGCGCGGCGTCAATTGTGCTAGCCCCACTGGTATGGCGGCAACATGCTAATGGGGTCTGATATGGCCACCGACTCCGCTGTCGCTTGAAGTCGTGGCCAACCCCATAGGTCTACACGCTTTTAAAAGGCCTAAATACGTAGTCACCAATTTGTCATATGACGTTTTGTATAGAGGGCGTAGCCGCTGCCGCTGTCGCTCGAAGTAGTAGCCAGACCATAGCCGCACGCTGTAAAACGGCCTAAATACGTAGTTACCAAAAGTAGCTTATGGTGTTTTGTATTATGGGTGTAAGGAGTAATATCTAATCATTTGACGACCACTTTAGCCTAGTTGGTAGTGACCCTGCCTACGAAGCAAGAGGTCCTGGGTTCGAATCCCGGTAAGGGCATTTATTTGTGTGATGAGCACGAATATTTGTTCCTGAGTCATGGATGTTTTTCTATGTATTTAAGTATTTATTTATCTATATAAGTATGTTTATCGTCGTCTAGTACCCATAGTACAAGCTTTGCTTAGTTTGGGGCTAGGTCGATTTGTGTAAGATTGTCCCTTAATATTTATTTATTTATTTATTTATTTATCCGCTGCCGCTGTCGCTTAAAGTCGTGGCCAACCCAATAGGTCTACACGCTTTAAAACGGCCTAAATACTTACTTACCAATTCGTCTTACGACGTTTTTGTGTGGAGCTTGTAACGACTAATATCATATCACTTACATGTCCATCAAAATGTTATTTGCATGGGTAATTTGATAACAGGGGCTTTGCACAATCTTGGGCGAGTTTTGGAGGGAGCGTAAGGGATCTTATTGTGTGTTGAGACGCTGCGTACAAGAATTACAACCAAAATCTAAATTCAATGTTCAAATATCTGTCTCTTAGCGTTGGGTTACTCACTCATGAGGCACCTCATTTGTCATACTCATTTCAATAAATTGTCGCATCACTTCACGCTTTGAAAAATGTACTGCTTCATTCCTCACGAGGCACCGACTCGCTCCTCATTCGCGCGGCCATCACCTCGCGCTTCATTTATCCCTCAAACCTCAAAGCCTCGCCCCTCGAGTTCCAGACTCCCCACTCGCGCCTAACTTTCCCCCCTCTACAATTCAATATTGTATGTTGTAGGTAAGTAAGAATATTGAACATGAAAGTAATTGGTGGTCTATTGTACACACTACACTTGAAAAAAACCTTGTTTATTAGATGGTACCTCACCTCATTTGAAGTAGGATATTGTACCACCTCATTTTTGGAAATGAGGTGCTCATACAAACTCATTTTAATTAAATGTCCTACCCAACACTAGTCTCTATCGCACTCATATCATTTGAATGACAGTGACGGAGATATAAGAAACTTCGAGATTCGATTTTCATGATGAATCAAACGCTCGCTGCCCTCTCGGCCCATGTGGGAACGAACCTCTGTTGTCGCACCAATAATGGCAGTTAAAAGGCAATTAGAGAGTGCAAGTAATGGTGTCTCAGACTCTCGTTCCCACACCTTATAATAGTAAAGTTGGAATTCCAGACTCGATAGTTCACTATCGAGTTCTTGATACTATTCGCGATGCAGCTGATTGAAACAGCAGTTGCCTGAAAGTGTGTACGCTGTTTATATAATGAAATGCTGTGTCAATCGAATACCTGGCGACAATTTTCTTTTTCACCCTTCCTCCAACTTCCGTTGGCTCAGTGCGGGTTGCACAGGGCGGATCCACAACGCTTTGGAAGCTCAAATACCGCGAGCCGTCCAGTTTCCTCCTGGCCCCGTATCATGGTCAGTATCACGAGATAGAGCGTCAGTCTCGTTCTATCGAACGGTGTGTCAGCCAGTGACGGACGCTCTTTCTTGTCACTTATCGCGTGATAAGGCTGACCATGATACCTGTAACTATTAACGATTCCGCATGGTTCACAGGCCCGTGTGTTTTCAGTAAACTCGGGCAAACTTAACCATCCCTAGATTACAAGTTCCCGACTTAACTCGATTACGGTCACTTACTGGCTAGCATTATTGAAGCCTAGCCTTCACTTGTGTAGGAGCTCCAACAAGAAGTTTCAACTTTGAAATTATTTTTATGAGCGTTGGGACATATATGTACACACTGAACAGATTGAAAGAAACGACAAAATATACCGTCTCATCATCATCCTCGAAGAGCTTGTCCAAATATTACGTCATCGTTTTTTGTCGATTTTGTACGCCAATGCCGAGTAGGTGCCAAGGTACTTCCGGCCATTTCAGGACTGACAGACTTAGGCTTACTCTCTCTACGATCAAAGGGCTAAATGATGCCACATGTCTGGCGACCTTTGGCACCGTCTGCCAAGTACTTCTGGCCATTTCAGGACTGACAGACTTAGGTTTGCTCTCTCTACGATCAAATGGCTAAATGATGCCACATGTCTGGCCACCTTTGGCACCGTCTGCCAAGTACTTCCGGCCATTTCAGGACTGACAGACTTAGGTTTACTCTCTCTACGATGAAAGGGCTAAATGATGCCATATGTCTCGTTCGGTTGTCGCATGACGTAAATATACCTACCCATACAAATTTTGATCGGAAGTAAAGGATTTTCGAACTTGCGACCAATTTTAGGTGCGATAATCTGCCGATTCTTGCTCAGCACAGCTTTCTCGGCCTGCTGCCATGCATTTTATCGTGTTGTCATGAGACGTACGGACTAGTAGGCAAGCGCGATATAATATGCGATCTGAGGTTTTCTTTATTACCGCTCGTGGTGCGTACATAGTTTTAGCCAGGAAGTAGGATTTTTCGCAAGCGTAGCGGGCGGTTATGGCCGCTTTAATGAAAATACACTTATTCATCCTGGGAATCAAATCGGCATTTCAATACATCAAACGCCCCTAGCAAAGCCGAGGCTTACAATTGTCAATTTACAATATTAATGCCAAGGGGCCAAAGCAATATATTACACGTAATTATATTTACAATAAACATTAAGTGCATTATACGACTTGTCAGTTTTTAATATAGAATGTCAATGCTGTTAATTGAAATACAACCTTATGTCACGGTCATATGGTACACGATAGAATATTGGATGTTATGAATGGTAAGCTGATAATAGTATCTTTAGTATCAAACAGTCCTGTGTCACTTTGACGCTCTCGTCTGATACGACGTTTTAGAATTATTTGCATTCGTTCGATAGGGTTGAACATTTCTTTGACGATTTTAATGAAAAATGGCTATTACGAATTTGTATTAAGGTTCATTATTTTGTATTATCACGCCCCTATGAATATGGGCAAGAACGAGTTTTTTATTAAGTTTATTTGTATAGAACATAGTATTTAGCTGGTTTACAGTTGTATGAACACAGTTTCGTTCCGTTTATAAATGACAAATTACTTATGTTATCGATTTTGACAGATTTTTCGTAGACTAAATGTAAATTCACTGTAGGAGTAAATGCTTCCTTACGCTTTTATGGAAACAAAATTGTATGACAATATGGACCTAAACGCAGTGATTCGCGACCGAAACAGCAATTTACTTGATTTTCCATACAACGATTAGTACAAATAGCAAACTATGACGTCATACTTTTAAGTCAATTATGTGTTCTTTAATTGTAATTTCTCCCATACAAACATTTGTTCCGCTTCAAAAACATCGAAGGGCATCGTACAAAAATCTAAGGTCACACACAAGCATATTCTCCTAAAGCTATAAGAAAAAATCGGTATTGTAAAATATACACTGTTGCCACTTCGAAGCGGTGTTATTGCTATATTAGCATATTTGCGTAAACAATTTGATATTGTTAAATTAGCTTCGAAAACTATAAAAAACGAAATATCCACAGGCTCGCCTTCTCAAAATCCGGTTCGAAGAACCAAAAATGTTAAATAGTGGACTGTAAATTGCGAACAAAATTACTGGGTTCAATTAAACACGACAAGTAGGCTAACGTTAAGGGGCTTCACGCGCTTTTTGGCTAATTATGACGAGTTTTGAGTTAATATTCGTCCGTCAAAACTATAGATATACTTATGGCACAAAAGCTTATCGGTTCTTTAATCCTTTATCTACATTTGCATGAGTTTTTTTTTAAAGATTTTATTTTATTTTATTAAACAATTAAATATGTATGTAACATTACAGGAAATAAACGATGTGATACAGAGAAAGAATATAATGGAAAAATAAACCATCTTCGTCGTCAAAAAATAACACGAAAAAAAAAAAAAAAAATATTTGTTTCGTGATAAGGGTATTACAGGAAATATTCCAAGTCCCATTTTAGATAACGAATACTAATAAAATACCGACAACACATGAGACACAATCGTTGTAACAATATGAAGCTAATGGATTTTAAACTTTCGTGACTATGTTTGAGCCGTTTAGGGTGAAAGGCTATGGAAACCCCAGCTACGATCGGTCCGGTGATTCCACGGCGTAACACACGCGTAATATAAAACAAAAACAATACTGTAAAGACAAATAATAAAATTTCCGAACGCAACATAACCGCGCCAACCGACCAACTAGCGACAATAGCTGGATGCTCCCGGCAACTAAAACGTCAAGCAAGGCAGACCTGTGACGCGGGCGCAATGCCGATTTGACAGGCCATATAATTATGGAGAAACAAAACAAATATTTCAAGCAAAATGGTACAAAGACAAAGCCAAACTGAAAGCAGCACAATAGCAAACATTAAAACTAGAGGGACATAACATAACACAGAGGTAAGGCAACGTTATCATTAGAGTTCCTAAATGCAATAGCAGTATTAAAGACTGATACATTGCGATAGGTGCTAAAAAGGTCGTTACTCAGCTTTGATGTGTGTGTGTGTGTGCGTGTGTGTGTGTGGGTGTGTATACTTTCATGCTTGTTTACTTGCTTTGATACTTGTGTTATGACTGCTTATGTTGGAACTTTTGCTTATCCATTAGGAACTTCTTAAGACGTAGTTTGAAGGTGCATGAATTTCTTATTGGTGGTGGTAAGTCGTTCCAACACTTCGTGGCAGCAAACTACGTTTGGTTAGGTTCAGGAAATCCGATCACACGCGATTCAAGGGGCCGAGAGCCCGCATCGGGTCGGAACGAGGTAAATTGACAATAGGCCTAGCAATTAAATGATAGTACATATATCCGTTACGTGAGAGGGTCCTACGATAGTTTGGTTAATATCTTTTCTGTGGCGTTCATTATCGAGCATTGGATACGCATTACTATACTTCAAAAGACCAAATTTCCCCATCTTTATCTAAGTATATGTTCGGAATAACGATGTAGGAACTTAAGGTGGTTCACCGACCATACAAAACGTTTTTTGACAATCGCAGATTAACGGCGTGATATTTCAAGAAACTTATGTAACACACTTTCATAAATTGGCTATCCGTTGGCGCGAAACTGCCCCTTTCCTAGAATAAACATGTATAAACTAGGATAATTTGAGAAATTAGTTTGACACGTGATACTTTGGGAAAACGATTATTCTCAAATTATTCTAGTTTATACACGTATTTTCTAGGAAACGGGGGTACTTCGCGCAAATGAAAAGCCAGTAGTTTATGAAAGATTGTTACATAAGTTTCTTAAAAATATCACGCCGTTAATGTCAAATGTCAAAAAACGTTTTGTATGGTCGGGTAGGAAAAGTTTTACCTTACATATAGTCTAATCTGTGGAAGTTTTTTTGCAATCGACTATTATTATTTACTCTGATTTAGTTTGCGTTCTGAGTTTCAAGACACTTTAAATATACGTTGTATAAAGTTAAAATTAGGTTTATAACTATCCTGAAAAGTTTACAGTTTCTGAGAAAAAAATATTATGGCATATACGATTAAGGATTTCATTAGTAATCCATGAAATGCAATGCAACTCTTTGAGATAGCAGGACTTGACCATGAATTGCAGTACCCGCGCTAGCCCCGCACCGTACCAGAGCGCCGACGTGACGTCATCGACGCCAGGTCCACAGATATTGTAACCGGGTTATAAAGGTGGTGGTATAGTTGCCATACGATTAAATAATAATAGCAATAAGAATAGCAATGGTCGCTGTTGTATTGAATATATGTATGAACGTCGCGTGATACTGGGGTTATGGTAGTCCGGAAAACCACTACCCGAATAATAATAATAATAATTCCGGAACCCCACATATCCCCGTCATCCCTCGATGACTGGGTATAGGCATGGTTCCCAGGTTATCTAAACGAAAAAAAAAACCCACGAGCGCTTCACTGTATGTATGTTTGTATGCATGTGTGCTAAATTGATACCCCAAACACCATGACACGTTTCCGCACAGCAGCGATTATCGGAACAGCGTTCGACAATCAAATAATACATCCATATATCTTGGGGAGTAACGTAACGGGTCGAATTACACATTTTTATGGGCCAGTGGTGTGACCGACGTCGATATGTCGATATAAGTGATATGTGGGTGTCAAGGGATCGGGTCGATATTCGCCTTTCAACTTTGGCTTTTCCCAATCATATTTTTGATTGAGAATTTGAATTCTGGATAGTTTCCGAACTATGACTAGTATAACACCTACATACCATGACATCCATTGAATCTAGCAGCGCTGCGTGCACAAAATAGATAAGTACAGAAGTAAATCACATGTACATACATACACCTCACTTTTCATACCTACGCTCGTTGGTCGCTCTAGGGTTGTCAACTATGGCTTATGCACAAACAACTATGCTATATAAAAACTTAACCTTCAAAACAAAACAATAAACCTGCCTAGTGCCTACTATTACAATACAAAAAGTTTTCAGAACAGAAACATACATTTTACGTTTGTCAATTTTCACTTTCGAAAATCCCTAATAACTTCTAAACGGATTACCCTAGTTATACAATTTCCATTGCCCTATCCGTTTTAGACCTAAACCTATTAAATGACACTAAAAACAACACAATATCAACACAAACAAAAAAACAGGTTTTCAACTTACGTAAGGAATTTACCTTGCAAAAATTTAGTTACTTCGTTTATACTGATTCGAAATAGGAAACTGTTATATAAATCGATCTTAGATTAATTCTTCGGGGGCCGGGGCGGGGCGCTTACCTACCCACCTAAATGTCCTGTTCTGTGTAACGTAAAAACGAATCAACGAAATACAAGCAGATACCTACAAGTACCTCTCTGAAAGCACTGGTAGCTTAAAAAACGACAATTCACCGTTTAATGTGGAATTTAAACAACCGTCCACTGAACAGTTATACTTAATAACTTTTTTTTTGTTGCTCCATTATTGCACATCACGAGTAAACGCATCTCAGTAGCGGATGGCACTCGCGCTCGCACTGGTCCCAACCGTTCCGAGATATCGTGTACGTGAGCATGTCTATGTGTGCGTTGCTCGAGCGCACTTGTATGTAGATTGATTTCTGTAGGTACTTATCTATTTTGTGCTGCGTGTCAAGCCAGGTTCGTTTACTGTTTCTGTGACAACTCGTGTTCAATAAATATACGTGTAATTACTTAATATAATTAAATTAACACTTAGTTTATTACATAAATGATCTCATTATAAATTATAGTAGCCGTACCGTATAATAAAACACTTTAATTTATTATTTTCTTTAAAACTAGCAATTTAAACTATAGCCTGCTGTACACATTGGGCCAACGTTGGCGCGTGAGCAGATGCAGCTATGCGTTAGAGGAAGAGGGTTTTATATCGTTCTCATGCGTTTGCATGCATGCATCCTGCTCACGCGCCAACGTTGGCACAATGTGTACAGCCGGCATATGGTTTGTTACAAATATGACAATTATAATTTTATAAGCGAATGAATGTTGTTTTTGGTTAAATTGAAATTTAGTATCATCTATATTTCAACTATGTTACTTGCAAGCAACTCAGTAATTGACATTTTGTTGCCTTGCCCAGGTTACAATAATAATATTAGCAAAACAGTCGGCTTTTATTAGAGTTTTTAATTTCACTTGTTTTTACCATCCATATTTTTATTTGGCTTAGCTTCTAAGTTTGTTAGTGGTATGGTATATATAGCGTATGGTAATCCATAGTCACAAAATACTTTAATAAATATAAAAAATCTTGTCTTTATCGATAGTTTCACCACACCACAGCGGTCCGGTCGCATTATAATAGGCGTTTTGTTTACAATTCCAACTCAAGGGGAATCCGGTCCCTCCACCACCAAAACAATATATACACCCACCGCATACCATTGAAAATCCAACCTTAAAACAAAGCGTTAAGCTTCAATATCAAACCACACATTATGCACTTTTAGAAAATTACAATCGTTCCTCAATTGACATAAGTGTCTTTTAACGCCAAACCAATTCGTGTTCTATATTTTAGATTATAGAGTTGCTTTTTGCGTTTTGTTGACTAGATGATAAGATCAGAGGGTGTCGTGTTTGTGTGAGAGGGATCGATAGCGCAAATTGAGTTCCTGTCACCTTTCCGTAAGGGTTTTTAACATTTGTTTGGCTGATTGGGAATTTCGTGCATTCGTTAAATGTAATTTCGTCCCGTCTTATGTTGAATGCCAAGATGATTGAACATTTTTGTAAATAAGGTAGGGTCATTTCGCCGGTTAGCGACCACCTAATTTAATGTGCCGGTGGGCGACCACTTAAGCGGAGTTGGTGAACTGAAAGGATATTTTCTCGGTTTTTTAGTAGATTTCTATTCTAAAACAACAAAAAAATGCATGTACAAGGTATAATTGATGTTATCTTCAATAGAAAAAACCTTCTCCTTCAGGTGGTCGCTAATCATAGGTGGTCGCGTAACCAGCGAAATGACCCTATTTGAATTTTCGGTGTAGGCACATAACGTGCGAAAGCCTGTCTAATACCTGTTTTCCCGGTGGCAGTCGCTTTCGTAAAACTAGTGCCTACGCCAAATCTTGGGATGGGCTGCCAAAGCATCTCCCCAGCTCGTATAGGACACTACGGCAGAATTTCCTATGTCAAAAGCAGCGCCAGCGTCCTTTGCAACCACAAAAGAAAGTTGACTACTGATGTTTTCCGAGTATTTTCAAGTCCGGTTTATTGTTACTGTCAAAATAAATTATGATTTCATCACACTTGCTCGCAAATGGTGTTATAACATACCTTTATACAGAAGGACAATGGTCTAAATTGTTCCCACTAGAGTTATGTATTTTCATAACTCTCTAGGGAGTTTAAGCAAATCTAGTTGGCCGCGCGCCACTAGAATTTGCTCTGTGATTGGTTGAAAAAAATCTAGTTGGCCACGCGCCGCAAGAATACTACTGTAGTGCTCCGTGATTGCTTGATATACTCCACTCGCAATGATCTGGAAGTGAAGTTGTCAATTTCGTAAATTTTTGATTGGTGCGGTTGTATGAAACATAGATTTTTCTATCTTTTTTTGGTTATTACTAGCGACCCGCCCAGGCACGGGTATTATATTACACATACGAGTATAAACCTTCCTCTTGAATCAGTTTCTATTAAAAAAAACCGCATCTAAATCCGTTGCGTAGTTTTAAAGATCTAAGCATACATAGGGACAGACAGCGGGAAGCGACTTTGTTTTATACTATGTAGTGATTTCCTCGCAAATGTAATGAAAAACATTGTGTATTAACACGGGCGTAAGAATATTGCAAACTCGAGTCATCAAAAGATAGACTTCTGATAGACTCTTGTTCGCAATATTCCACTTACGCCCCTCGTTAAACAATGTAATGTACTATTAACTGTTGTCAAATCGAACACACTTGTAGATGCAAGCATACGCATCGGGCATACCGTTCGCATGTTTGTCACAAGCATGGCAAAAATAAAAAGACCGGGTTGCACTCCGGGAGTGCCGGCAGAAGTGAAAACTCAATAACATTGTAACAGTTTTTCGATCAGGTCACGTGACATCTTACGGTGTCACCCTAAAAACGAATTTGACGCAAATTTATCAACAATTATCAATTATTTAGGCGGACGGGACGCGGGCGCGTTGGTTGCGACGGGCCGCCGGCTCCGGGCGGCGGCAAACACAATACCAATTTGTTTTTGCCGTTGGTAAATATTTTTCTAAGCTTTATCTCTTTAGGAATAACGCCCAAATTCGAACTATTCGAATTTTCTCAATAGCAAAACGGTGAAGGACGCGTTGGTTAAAATTACAAATTTATTTGCAGAATATGCTATTGCAAAAACTGTTTAACGGCTTTATACCCTTACGAATAGCGTTCAGTTTTGAATGAAGTCGAATCGGCTAGCAGCAAAAAGTGACCTCCTTCACATCTGACGTCACAAAACTCTGTCGCGTATTTAACAATTTTTCCCCATCCCAAAAAGTGCTCAGCGCCGCTAAAGAAGTTTTCACTTCAAAAAAATGTTGTGCCGCCTGTACCATAACATTTGCGTTCCATTGTACCTGCGAATTCCCATGACAGTTTAGGCTGAGCATTTAACAGTAAACATTAATTAGAGTTTGTCTGTGTCTGGACCCCGCAAAGGTCATTAACCCCGGCCGTTTTAAAAGTTAAACGCTTCATACTGTCTACCCACTTTTGCAACCTCGTATCCTTGTATAAAACTGGATAGGAAATGTAACTTTACGCAAAACGCATTAAGGTTGCTTTTAGAATGAATTTATAAACAATATTTGAGGTTTAGGAAGCATTTTCGCATGGGGCGGAAAGATCCCATGATTCCATGTTTCTGAGGGATTTCCCGAGGGATGCCTGCCGGACGAGCGTCTGACGAGGCATGCTACGCTGTAATATCATTGGATTTTCTGTACACATGTGACTCTTTTTAAATTAAGTTAGTGTTGTTATACTAAGAGTGGACATTTCTGACGCAAAGGTGATGATATGGACAGCTATTGTTCGTTCTACCAAATACCGATAAATCCATATCCATACTTCCATACTTATTATTATAAATGCGAAAGTGTGTCTGTCTGTCTGTTACCTCTTCAAGCTTAAACCGCTGAACCGATTTAGATGCATTTTGATATAGAGATAGTTTGAGTCCCGGGGAAGGACATAGGATAGTTTTTATCCCGGAAATCATCCCCTAAGGGGGTGAAATGGGGGGTGAAATTTGGTATGGAGCTGCGATATAAACGAGTTCCACGCGGACGGAGTCGCGAGCAGAAGCTAGTTATATAATATAAAGACTACCAAAGCGTATTCCTATAAATGATTTAAGGTCATTATTGGCGCCTTCTATTAGGAGCTATGTTATTGAGTTTTTAGCTGGCGCTATTGTGTTGTGACCTGACCTTTTTTGCAAGCTTTTATTTAACTTGCAGTATATCTATGTAACTATTTTTCTTCAGGTGGAATCTTGCACTCAATTTTGAAGCAGGCTTCAACCGATTAAGCTGATATTTTGGGTGTAAATATAGTTTGGATGACAATTCAATATTATGGTACCATCGAGCTGATCTGATGATGGAGACAGAAGGTGGCCATGGGAATTCAGGACTTAAACGTAACCCCGTTGAACTTACTCTGTAGTAGTGTTGTGTTCCTGGAGGTGAGCAAGGTCGCCAGAGCTCCCGAGGATGCGTTGTGTTGAGAGCGAAGGAATTTATTCCTTCAGCTGTCAACACGGCGAATCCTAAAACATATCAAGGGTTAGCAACGCCCATGTTACTCCTTCGGAGTTGCATGCGTCTATAGGCTGCGGTGTCCGCTTACCATGCGGGCCGTACGCTTGTTTGCCACCGTAGTTGTATAAAAAAAAAAGGTCGATTGATGGTCGGTTGGAACTCTCACCACAAAGGAGTTAATTCACGTTACATTTACTAAGAACCCAGGGTTCAAGTAACTATGGAATAGCTACTCCTTTGGAGTTGCATGCGTCTATAGGCTGCGGTGCCCGCTTACCATCCGGCGGGCCGTACGCTTGTTTACCACCGTAGTTGTATAAAAAAAAAAGGTCAATAGATGGTCGGTTGGAACTCTCACCACAAAGGAGTTAATTCACGTTACATTTACTAAGAACCCAGGGTTCAAGTAACTATGGAATATGCATACCATATGGTGGTGTATTTGTGAATAACACGCGGGTCGGCAGTTAAATCGAGTTTGAAATTGCCAGAGCCTACAATGTCCGTCGAGTAAACAATTACAATATAAACTAGTTTGTGCCGCGGAAAAACTGCAAATTCACAATGCTGGTGTAGATTTTTGTATGCCTAGGTGTTGGTTCTAGTTCTATTCAGTGGAAATAGACAGAATACATAGTAGACTGGCAAGCGAAAGTTGGAGCCACTAGATATGTTATGAGATTTATTTATTTATCGTATGGCTAATCAGCGTATTGAGAATCGTGAGATCTTCGAAAACACAGTACGGTTGCCAGCATATATATAGGTATAACACACAGAATAAGCAGAAGAAATAATACGGAAATCGAACTAAATTTTTTTTTTTACATTGCACTTGGTCTGTAATAAGCATGCGGCCTCATGTTCAAATTGATAACGTAGTGAAGCTAAATGGATAGTAAACCATCAAATTATCGTAATAAAGTATAAATTATAAAATGTAATTAAAATCATAAAAAGATATAAACCTTGAAAGTTTAGGAAAATTATGCATTTTTTTTATTGTCCAAGAGTAATTTTAAAGCTGCCAATAGAATCCTTACGCTTTTATAGAAACAAAATTGTATAACAACTATGTACTTAAACGCGGTATTTCGCGATCGAAACAACAATTTACCGGATTTTCCATACAACGATACAACTACTTTGTACAAGTGACGTCATACGTCGGTGCGTCATCAGTATGAAGCGTTTTCCGCTGCCGCCGGCGACGTCAATCTTTGTCTCGAATTTTCGGGTATTTATGTTCTTTAATTGTAGTTGCTCCCATACAAACATTTGTTCCTCTCAAAAAAGTGGTTCGAATGGCATCGTAAAAAAATCTTAGGCCGCATCCGTATTGCGCCTTTATATGGGACAACATGAACACGGGAAGCTCTCCATGCCCGCACGGCGCGGCGGGCCGGGGGGCGTCCGTGCGGGAATGGATTTCGGGCCAATATTCACGTGCGAGAATGAGATTTAATGACAATTACAATTTCACCTTTTATTTATAATTTGTAATTTCCTCGCATGATGCATTCATCATAATCAGTTCAGAGTCTTAAACGCTACGGCGGAACTCACGTAAATACAAACATGGACTGCTTTCGGCTCTGCCGCAGTCGGGCAAACAACAACTTGAAATGAGAAATAATATAACTGCAACTTAGAAAAGTTGAAAAACCAATATGTCAAAAAATAATCTATGACACAAAAAAAACTAAATGAAAATCGGTTCATCCGTTTGGGAGCTACGATACCGCAGACAGATACACACACAGACACGTTAAACTTATAACACCCCTCTCTTTGCATCGGGGGTTAAAAATAGCAGTGAATCTATCCATGATTCTGAGACTTTTTTACGAGCAAAGTGTATGAAATAGTACATTTTCTGGCATAACACAAGAGTTGTTATATGGGGCCAACGAAACCGGCCGACTGACGAAAAAGTATGAACGGCAGTTTTTTTCCGCATAATACAAAGTTGATCCCATAGTAAAAGTTGTCCACAATCATGGATAGATTCACATTCTGCTATTTTGTATGACGAACTCAATTTCATCCTGTATAATAGAACCAACCCTACACACACATCAGGTCTAGCCGTCCGAGCATTCGCATTGACCGTACAATCTAACTTGTTATTAGTGCACACTGACGCATTCGGGAACTTTGCTCATTATTTCGTGTACATATGGCCGCAGTGGCCAGTGTCTAAGCAGTAGTGTTGGCACGTTCACTGCTAACACTGACCCCGTAGCATGGACGGCCTTATCACGCGATAAGTGACAAGATAGAGCGTCCGTCTCGTTCTATTGAACGGTGTCAGCCAGTGACGGACGCTCTATCTTGTCAATTATCGCGTGATAAGGCCGACCATGATACGGGGTCTGGTATCCTATCGCAATCACTACCACTTGTCTATCTACTTGCAGAATAAGATTCATTTATTTCATTTATTTATTTATCACTAAATTTCATTTCCCAACTGTAGTGGGTGCCGTTTGTCTAAACGTTTGTCAAAAAGCCAGTTTTCTCGAAGACAGCAAAGTTTTTGATTCTTTTTAAATAGTTACCGTGTGGAAACCATTAGGTTATGTTAGGTTTGTTTCATAATAATCTTGAAAATATCATAGTTATCATTAGTAGTGAGATGTAAAAATCGCGAGCTTGTTAGAATATAGTGATTTCTACATACAATGCATGACCCATGGATTTGATTGATGTAATGTTTCATTCTACCTACAAATTCCGACAGTAAACAAATAATCCAATTCAACATTCAATAGCCGTACTATTTTATGTTAATGATTTATAATAGTCTATGAAGGTCATGGATAAATAAATAATAAAAACTTTGATATTTTCATACATAATTGCCATGCTAATTATATTTAATTTAATGTCTTCTAATGTTGGACTAGTAGGCACAGTGATCTTTATTGTTAACACATTTACCTAAAGTTTATATTTAAGTTATCGGTAAGTTATTCCAATGCAAATAATAATTATCTATTATATTTTACAATAATAATAATCCATTTGCAATTTAGTTTAAGGAATATAATTTTAAAAAGAAAGTGTACTGGTGCTGTCATGCCTGTTCTTTGTTCTGTTGCTACAAAAAGGGAGGGAGCCCAGTTGTCAGACACATTCAGTTGGAGACTAGCAACGTGCTAACAGCAGGTATGACGGCACTTAAATTACTCTATTGTACTTATACCAGAATATTTTATTTCAAAATAATTTTATCATGTTGGTTTAAATATGGAATAATATTTAATAATAAAATGATAGTATTCTTATTTGCTTTAGTGTTGATGGATATTTAATGGCTTGCTTCGCTTGTTGTTTTAATAAGTATATACCTGGTTTACTTGATTACTTCCTACCATGTTTAAGTGTTAAATTGAATATGTTTGATTGGGTACAATATCATGGTTACTCCTTATTGGTATTTTATCATTACTGTTAGAAACCAGGTATGTACAATACCAATACTAAATTATAGCGTGTACCTTTTACAATTCAAGTATCCTGATAAAATAAAATAATGGATTTCTAGTTGGTTTTCTTCATTTCGTAAAAAGTGACCCTAAAAAGGATTATCGAGTTTATTTAGTACCCTTTTGTTTATTAAACCCTTAACCTTCATATATTAGTTCATTATCTGACAGTAGTAGCTGTGATCTTTCTTTAAGTATTTACTTTTTATGATCTTAGATAGGATTTTAAAGTTAATTAATTATATTAGCCAACTAGTAATTGACTGTTCCTTATTTACATAATAACTTTCAATCTAAGGATTTCCGAGTACATTCTATGTGGTGTTTAAGTAGGTTTGACAACAATATAATAGCTTGCCGTTGTGCTACCT
Source organism: Epinotia ramella (assembly GCA_947578815.1). NCBI lineage: Eukaryota > Metazoa > Arthropoda > Insecta > Lepidoptera > Tortricidae > Epinotia > Epinotia ramella. The sequence continues at coordinate 3,890,444 of OX388227.1, read as the reverse complement.
TCTTTCATACCAGAAAGGTTAAGTACCGGAACATTACTTATTCATGCTTTGACAATAGCCCTTCTTAAGTGTTATCTCAATTTATACACTTATTTATTAATTTATCATCAGAAGTGGGATACGATTCACGTTATTAATACCTTGTTTTACAAGTTTCAGTATGGAATCGGCTGCTTTGGAAGGTTTCCTCAAGGCACTTACGGATGCTGTATCAAAACGACGCCCAGACGACGACGTAGCACTACCCACCTACGATCCAGCCACAAGTGACCATGGAGCAGCCAGCTGGTGCCAGAACATCGAAGAACTTACTAAGGAGTTCGGCTGGAGCAGCATTGCAGCCGTCGCGAAAGCTGGTAAGGCCTTAAAAGGCTCTGCTATAACTTGGTTTGAATCCTGGAACCCATGTGGTGGACGTACGTGGGAAAATTTCAAAAGTGATCTTACTGATTTATATCCTGAAAAACGAAATCTTGCTGAGAAACTCTCCGTAGCTGTCGCTTATACATCAGAATCCGCTGAATCCTACTGCGAATATGCTAGGGAGAAAGTCAGGCTTCTGCGGAATACTAAGATAGCATTTACCGAATGTCAATTGATTGATTTAGTATGCGGCAGTATCATAGATGTGAATGTAAAAATGGCCTCTCTCAACAGCAGTGTCAAAAACACATCAGAGCTCATCTCCCTTTTCACTGCTTATGTAAAGCCTAAGAAAAGACCCTTAGAGCAGACCCTCCCCAATAATACCAGTGGCTTAAATAAATCTAAACGACCTAGATTGGACTACCGTCCTAACTCTGTGCCCCAGTGTTATGCGTGTGGCAAGATGGGACATCTTCAATATCAATGTTACAAAGTTGTAAATCAAAGCAATGATTTAAAATCTCAGACAACTACCCCAGACAACAAAGTTACAGACAAATATTGTACATATTGTAAGAAGAATGGCCACACAGAATCTGTATGTTTCCATAAAGCACGGGCTGCCACAAAAGATTTTCGTGCTCCAGTCAATAATTTACACCTCAATCAGACCAGCAATCCAAATCTTAGGCAGATTAATTTTTTAGGACAGAATTAAAACTAACAAGGGTGTCTATTCGTGATACAATGGTTCAATCTTTAATCGATACAGGAGCAAATTGTAGTGTTATTAAACAGTCTGTTGCAAAACGCCTCCAGTATAAAATAGTGCCGAAAATTATACGAATCAACGGTATAGGCAGTGGTATACTGGAGACGTTAGGCATGGTTACCATTCCTGTAAGATTTGACGACTTGTGTCTTGAATTAGATGCTTTTGTTGTTCCGGATGCGAAATTTAGTTACGACCTTTTGATTGGCAGAAATGCTTTGCAACATAAAGATATTGAGATAATCACTGACATTAACGGCAGTCAAATATTACGTAAGCAATGTCCTGATGAAGATGTGGTAATTAACTGTGCTAAAGGTATAGTAGATGATGCAATTAAAGAATTAAAGACTCAAGTAGAAAACTTAGACCAAGATTTACAAAAGCAAATTTTCAATGTCTTTTAAAAATATCCTAATGTTTTACATAATGACGGATCTGTTAATACCGGAGAGTTAACGTTACGGGTAAAAGAAAACAGTAATGTTCATTACCGCCCATATCGATTGTCTCCGCTTGAGAGAGACAAAGTGAAGGAAAGTGTACAAAAGTTATTACACGATGGTATAATTAGAGAAAGTGACTCTTCATTTGCTAGCCCTGTTATTTTAGTAAGGAAAAAGACGGAAGTGATAGACTTTGCGTAGACTATAGGTCACTTAACAAAGTGGTTGAAAAGGATAGATACCCCCTCCCGCTTATACAGGACCAGATCGACAAGCTTAGGAAGGCCAAATATTTCATCTCGATTGATATGAAGAATGGGTTTCATCAAATTCCAGTCTCACCTGACTCGGTTAAATATACTGCTTTCGTAACACCTGACGGCCATTACGAGTTTTTAAAAATGCCTTTTGGTATTTGTAATGGCCCGTCTGTATTTCAAAGGGCTATAACTAAAGCGGTGAAACATTTGGACTTCCTGCTTGTTTATATTGACGACATACTTATACCGTTCACGACCATTGAAGAAGGTCTTCAGTATTAAGAAGCAACGATATCTGCCCTTAGCACTGCGGGATTTACCATTAACGTTAATAAATGTAAATTTTTCGTAGATCAAATAGAATATTTGGGTCAGCAAATATCGCATAACGGAGTAAGGCCCAGTGACACTAAAATATCTGCATTAGTAAATTCACCGACACCTCGTACAGTCAAACAAGTCCGCCAGTTTATGGGACTGGCTAGTTATTTTAGAAAATTTATCCCAGATTTTTCTACACGGACAGCGTGTATAACAATGTTGACGAAAAAGAATCAAAAGTGGTTGTGGGGATCTGAACAGGATTCTGCTAGAAGATATGTAATTGATCAGTTGACATCATCACCACCATTGTCCATTTTTGATCCAAATTTACATACAGAGTTATATACTGATGCTAGTTCCTTAGGATATGGTGCTATTTTAATGCAAAAAGTAGGTAAAGAAAAGAAAATTGTTGCTTATTATAGTAAACGTACGACACCCGCTGAATCACGGTACTGCTCTTATGATTTAGAGACGTTGGCCATTTACAACGCTCTAAAACACTTTCGAGTCTATCTCCTTGGAATAAAGTTTCAAATTATTACTGATTGTAATGCGATTAAATCAACGATGACCAAAAAAGATTTAACGCCCCGAGTTGCACGTTGGTGGACATATTTACAAGACTTTGACTTCGAAATTATGTACAAAAAGGGAAAGTTTATAAGTCATGTTGATTTTCTAAGCAGAAACCCTGTTGAGGAACCCACTTTGTCACTTGCAATTAACGTGACCCCTGAAGATAACTCACGATCCTGGTTAGAGTCTGCACAACATAGAGACCCTGACACACTAGAACTAATAGATAGAGTACAAACAGGAGACTTAGATGAAAATCGTTACACGATCAGGAACAATTTACTATATTATAAAGTTAGTCAGGAAAGCAAACCGAAGTTATATATTCCAAAAAGAAGTCGTTTAAATATTCTTCGTTTATTTCACGACGAAAACTGTCACGTAGGCTACGATAAAACAATCAGTAAAATTCAGGAGCATTTTTGGTTTCCAGGAATGGCAGCTTTTGTTAGGAAATATTTATTACACTGCTTAGTCTGTGTTGAACGAAAAGGGCATCATGGCCCTAAACAAGGTTTATTACATCCGATAAAAAAAACTGCCATCCCTTTTCATACAGTTCACTTAGACTGTACAGGTCCGTTTCCACAATCGACTGAAGGGTATAAACATATTTTATTGTTAGTTGACGGGTTTACAAAATTTTGTATACTTAAGCCTCTAAAATCACTTAACGCTCGTGAACTAGTACCGATTATTCGTGAAATTGTAACAACACTGAGGGCCCCTAGTTTAGTGATCACAGACCGTGGAACTAACTTTACCGCCCATGAAATTCGAGATCTTTTTAGAGAATTGCAAATTCAGCACCATCTTATTGCAACAGGAATCCCAAGAAGCAACGGTCAAGTTGAACGATACGTTTCTACTGTCACTGATATACTTAATGCCATTTCTAATGATGTGTCAGACTGGCCGAACGATTTGTGGAAAGTCCAGCAATCAATTAACACAACCATTCAGAAATCAACTGGATTCTCCCCACTTCGTTTACTGATAGGAATTGATGCCAATATACCATCAGTACAAGCCCGTTTAGATGACGTATTTGACGAAAACTCTTCAGCTTCTCTAATCAATACACAAGCGGATCGAGCTTTAGCAGAACAACGTCTTAATCAAATAGCGAGCAAATTCAAAGCCCGATTCGATGCCACACGTCGTAATAATTTGATTTTAGCCGTCGGCGATCTGGTTTATGTAAATCAAGACCATAGGCGTAATAACAAGTTAATGCCAAAATTTAAGGGACCCTATGAAATAACGTCACTCTTGCCCAATGATCGCTATGCTCTAAGAGGTCTAGGGAGTTTAAGAAATGTCGTAATTGCAAAAGAAAAATTACGCTTCTGGCCAGGGGAATTAGCTGATGATGATGCAATAACGTAATATTGTTATTCAGACAAATTGCATTGTAAATATGAAATAGAATAATATAAAAGCGTATCTTTATAAAATTACTTAATTAAAATAGTTATACTTCGGTTAATTTAATGACACCAATGATTAAATATTGAATTATTAGGAAATGATAACATTGATAATGTATTTAAGATTATATGATTGGATGTTCGCTGGTTGAAAAAAATGTTTGGTACGTACTGACTTATCGCACTGCCAGCAGGTGTATGAAGTCAGTATGATGAGATGATTGATAAATAATGACACTCCGCTGGTCGGTCAATCTCTTGGTGTTTGTCTATCTCACTAGCAGCGGGTGAATGGGACAAACATGTCTAGGGGATTGGCAAGTGTTAAATGCTGTTGTATTATTATTTTCTTGTTTATGAATTGTTTGCTTATGTATAAGTCATATAAATAAATAAAAAATGTACTTCGAGAACGAAGTACACGTCAGTATGGCCGTGTTAGAATATAGTGATTTCTACATACAATGCATGACCCATGGATTTGATTGATGTAATGTTTCATTCTACCTACAAATTCCGACAGTAAACAAATAATCCAATTCAACATTCAATAGCCGTACTATTTTATGTTAATGATTTATAATAGTCTATGAAGGTCATGGATAAATAAATAATAAAAACTTTGATATTTTCATACATAATTGCCATGCTAATTATATTTAATTTAATGTCTTCTAATGTTGGACTAGTAGGCACAGTGATCTTTATTGTTAACACATTTACCTAAAGTTTATATTTAAGTTATCGGTAAGTTATTCCAATGCAAATAATAATTATCTATTATATTTTACAATAATAATAATCCATTTGCAATTTAGTTTAAGGAATATAATTTTAAAAAGAAAGTGTACTGGTGCTGTCATGCCTGTTCTTTGTTCTGTTGCTACAAAAAGGGAGGGAGCCCAGTTGTCAGACACATTCAGTTGGAGACTAGCAACGTGCTAACAGCAGGTATGACGGCACTTAAATTACTCTATTGTACTTATACCAGAATATTTTATTTCAAAATAATTTTATCATGTTGGTTTAAATATGGAATAATATTTAATAATAAAATGATAGTATTCTTATTTGCTTTAGTGTTGATGGATATTTAATGGCTTGCTTCGCTTGTTGTTTTAATAAGTATATACCTGGTTTACTTGATTACTTCCTACCATGTTTAAGTGTTAAATTGAATATGTTTGATTGGGTACAATATCATGGTTACTCCTTATTGGTATTTTATCATTACTGTTAGAAACCAGGTATGTACAATACCAATACTAAATTATAGCGTGTACCTTTTACAATTCAAGTATCCTGATAAAATAAAATAATGGATTTCTAGTTGGTTTTCTTCATTTCGTAAAAAGTGACCCTAAAAAGGATTATCGAGTTTATTTAGTACCCTTTTGTTTATTAAACCCTTAACCTTCATATATTAGTTCATTATCTGACAGTAGTAGCTGTGATCTTTCTTTAAGTATTTACTTTTTATGATCTTAGATAGGATTTTAAAGTTAATTAATTATATTAGCCAACTAGTAATTGACTGTTCCTTATTTACATAATAACTTTCAATCTAAGGATTTCCGAGTACATTCTATGTGGTGTTTAAGTAGGTTTGACAACAATATAATAGCTTGCCGTTGTGCTACCTTCTTTCATACCAGAAAGGTTAAGTACCGGAACATTACTTATTCATGCTTTGACAATAGCCCTTCTTAAGTGTTATCTCAATTTATACACTTATTTATTAATTTATCAAGCTCATCTTTAGTAAAAATATGTCGATAAGCTAAACATACGAAAGGTTTTTGGGCTAAACTGAAACTTCGTTAGCTTCGCTGCTTGAAATCGGAAGATATTGTATTTATGGCACACACTTTTTATTATAATGCTGTTCTGTTGTATCTACCGTTCAAAATAATCGTAGTCTAAGTCTAGGAAAGCATCTGGGAACTGAACTCCTTTATTATGCCTAACTTTCTCATATACTTATTAACAGCGTGAGCTTCGAGCATCCGCTAATTTATCATATCAAACAAACACAGACTTTGTTAACTACGAAGTAGAGCTCAGATTAAATAATACTTCAGTTTTTGCGATTTACAGTGTGCTACCGGCACGCGGGCATTTATTAAAAGTTAAAACTGATGATAATATGGTCCATTAGCAATTGTTTGCATGTATTCATTCATCATCCGGGGCTCGCTTTTGCACCTGATCCCAAGATCTGGTGTAGGTGAAATAGTCAAGTTCAACGAAAGCGACTGCCACCTGACCTTCCAACCCAGAGAGAAAACTCGACCTTATTGGGATTAGACCGGTTTCCTCACGATGGTTTCCTTCGCCGAAAAGCCACTGTTAAATATCAACAGTAAGACGTACGTACGTACGTATATAAGAAGGCTTCTTGAAAAAAAAAAAACAGTGGGACGAGCTGGGGTTCGAACCCGCGACCTCTAGAATGAAAGTCGTACGCCTTACCGCTTGGCTACATTGGCTTTGGAAGTATTACTAGTCATAATGTTGTAAATTAACTGCACTATTAAATTTACAAAATCTGAACTAAACAGACAATATATCCCGATGACGTCGTAATAAACAAAGTAGGACGAGCTGTCTTTTACACTTACTTGTCAATTTACTGTGGCATTGCTGGCAATAAACATTTTATTAGAAAAAAGATGAATTTATTTTTTTATCACGCAGTAACGCTGCTAACGAAATTATAAATTTGAATTATTCAAGATGAAGTTGTCGTTTTTAATTATTTAATTGAATTGAGCCCATGGTTAAGTTCAAGAACTACGTTAGTTTAACATACTTTAAAAAAGCCCACTTGCCGGTACCGCACTGTATACCTATTAACTAAATGAAGTTATCGTACTGTTTTCAAACTGTCATCTATAAAGTTGCTAGAGTAAATTAACTATTTGTTCATACGAGTTTAAACGTACAAATGAAATTGTTTTAAATGTAATTAAATTAATTTGCTAATTAGGATTGTTTTTCTTTGCAGGTAAGCCTGGGCAAGTCATGGACGAGCGAAGTAGACCACTACTTGTTCTGTAGGTATGTGGTCTGTCCCCACGTTATCCACGTTAATCACCTGACCCCGATCACCCAGGGGAATTAGCGGCAATTATTTTATATTCAACTAGGAAAAAATTATAATGTTCGGTTATGGCGCTTCGCCGGACGCTGCCGCGTCACGCTCGCTACGCTCGTTTGACTCGCGCGCTGTAGGGTCGCAGTTCACCTAACAACCTAACCGTTTTTTTCCCCTGGGGAATCAGGCTAGGGGATTAACGTGGACAACAGCGTTGTTCCTGGTGGTGTGTAAGGTCGCCAGAGCTCCCAAGGATGCTGTGTTGAGAGGGACCTGCTTCTGTCTCTAGCTGTCAACACAACATCATCATTTGAAGATTTAGGCTCTTGTCGGTGTTATCATCATCATGATCATATCAGCCGAAAGACGTCCACTGCTGGACATAGGCTTCCCCCAAAGTGTGCCATAGTGTCCGGTCCTGCGTCACCCGCATCCAGCGGACTCCCGCAACCCTTACCAGGTCATCAGTCCACCTTGTGAGTCTGCTTAGGGCCGCCTCTTTGACCTCTTTACACGACGTGACTGCTACTTTTTCTTTTATTTGTTTCATGTAACAGATCCTTGGTTTTCTCCTTCCTCGCTTGCCATCTACCTTGTCTTCTATGATGTTATTAACAAAACGTCATGTCTTATAAAGTGATCAATATTTTTCCCTCTCCTATTCTCTATCGTTTAAATCAGTTTCATTTTCTGTCCTACTCTTCTCAGCACTTCTTCATTTGTGATTTTTTCCGTTCAGCTGATATTCTCCATTCTACGCCAACACCACATTTCCAATGCTTTTAAATGTTATTTATCTTTGAGTCATGGTCCACGCTTCACAACCATATAAAGCTATGCTCCATATAAAGGTTTTGATGAACTTTCTCTTATTTTTCTGGGATATGTTTGCAGTCAGTAGATACTTTCAAATTATTTTTGTACTAAGCAGTAACGCTTATAAATTTTAAATTAAAGGAAAAATTAAAAAAGTTCTTGCTCCGAACCAGGGATGCCGCGGATGTGATTTTTTAGACATCCGCGGATGCGGTTTTAGGATCGTCTTCACATTTCAATGAAATATAATGTTATTTTTTATAATTTTTATAGTATACAATGTGAACATACAAAACTAATAATCAAATTTGAATATTGGGGCATTATATTGAATAAAAACTATAAAAAGCAATAAAAGCAACTTTTTTTTCATCCATCAATTGTTTTTCAACATCAGTGCTAAACAGCCTAAACTGATCCGGGTGCACTGATTTTAAATGTTTTTTTTAAAGACGAGGTTGTTCGTCCCTTGCGAGAGTATGTTTTATTGCATATTTTACACTTAGCTTTGTCACGGTCATTATCATCTGGTTTAAAATATGTCCAAATCAAACTTGGCGTCATTCGTGGCATTGCAACTAATGTTCACTTCTTGAATAACAGATTATTACACTTTGAATCGCTCACTAACTAACAATAATCAAATGTTTCGTTGCGAACGAAACAAAACAAACGCGTAAGGTCTTGTCACCTACCGATTCGCCGCATTCGCACAGGTGCGAATGCGGCGAATCGGTATATTACGTAAACGAATTGAAGTTTCTTATTGGTTTATAGCGAAAGTACCTAAAAACCCGCGGCCCGCGCCGCTCTGAGCCTCTTTCTTGTCGCAACCGGCGACCACAGAGGGGCTACCGCGAAACGAAAACGAACTTCGTTCGTCAACCTCCATCTCTGTCGCACTGGCAAGTTCGAGCGACAAAGAGCGAGATACTCGAACGAAGTTCGTTTTCACTTCGCGGTAGCCCCTCAGGCATTTATGGCCCGTCGCTACTAAACAACTGAGCCACTAAATCTTTCAATCAGTTCCTTCCTACAACGCCTTAGGGAGGCTTGCAAAAAAAAAAACTACGAGTATGTCACTATAGAACGTGCCCACAAAATTTGACGAGAATCGACTGAGAAATGCGACCTATCGAGGAGCACAGCTGGACAGCCGGTATACAAAAGATTTTGAGGCCAAGCTGAAGCAGAGATCTTCGTTCGTTTCGCTCGCTCGTTCAACAAGCTGAGCATGGGAGTGTGAGAGAGAGTGCATTAGTTCTACTAAGTTGTGTATACCGTGCTGAACTCTTTCTCTTGCGAGAGACGGATTATTTAATTGCTGCTAGCTAACAGCATGAGACTTGTTTTTGACATTAGCTTATCTGAAGAATTTCAGTGGAATATTTCACCCCTCATTAGAGGAGGCAATTATAATTAGCACGGGCAGCACCATAATAAATAAATATGACGGCTTTAATATTGCAACGGCGATTAGTAATCATCTTCGGGGGTGGAGATGGGAGTGTACTGGGAGAAAACGCTTAGTAACATTAAATACATGACATGTATACAGCGTGAGGTTGGATTCTGGACAAAACGAAGTACTCTATTACAGTTAGGAGTAGGCCTTTCTCACGTGGGGCCCAAAACAAACTAGTTTAGCAGAGTAGCATTAATCGGCATTTAAAGATGCTCCGACTCCTTGGCTGTTATTTTTCACGCGCACTAAATCACTTGTTGTCAACAAATCAGCTTAGTCTCGCGATTGATCGCCGATTGACCAAGAAGAAAAAAAAAGACCGGGTTGCACTCCGGGAGTGCCGGCAGAAGTGAAAACTCAATAACATTCTAACAATTTTTCGATCAGGTCACGTGACATCTTACGGTGTCACCCTAAAAATGAATTTTGAATGAATGTTTGGCGCCAAGAACAGTGGACGGCGGCGGCGAACAAAATGCCAATTTCTTTTTGCCATTGCCAAATATTTTCTAAAACTTTATCTCTTTAGGAATAACGTCCAAATTAGAACTATTCGAATTTGCAAGAATACCAATTTGTTTTTGCCGTTGCCAAATATTTTTCAAAGCTTTATCTCTTTAGGAATAACGTCCAAATTCGAACTATTCGAATTTGCTCAATAGCAAAACGGTGAAGAACGCGTGGACAAAATCACAAATTCATTTGCAGAATATGCTATTGCAAAAAGTGTTTAACGGCTTTATACTCTTACGAATCAGTTTAGAATTAAGTCGAATCGGCTAGCAGCAAAAAGTGACCTCCTTCACATCTGACGTCACAAAAATCTGTCGCGTATTTAGCAATTTATCTCCATCCCAAAAGGGGCTCAGCGCCGCTAAAGAAGTTTTCACTTCTAAATTAAGTAATCCGTTGTGACACGAAAATTAACAATACTTACAAATACAATTTTCCATGATAGTAATCCGTTGCGACACGAAAATTACCCATACGATTCTGTCATGTGTATTTGAAGTACCGAATTGAAGTCGGTTTAAACTTTGCTTTTAAAGTAAATGATTAAAGCTAATTATAAAGGCCCTGTGCGTCGTCGGCTTTACTTCCATCTCTCAACATTAGTGTTTTGATGCCTCCAGTGAATAATTCAGAAAATCATAAATCCACCCGCGCCCCCTTGCATCCCACAAGCACAGCTTACTGCGGCTGGTACAGTCGGACAGAAGCTAAACACCCTGACACCGTGTCGCTTTCACCCGTTTGACAACTTCGTGTGGCAGTTTAAAGATGATCATATCAGCCGAAAGACGTCCACTGCTGGACATAGGCCTCCCACAAAGAGTGCCAAAGTGACCGGTCCCGCGCCACCCGCATCCAGCGGACTCCCGCAGCCTTTACCAGGTCATCAGTCCACCTTGTGGGGGGCCTACCCACGCCGCGCCTTCCGGCACGTGATCACCACTCGAGAACTTTTCCGCCCCAACGGCCATCGGTTCTACGTGCTATGTGCCCTGCCCACTGCCACTTAAGTTTAGCGATTCGGAGGGCTATATAGGTTACCTTGGTTCTGCTGCGGATAGCCTCATTTCTTATGCGATCACGCAGAGAAACTCCCAACATGGCCCTCTCCATTGCCCTTTGGGTGACTTTGAGCCTTCTTATGAGGCCCATAGTAAGCGATCACGTTTCAGTGCCATATGTCATCACTGGCAACACACACTGGTCAAAGACTCTCGTCTTGAGACACTGCGGAATATTGGACAAAAAGATGTGCCGTAGCTTCCCGAACGCTGCCCATTCAGTTTAAAGATGACTAAGCATTTTCATGTAACTTGCAAAAGCATTCTAGGGACACGACACTGTAAATTTGTTTCGAGCTTTTTGCTGAGCCGAGCAATTTTGTGCAGTAGTGCACAGCAAGCTACAGTAGCCTAGTGGTTCAGGCATGTGGCTGTCAAGCGGCGGTCGTGGGTTCGAATCATCGTACCAATGAGTTTTTCGGAACTTATGTGCGGAATATTTACAGTTAGTTTTACAAAGGCATAGTAAAACTGTGAGACTCAAGGCGAACCGTTTTCAGCCGGGGTAGCCGAAGGAAAAAAAAACATATCCATATTGTTGGCTCCCCACTGTTTAGTGAGACGCACGCGTCACGCCGCTGGCAGACGCGAGACGGTTCGCAATGGCCTCAACGCGGCTTCTCGGTTAAAATCTGGTTGTGAGGGAGGTTTCCCAACGATATTTCCAGGAGTATTAATTTAGCACGGGTCTTCCGTCCCATTCTCTCTGTGACAGTGTGTGTTCTGTGTGTGTTCATGACGGACGTCGGCGCGTGAGTTCGCTTATTTTTATTCCTTGGCCAGGGATTACGTTGTGCATAGACTTTAATATCGCCGCGCTTTCGCTCCGCGTATACGCGCGAATCGTATGAGCCGGCTCCGGTACTATTTATGTTCCTGGAGGTGAGCAAGGTCGCCAGATCTCCCGAGGATGCGTTGTGTTGAGAGCGAGGGAATTTGTTCCTTCAGCTCTTAACAGCGAATCCTCAAACATAGCCAGGGTCGGCAACGCCCATGTTACTCCTTTGGAGTTGCATGCGTCTATAGGCTGCGGTGTCCGCTTACCATCAGGCGGGCCGTACGATTTTTTCCTGCACCGAAAAGCTAACGGTAAATAGTCTGTACATAAGTTCAAAAAAAACTTATTAGTACGAGCTACAGGGTTCGCCCGCGTATTGAAAAGAGCGCAGGCAAACCCACTCGATTAAATATAAATGCAGCCTATAACTACCCAGAAAGTCTATTCTACACGCAGGTAAAAGACATTTTGAAATCGGATAGGTAACCGGTCGTTAACGCACCCGCTGTTATTTGATCTGCGCTTTCATCCCCCCCATCCGTCAAATTCACCCCCCAAGTTAATTTTATTTAAGGAGGCACGAGCGGATACTATTTGTCTTTACTAATATTTCATCGTTACCTTTTTAAAATTCCGCTTTATGGAAATTGTTATTATTGAATAACTTTATTATTGGCGAGATGGCGAGTAAAGCGCCTCTGAATTCCCTGTAAGGAAACTAAGCCATAGCTCTGAGGGTTTTTTATGAAACATCATAAACGCTTTGTCAGTATGAAGTTGGTAGGTAAATAGGAACTAGTGACGCCACGGTTTTGTAAAATCAGACTTGAAGACTTTATGTATTTGGTTCAATCGGCTATTTCTTGTTTTTTTCCTGTCCCTTTACCCAGGAGACAATTTGGCAGAGCTTTCTTAGAAAAATTGTAACAATGTGGACTTTTAACATCCATACAAATAGGGGTCGAACATGACGAGAACCCCGCCCCCACGTTTGGCGAATTTCATCATCATCATCATCATATCAGCCGAAAGACGTCCACTGCTGGACATAGGCCTCCCCCAAAGAGTGCCAAAGTGACCGGTCCTGCGCCACCCGCATCCAGCGGACTCCCGCAACCTTTACCAGGTCATCAGTCCACCTTGTCGGGGGTCTACCCACGCCGCGCCTTCCGGTACGTGGTCGCCACTCGAGAACCTTTCCGCCCCAACGGCCATCTGTTCTACGTGCTCTGTGCCCCGCCCACTGCCACTTAAGTTTAGCGACCCGGAGGGCGACATCGGTTACCTTGGTTCTGCTGCGGACAGCCTCATTTCTTATGCGATCACGCAGAGAAACTTCCAACATGGCCCTCTCCATTGCCCTTTGGTGAATTTAAAGCGACAAAATCGCAGTTTTAATAAGTGACCTAGTATAGTAGACGTAATTACTACCTTCAAGAAAAGAGCGTACTCCCATCGTAAAGGCCGGCAACGCACTCACAACACCTCTGGTGTTGCAAGTGTCCATGGGCGGCGGTAATCGCTTACCATCAGCTCAGTCTGCTCGTTTGCCTCCTATATCATAAAAAAAAATATATATATATACCACTTATGATAAAAAAAAATGAAAATAGCACATACATGAAAATAGCAAAAATAAGTGCAAGCGTGATGTTTTCCGTTTATTTTTGGTGAGTTTTGTCAACTGCAGTATCCAGGGGCCAATGTCTCACATTTGAGTCTTGGTGTTTCGAGCGATTTCCGCCAGAAAGTGGAAATTGCTGCTAGGCTAGGCTTAGATTTGAAAATGAATATATGTATATGTAGGACATTTATAATTTCCAAACATATGATAAGCCGTGGATCTGGCATACCTACTTAGCGAAATTTAACAGTCATAGTATAACGCTGTCATATTTCATGTCATATATGTGACAAGGTGAACCCATGCCACCGCAATTCCGCTCTTTAGGACAATAATTGTTATACGTAGTGACACTTCATATACAAATCAATCATCAAAGGTTTGGTAATTGCTAGGCAGGCAGGTCTTACTGTTGTTTGCAAACAATAATCCATAATAAATAAATAATAAATAAATATTAGGGGACAATCTTACACAAATCGACCTAGTCCCATAGTAAGCTCATTAAGGCTTGTGTTATAGGTACTAGACGACGATATATATAATAGATATAAATACTTATATACATAGAAAACTTCCATGACTCAGAAACAAATATTCATGCTCATCACACAAATATTTGCCCTTACCGGGATTCGAACCCAGGACCTTCAGCTTCGTAGGCAGCGTCACTACCCACTAGGCTAACCGGTCGTCAAATCAAACAATGTGTTATAAAAATAATAATTTAAACAACAAATGTAGCCCCCCGTCCATTTTAAAACCTGCAGCATAGTTCGTTCGCCATCAGTTTTCAAAATTGAAAACCATATTTCGAATCGTAAAATCCCTATTCAGCACATAATAAATCAAAGCTGTACGTCAGTGGCCGCGAGTGCACAACAATGGTAGCGGAGTGTACTTACACGTTAGGCCACTTGGAGGGGATTGAAGATGTGTGGGGGAAATTTAAAGTCATACCTACCTGCACGGCTATCACAAGACGGGCGGCGCGCGAGGTTTCTCGATTTGTCTCCCACTATGCGTCTCTTGTTATTATTCTCTTTCAAGATTTTCTAATAAGAGAGAGACGAATAGTGCGAGAATAATAATTGTGATAGCCGTGCAGAGGGGCTAGCACAATTGACGCCGCGCCGCGACGCGAGTCGAGACAGATCTACCCACCTCTTTCGAATATGCACGGTGCGAATGAGACAGGGGACGCTCAGTCGCGCGAGAAGCGGCTTGTCAGCAAGTTGTGCTAGACGTACTGGTGTGATGTTGTGGCATGCTGAGTAGGCAGTAGTCGACCACAGTAGTAAATATCAACAAGTTTCTGTCAATAATCATTTTTGGTACAAGCTTTTATTGCCGACTGTACTTTTCTGGATACCATCATCACCTACTCGTTGAGACGATTCTAACGAGCCCAAACTCGATGGGGTTATGTGGTTCTATTACGGAGTTCCTATGGCCACAGATCAGCTCCACGTCATCAAAATATTGCATTGTCAGGCGACTTGCATATTCGTGCAAAATTTCAGCTCAATCGGAAAGCGGAAAGTGGATCAAATTTAACAAACAACTTACAAGATTTGATTACAGACAACGGACAGGCGATACTAAATAAAAGCTTGTAAAAACTTTATTACCAGTTGTTGCTGTTGTAAAGATTTTTAATAAGGTATTTTGACGAAGTTAGTTCGGGCTTCTGGTTCAGGCATGCAGCTGTCAAGCGGCGTTCGTGGGTTCGAATCCCGGCTCGTACCGATGAGTTTTTCGGAACTTATGTTCGGAGTATTTACCGTTAGCTTTTCGGTGAAGGAAAACATCGTGAGGAAGCCGGTCTAATCCCATTAAGGTCTAGTTTTCCCTCTGGGTTGGGAGGTCAGATGGCAGTCGCTTTCGTAAAATTAGTTCCTATGCCAAATCCTGGGATTACGCGCGGACCCCGGGCACGACCAGGAATAGCACTAGGAGGATGACCTGGTGTGATTTTGTGGTTTGCTGAATAGAATTGTGTCATTTTTAACCCCTGACGAAAACGAGGGGTGTTTTAAGCTTAACATGTGGCTTAGTCTGTGTGTCTGTTTGGCATCGCAGCTCCCAAAGGGATGGTCCGATTTGAGTGAGTTTTTCTGTCGAGATGGTGTTTGTTAGCCGGGAGTGTTTTAATATCCAAGTTACACTGATCTGAACGGGACCAAATAAATACTATAAGTAATTAAAAATACTGTAATTAATTCATAAAAGATTGGGATTTAGCTTAATTGGCCTCAATCGTTGAGCCAGCTTTATGCTGAGGTGAGGCCATTTCGTGACAAATTGCTTTATATATAATGAAGTTTTTGTATAACTTTGTTTGTCACGATTTTTTTTTCTCCATTTTACTCACAATTAACGTATAAACTGGTTTAGATTAATTTTGGCATAAATATAGGATTTTCCATCTTGCCCAAAGTTCAGGCGGACAAAGTCGCTGATAAATATTTTTCTCGTAAAAAAGTCAAAATGTCAGTATATAAAGCGTCACTTGGCATATTGATGTATACTCGTATTTTATGATTTAATACGCCTATACCCCCCCGGCTCAGTAGAGCGAATCCGGCGGCGATTCCAAGCAATATTGTTAATGGCAAGATCGATCCTGCCATCATTAATCACGGCCATAGGGGACGGTCACCATCATTACTGTCAATGGAAGAAGGTCGCATAAACATGTGAGCAACGTTAAGAGGAAATACG
This sequence comes from Epinotia ramella, assembly GCA_947578815.1. Classification (NCBI taxonomy): domain Eukaryota; kingdom Metazoa; phylum Arthropoda; class Insecta; order Lepidoptera; family Tortricidae; genus Epinotia; species Epinotia ramella. Next base: position 3,874,189 of record OX388227.1, on the reverse strand, counting down.
GGCACGCGGGCCGTACTAAAACTAAATTTAGAGCCGTAGACCTGGTTAAGGTCGCGGGAGTCCGCTGGATTCAGGTGGCGCAGGACGGGTCAATGTGGCTCTCTTTGGGGGACGCCTATTTCTAGCAGTGTAACAATAATTAAATGAACTAGTTGAAATTTATAATAACAACGTAAATGCATTGTAAGTTTAATAATAATAATATTTTATCGCACAGAGGAACTGTTGATACCGTTTCCCTGTTCAAAGTTTACAATAAAGTATTGTGATCTATTCTATTATATCACCGCGATTAGAATGGGATTAGAGGTGACAGTTGCCATAAAAGTACGTTCAAGTTTATATGCCGGACGTTAAAGTTTGTATCGGAGCAAATAAATATTCCTGATTTCTATGAACGGACACCTATTTCAATCCCAAACCTATTATAAACTAGCTGATGTCCGCGGTGTCGCCCGCGTGGTTATAGGAAAATGTAACATATTGAATTTTCCCGTCGGAATTAGATGTTTTCCCGCTGGAAAAAGTAGCCTATGTCACTCTCCAGCTTTTAAACTATCTCCATACAAAAAATCACATCAACACGACGCTCCGTTGCGACGTGAAAGAAGGACAAACATACAAACAAACAAACACACACACTTTCGCATTTATAATATTAGTAAGGATAGTTTTATTCCCTCCGTCTATTTCCTCCGCCAAATATTACCTATGCCAATATGTTTGTAATACATAACTAGAGTAACGAAAAGGATCAATAACCTGCTATGTTTTGTCTTAATTGATTACTTATTTTGTCAATGATCTTAAACCGCGTATAAAACGCTAAAAATACACTCACCTTGTCATCGCCTACAGATGTCAAGTGTACAAAAAAATACTCCTTGTTAATCTGCCTACATCAGAAAATGTATTTTCGTCCATACTCTCCATACTAATATAATAAATGCGAAAGTGTGTCTGTCCCTCTGTCTGTCTGTTTTTTTTTTAATACAACGACGGTGGCAAACAAGTGTGTCTGTATGTTACCTCTTTACGCTTAAACCGCTGAACCGATTGAGACAAATTTTGAATTTAATAAGAATCCCGGGGAAGGGCATAGGACAGTTTATATCCCGGACATCATCCCCTAAGGGGTTGAAATGGGGGGGTGAAAGTTTGTAAGGAGCTACGATATAAACGAGTTGCACGCGGACGGAGTCGCGGGCAGAAGCTATTAGTAGGTTTATATTTCAAGGATAAAATAGAGGAATATGGTGGCTCGAAATGCCAGTCCGTATTTCCGCTTAAGGGGGCAGAAAATGGCTGAACAATAGAATATATTTATGTTGTGGTTGATTCGGTGCGATTCGAATTAATTCAATGAGAGCTGGAACTTAATGTCACAGAGTGTAGTTAGTTGTATGCTTAGAATAACATATAGATTTAAAAGAGACAGACAATTTCGATTTAAAAATGAAGAACAGAAAAGTTTAACAACCCCCGATGTTATAATTTAAAAGTTATCTCAAAACCGGCTGAACCGATTTGGTTGTAAAATAGCTAAAAACCATTTCGATCGCATCAGCTTTCGGATAAATCGCGCATAAAAATCGGTCTATTCGTTTGAAAGACGTCACTGCTTGTCATAGACCTCCCCCAAAGAGTGCCACAACGTAACACAGATACACATGATTAACTTATAACATTTTCGTTTGCGTGCGACGGGGGCTTAGTTAGTTTAACATTTTGGTATGGGGCTATAAGATAAGATAAGATTTACTGTCGAAACTGTGTACATTGTTATAACATGTTATAAAATAAATTAGTATCAACAGCTTGCCCATTTCGGACTTACGTATATTTGGAGTAAAACGACTCGAGAAGATATGGAGAAACAGAGGCATAAACCGCAAATCTAAAATAAGACTGATGCGGACTCTAGTCTTCTCGATCTTCCTGTACGCATCAGAAACCTGGACCATAAAAGCTCGAAATCGTCGTAGGATAGATGTGTAGTGAGGGCACACGGAATGGGCACATGGAAAGTTTATACCTATTTTCCATCAGTACTTAAACATAATACCACGACCTCGGCATACCGATAGGCACATGACTGGACTTTGTACTATTAACCTTGGTAACAGTTTCCACTCATAGGAACACGAGGAAATGCACTAGTATATAAGACATACATTTTCTCTGAATAAACACAGTTATTACCCGAGTCTCGACTTGTCATTACTACCTAGAAGGCCTAATACTTCAGATGCATTCGAGATGTGGTGCTGGCGCAGAATGCTCCGGACATCATGGACTGAGCGCCGCACAAATGAGTCTGTTCTCGACGAGCTCGGCATCAAAACGAGGCTCTCCACTATCTGTACCCAACGTGTCCTCAGCTTCTTTGGCCATCTGGTCAGGTCCGGACCGCAAAGCTTGGGAAAGCTAATCATCACCGGCCGCATGGCAGGGAAGAGGAGCAGAGGACGGATGCCTATGCGTTGGGCGGACACGGTGACATCTGTGGCCAGAGCCACACTACAGGCCAGCATCAAGCCCAGGACCGAGCAGCTTGGAGAGTGATGGTGAAGAGCGCCCACAGCCGTCACGTCCCTCAGCCATGAAGATACGACAAGGAAGAAGAATATTTGGAGTGGGCTTACGGACTATTTGCTTCGAGATTGCGAGCCGAGCAATGTTTTATTGTTCCACCGCCCCGCTCCCCACCCCACACCTCCTCGCCAGAGTTGGGCGTTATTTAAATAATTTCTTATCTAGATAATTATTTCAAATAAATTTATTCGAAGATAAATTCAATCACAAATAGTGCGTTGACAACTATTTTATTTAGACAAATTATCTAGATGAAGATATCTGACCTCTTTTGTTAATGAAGTAAGCTTATAATAATAAATTTATATAGAACTAGCTGATGCCCGCGGGCGATTATAGGAAAATGTAACATATTGAATTTTCCCGTGAGAATTAGATGTTTTCCCGCTGAAAAAAGTAGCCTATGTCACTCTCCAGCTTCTAACCTATCTCCATACAAAAAATCAGATCAATACGACGCTCCGTAACACACACACTTTCGCATTTATAATAATAGTAAGGATGTCACGTCGGGTCAAACCGTCACACTGCTTATAAAATCAGAAAATTATCGTTGCAATTTCATAAACGCTGCAATGTCGTCTTCTAGCACTTTCCATACGTGTGTTGAATAGCAACTACAGAAGAAAAATGTCCCATATATTAATATTTCATATATTTAAGTATGTACAAAACATTCATTACTTTTGTTGTAGGTTATTTTCATTTCATCATGCCCGACCACTTGTAGTTCTACATGACTCAAAATGTTCATTTTTGGTACAAGCTTTTATTGCCGACTGTACTTTTCTGTATACCATCATCAACTACTCATTGAGACGATTCTAACGAGCCCAAACTCAACGGGGTTACGTAAGTTAAGTACTGAATTCCCATGGCCACCTTCTGTCTCCATCATCAGATCAGCTCGGTGGTATCATAATATTGAATAGTCATCCAAACTATAAATATACCCAAAATTTCAGCTCAATCGGTCACCGGGAAGTGAGTCAAATTTAACTTGCAAGATTTGATTACAGACAACGGGACAGGTGAAACTAAATAAAATCTTGTAAAAATGAAACTGAACTAGATAAATTCAAAATAACAAATGACGGATTATTTAGTTATTTCAAATAAAAGATGATTTAGTTATCTTCCCGGTTATTCGTAAATAGATAATTTTTGCCCAACTCTGCTCCTCGCACGCCGATTATTAGAGCGTCGTAAAAATTTTCGTAGCGATGTTCGGCTCTATGCTTGGCTCTGTTCGTTTTTCAGCACGGCTATCACAAGTCGGGCGCGCGAACTCTCGATTTTTCTCACCTCTCTTTCTGAGTTTTCTAATAAGAGAGAGAGAGACGGATAGTGCAAGAAAAATCGCGTCCTTGCTGTTCGACAAATTTAAAAACAGCGAATGCTCGATTTATGTTACACGTGATTGTCCAAGTCTATCAGAACCTTTCGCAATGGGCTAGCTCGATAACACACCAACAACAGTGATAATAATGAAATTTAAACCAATTTCCATTCTCACCATAATGCCGGGTATAGATACTCGTAAATTATAATGCTCGCGCCACACCTCCGCCATTAAAAAACAATTACGCGACAGTGCCCGGTTAGAATTACAATTACCCACACGAACGGGGGTACCTATGTCTGTTTGTAAACACGTATACCGGCAGGGTAATTGCGAAATGATCCGACGTCGGTAACTGTAAATACAAGTAAATAATAAATATATACCTATATGATCTTTAAGGGAGTTGCATAACATTGGTTTCCCTTTGTTAACAAGACAGTATGATAGAAAATGGACACGTTTTTGCAGTCGACTATACTGTAAATTTTGAATCAATTCGTCGGTAAATTAAATTGTAGTAGATAATTTTGGGACTAGGTCGATTTGTGTAAGATTGTCCCCTATTTTTTTTTTTTTTTTTAATTTTGCTTTATTCACCGATAGGCTTCATTTTGCTGCCATGGTCTGTACGTACCTACGTAACTTTTGGTAGATAATTTTCCGTATGGAAAAATTACAGTCGAGTTGTCCTAACGCTCATTCGAAAAGGTATAGTAATTAATGTAATTAGCCTTCTGTAATAAATGGAGGAATGCATCAAAGTATTGAAGCGTCGCTTATAGGTTAAGAGTCCTTACGCCCACATAAGCAGAATCGGGAGCGTATTTTGCAAAATGCTTCCTTTTTCATTCAAGATTACGACGTAACTATTAGTATTTATTCAAAAACTGATAACGTCATTAAATAATCATTTCTTAACCTCTTAATAATTTTTACAAAATAAATTTCGGCGCGCGGCATCTGTGCATCGTGATTTATACGTCTTTAAAAAAAATATACATTTACGGCATCGTAGGTCCTATAGTTATGATTATTTTTTTATGGGTTAACATAAAGTTATAATTTGCTATCATATTATTTTTAGGGTAAAATAAAAGTACAATTTGCGGTAAAAAAATATAATGTAATCCTGTTTTCACCAAAAAAATTAAGAAAACTCGGAAGGTGTTTTATCAACTTTTTAAAATTGAATCTTTGATTTTCAATCATGTCAGCCCCTCGTAAAAGATTTGGTGATGTGAATTGTAATCATTCATGTACCTAATGATTCTCGTTTACTGTAAAATTGAGAACCGAAACGACACTGCTCACTGCAACATTTGAAAAAGACTCCGAAGACATGAAAACTCATTTAAATTAGGTTATAAACAAAAAATGAAAATTTGAACCATGTTAGCCCCTAGTTTAAGAAATAACTATTTAAGTACGTTATCAGTTTTTGAATAAATACTAATAGTTACGTCGTAATCTTGAATGAAAAAGCAAGCATTTTGCAAAATACACTCGTTTTAGGCGTAATGACCCTTAACATAACACAACAATTTACTTTAAAAACATACTTTCAACCGACTTCAGATCAGTAACCAAATAGCTTCAAGTGTGCCTATAAAATTGGAAGAGTTCCCTCGATATCTCCAGGATTCCATCATCAGATCTGGACCTGATGATCATGGGACCACTGGGAAGGATACCCTTTCAAAATAAAAAAAGAATCTTCCAACTCGGTCCAATCGTCTTCGAGTAATCAGGGAACATAGATAAAATATTAAAAAAAACCGGACTTGTGCGAGTTGGACTCGCCCACCGAGGGTTCCGTACAAAATGACAAATGTATAGTTTTCCGATTTTTCAGTGTACTTGTAGTATTAGAAGATATTACTTGCCAAATTTCATAGTTCTACGTCAACGGAAAGTACCCTATAAATTTTGATTCCTTTAAGAGTGAAATATTATTGCTCTGTTTTTGTTTGATTGATATATTTTATAATTGATTGACATTTTCGTATATTATTATTTATATTTTACAATAAACTGTACTTTGACGATCCTGATTAGGTGATACAAAATAATTTTATTGGTGATCAATTGTATTTATAATTTTGAATATTGTTATTTTGAGACGATTGTCATGTAAATTCTTATAATTTTGACTAAGCCAACTTTGTACTGTAATTTATATCATGAAATAAATTAATCTAATTTAATCTAATCTAATACACTCTTTTTTGCGGCATAAACAGCCATATCTTTTTTTTACGTTAACTTAGAAGTTTGGTTTGTTCACAGCTTCAAGGGACCTGAGACCTGAGTATATAGTTTTAATTTCAACTCGATACCTCCACGCGTTCCCGAGATAAAGGGTCTTGACAACAAAGTAATCCTATAAGGTTTCCATTTTTCCTTTTGATGTACGGAACCCTAATAAAAGATCTCAATGAATTAAGAACCTCCTGCTTTTTTGAAGTCGGTTAAAAAAAATAATCCAATAAACTAGAGACTCTGCATCACGCCGTTATAATTATACAATTAACAATGTCCCAAAATCATGCGTCACTAGGCAAAGTAATTATTTAACCCATCAATTCCTTTCGAAGACTCCAATTAATTTATCTGCATAAATTACCGGGCCGAGTGCATTGTCATGTCGGTTAATAAAAACTATAATTACCCTCGTTTCGTGTTTTGCTTGTTTGAAAAAGGACGTATGTCTGTGCCTACAGTCAGCAGGGACGTATTCATAAAACAACATCAAAATCAACAAGTTTCTGACAAAAATTTCATTTTTGGTACAAGCTTTTATTGCCGACTGTCCTTTTCTGTATACCATCATCAACTACTCATTGATACGATCCTAACGAGGCCAAACTGAACGGGGGGCGGTTAAGTAGTGAATTCCCATGGCCACCTTCTGTCTCCATTATCAGATCAGCTCGATGGTACCATAATAATGAATTGTCATCCAAACTATACTTATACCCAAAATTTCAGTGCAATCGGTCACCGGGAAGTGGGTCAAATTTAACTTGCAAGATTTGATTACAGACAGACAACGGGACAGGTGAAACTAAATAAAAGCTTGTAAAATAGTATAGTTTCGTTTGCCAAGTAGCCTTTAGACCTACAGAGCCTGCGTCGGGACGCTCAGCTCTCCCAACGATTAATATTATAAATGCGAAAGTGTGTGTGTGTGTGTTTGTTTGTTTGTCCGTCCTTCACGGCAAAACGGAGCGACGAATTGACGTGATTTTTTAAGTGGAGATAGTTGAAGGGATGGAGAGTGACATAGGCTACTTTTTGTCTCTTTCTAACCCCCCACTTCGCTAAAATGGGGGGTGAAAGTTTGCATTTGAGTCGCGGGCAAAAGCTAGTAAATTCATATTTCTAAGTGATAATATCTTCTTCAATTCGCGTGCTATATTCGGTATTCCAAACGTGTATTTAGGTAATACCGCTCGGTTGAAGAGTCGGTTAGCGGGTTGCCCCAACTTACGATTAGTCACACGAACTTTAAATATGGCACCGGTAGCTGTCATTCCATAGAAGCTTGACAAAGTTTCCATGCATTCAGATTTTAACGATGATTACTATTACAGACGATTTGGGGTAAGTTAGACTTATACAAAAATATGCTAAAATGAGGAAACCACTAGCATTAACCAAATTAAAGTGAAAGCGCCATTAAAAAAAAAAAAAAAAAAAAAAAAAAAAAAAAAAAAAAAAAAAAAAAAAAAAAAAAAAAAAAAAAAAAAAAAAAAAACAGTTAAATCTAAAATGGCCGTCGAGGCAAAAATTCATAAGATACCAAGATTGGATAACGGTAGTTTCTTATAAAAAGAATACCAGTAAACGGTCCCTGACAGCTGTTAATTATTGTTTATCCGAAAAAAAAGCAGAGTGCAACCTTTCGCGACTGTATCATTTGGATTTATTATCACGTAATCGTCCAGCCACTTCCGTCGCTGACTGTACTTGTATGAAATTAAGCTCTTGCTAACACGAACACGGAACGTTGCCCCCGATTATTATTAACGTAGGTACTATTAATTATTAACACACGGTTAGGGGTTGTTTTGTCGAAATGACACTTGGACTAGAGGAGCAGTGGCGGCGGGTTACAAACAACATGCTGTATTTTGCACTTTACCGAGTGCTTAACGTCTCCCAGGTTTCCTTACTTGTCGGCAAAGATCGTTATCAACGTGCTGTATTGGTGGCAAAGGGTATCGTTGGCAGAAAAAACAAATACATTTGAATATTCACTTTTGTTCTTAACCATAAAATAAATACTTACCTTCTTAGGATTACACCTCTAGATATAACTCTGTACGGTACAAAACCTTTTCGGCCCTTATATATTTTTAAAACAATGTACATCAAATGTCATAAAAATACAACTATAGTTGAAAATCTAATTACATTACGCGAGGTGTTTATTTTACCTAATCTAAATAATCCAATGCACATCGTATCTAGAGTGGATGGATTTTTTCCAATCGTCGTGAACGACTGACAGCCAAATCTGTTGAACAAATTTTAGTCATTTATTCACTATAATTTGGTAAAGTTGTTATAAATATGTATAAATCCCATATTTTGTGAAATATATAATGTTTAAAATACTTGCGTAATTTTTTTTTTTTTTGTGAACCACACTTTGCCACCAATACAGCACGTTGATAACGATCTTTACTTGTCGGTATACTGTCAGTATTACATTTGCGTTGTCTTCTGCTTATTTAAGATCTAAGCTCTTGTCGGTGTAGCTTAAAGTAGGCTCTGCCTTTACTCCGATGCCAGGCAATTGCGTTATCCTCCTAATATTATAAATGCGATAGTGTGCCGGCCCGTCTGTTTGTTACGTCTCCACGATTAAACCGCTAAACCGATTGAGATGAAATTTGGTACGGATATGGTTTGAATCCCGGGGAAGGATATTGGATTGTTTTTATCCCGGATTTCAGCCCCTGAGGGGGTGAAATAGGGGATGAAAGTTTGTATGGAACTACGATATATATAAATGAGTTCCACGCGGACGGAGTTTCGCGCAGAAGCTAGTAGTATTATATTGCGCGAAAGCGCAAGCGGCGCGGTACGCGTGCAGTTAGTTGCATTTGTACGCGCCGTACCAATCCAAAGTAAGAGTCTGTAATTACTGGACTGACTGTTGCCACTGACAGCTCTCAGTTTACTGATACTACACCGAGGACGCCTCGGAAGTGCGCGAGAGCCGAGTTTAGCCGAATCGGCAAGAACTGGTCAAACAAGTCAAACAAAATACGCAAATCGGTTGGAAATTAAGTCTAAAAGCGCCAAGTCACTGGCTCCTTGTTATACCACATGCTTAACCGACGACATATTGTGCCTTTGTTTTGGAAATCACGTCGGGAATCAAACGCGGACCCCCGCGGTCGAGCGATCAATTAATACGTCAACCCCTATGACTAGGCGTTTCTAGCCCTACATAATGCAGCCAAATCTATTAAAGTTTCGCTAAGTGTCGTACGCACTGTTTCACAAACGCTGGGATTTATAAAAACAATGTAAAATTGCACTTTAATAATAATTGTCAAACCTCTCTCAGCTGAAATATGTTTTAGTTGATCCATAACGGTATTATATATATATAACACCGTTAAACTATGCTTTGGGTAAAACGATAACTTAGCTTAGGTATTTGACATTTGTTAAAAAGTTTGATTCGTAAACTTTAGCTAATCGTCCTTTAACTAATAGGCCGTTATTTGGCAGATTCGATTGATTATCTTGACAGCTTTATGGTAGCAATATCAAATTGAAATACCTATACTTTGAAGCTACAATAGCATTTTAGCATTGTTTGAATTTTCAATGCGTAAGAACTTAAGAATTAACGTTTCGTAACGAACACCACAGGGCTAGTTGCGTAACTTTTCAAACAAGCGTTTCACTCAACCACACTCAACAGACATTTTCCCGAGCAAAAAAAAATAAGAGTGACACATTTAGAAACATTTCGCAATCGACAGGCAATATGTTAAAGAAGGTGAAGGTGTACTTGAATAGTTTAGTTTAGTTTTATTTATCTCATTACACAATTCTCATATAACAATACCTTTGTAAATACTACTTATTGTATAATGATCGTTAGGCACAATTTCGCAACAATAATAGAAAAAATAATATGAATCAATAAATAGAATATAAAAAATAAGAATGTGAAAATTTCAAAGTTAAGAATACAAATAATATAAAAATCATGAACAATTAGTGTACTGAGAGGTACCTTATCAATAATTGGCGTACATAGAAATACAAGGACAAAACCAAAACCTTGTTCCTTAGTCAAATAAAATTATAAAATAATAATAATAATGAGTACCTACCGGTAGTACTTACATATCCATTAACATGTCAGTACATATATATTTAATATGTCAAATAAAATAAAAATAAAAAATCTAATTGGATCACCAAATAATTACGTTTCATCTAGATAAAAGCGTATGAAGAGGCAGCGTTTTTATAAACGCCGCGTTCCCCAGCCCAGTCAGTAAACCCTAGCATACGGCTGCAACAGCGTGGCCGTGTTCTACGTTTTCACGATTGATTAGCTTGCGCAAGTCATCGACTTGATTATGATGATTGTATCTTAATTTCCGACAGTCATCGGGGTGCCGCGCGGTTGCGCATATGGTTGTTATGTTATTAACTCGTTACTATTACTACTACTTACTTGGTATGAATGTAATAGTCCATTGTTTAACGAGGGGCGTAAGTCGAATATTGCGAACAAGAGTCTATCAGAAGCCCGACGCCGTAGGCGGAGGGCTTTTCATGACTCGAGTTTGCAACATTCTTACGCCCGTGTTATACACAATGTTTTCCATCACATTTGCGAGGAAACATACATTTTAGATGAAATTAATACAAATCGTAATAAAAACTGCAACATGTCAGTCGTCCATTTTGTTGAATTTGACGTGAGGCGCGTATGGCAAAGACCCTTCGGTATACAGCCACGATTTGAAATCACTTAAAAACATTTTACATAGACACTAAAAAAACTACATATCAAATCTGTAAATAATTCAGTTAAACATGTTTAAGTAGTTTTTTAAGTTTACATTTATTCATAAATACGTTTTCAGACATCGTATTTGATATAAAACCTCTTTGCTTTGTAACTGCCGCATGAGTGACAGATATAATTTAAGAAAAAACCATTACGCCCGTGGGCGTAACACAGGCTATTACAGCTCTGTATGTCTGCGCATTATGACCCTTTTCGAGCAAGTGCGATGAAAAAAAGATTTATTTAAATTGGGCAAAAACATGCAATTTGTTGAATGTGTGCGTAGTGTAGTGTGAATATTGTGTATATACGAGGGACGGCTGAAAAGAAATCTACCTAAGTATGAAACAAAAGACTGTCATGTATGTATTTTTTTTATTTTTCAATATAGTCCCCTGCTAGTGAAATACACTTATTACATTTGTCAAATATTGACATTAACCCATGAAAAAAAAAATCTTTCGGTTTCTCGTCAAAAAAGTCACTAACTGCAGCCTTCATTTCGTCATCGGTCAGAAATCGTCTTCCTCGGAGATCTTTTTTGAGGTGTCTAAATAAAAAATAGTCGCATGGGGCTAGGTCTGGACTGTAAGGTGGATGGTTAACGGCATCGAACCCTAATTCCTTCATGGTAAGCATTGTTGTGCGGGCGGTATGCACAGGTGCATTATCGTGTAAAATCAGGATCCCTTTGCTAAGTTTACCCCTCCTCTTTTCTTTTATCGCGTCTCGTAACTGATGCAGTAAGCTGGAATAATATTCAGCATTCATTGTCCTTTTTTTTGGTAAATAATCTATTAGTAAAATTCCTTCTGTATCCCAAAATACGGTAGCCATAAGTTTGCCTGCCGACGGCCTGACCTTAAACTTCCGAGGAGGCTTCTCATCCTTGAATTTCCACTGCAAAGACTCTTGTTTGCTTTCGGGGTCCCACTGTCGAATCCAGGTCTCATCACACGTCACCATTTTAGAAACAATTTCTTCCTCATTACCTCGACTCATTTCCAAAAACTCCTCACAACATTTGACACGTCGGTCCTTGTCAAACGCCGTTAACATTCTGGGGACCCAACGTGCACTCACCTTGGACATATTCAGATGCACATGAATTATCTCATTGACTCTTTCTTTACTGATGCCCACATCTCTAGCAATCTCCCACTGCTTCACTCGTCGGTCTTCTAAAATTATTTTTTTAACTTTGGCTACATTTTCGTTTGTAACGGCAGAAACCGGCCTTCCACTACGAGCGTCATCTTCCAAGCTCTCACGACCGAGTTTAAATTGTTTAGACCAAAACTTTATAGTAAATTCGGAAGGGCACGAACTACCGAACACACACATCATACGTTCTCGGATCTGTGAGGGAGTATTTCCTTCTTTTGTTAGAAATTTAATCACTGCACGATGTTCAATTTTAGCGATATTCACTTTTTCAACCGATATGTCGCAAACATTCGAGAATTGTAGAAAAATGGAACGGAAAAAACAAATGAACGTCAAATAATTCAAAAAAAGAATAACCAAAGAACAAGAATGCATTTCAGCCAGTATCATTTTCGCATATTTTTTTAACCAAGGAGATTACTTTTCAGCCGCCCCTCGTACATATACATATATGTATTTTTTTTTATACAGCCCACAGAGCCACTAAATGTCTATTAAATACAGGATTTATCCTATGACGACTTGAGCTCGTTGCTAACGTGATACAGAAACGCTTACACTTTAACAATGTAAACCGAATCCCCGCAAAATCAAAGTAAAAACTGAGTCAAAGTGGAAGCGGAGAGTTCCACGGCTTCCTGTTTTTACGAGAAACAAATACTTTACTATAGTTAAGGCTGGTGCACACTCAGGTCAAAATTTTTATATTAAATTAAATAGCCGCAATAGGTTTTTTAGATTGATATATATTTATTTACATAATATGCTATTACTGTATTAGCAATTTCCGGGATCCTATGCTAAAAATATAAATATTCAAAAAATACGATTTTTGCGATATCTCGCACCGTTAACATTGTTTTTTTTTCATTGGTTTTAACGAGTCCGATTTAAACCTGGTAACGTTATTATTTTACTGTTATTTATGCAGGCAGTTGGAAGGGGAAGACCTAGGCGAACTTTCTCCGATCAAATTGGAGAAATCTTACTAAAAGGCTAGGTCAAAAGTACCCTAAACCGACGAGCATGTATGAGAAATGTTATGAAAGTGAGTGAAGCGAAAGTGGTTTGTCAGGATCGTAGCAAATGGAGATCCGTGATCTCTGCCTACCCCTCTGGGAGAGAGGCGTGATTGTATGTATGTATGTATGTATTTATGCAGTTTAGATGTAAAATTTAATGAAAATAATGTATGAAAGGATTAAAAAAACTGTAGAATCTGCATTATTTAGATCGCCTGTTGCTACCTACCTGCTTATCTTATTGTTCTGCATTTGTTAGTTTTGGTACTTTTGGTGCAATAAATGGTATTCATATTATGTATCTCCAGTTTAAATTCACGGGACAAAGCCCGGTCAATTGGAAGGCGCGCGTGGGGATATAGATCCAACACGTAGAGGCCCTACGGATACGAAGTTTAATGTGATGTAATACATCTGCTACTTAACACAGATATATAGGATTACTACAGGTAAACTTCATATATTTTTTTTTCTTTTATGTTTCCAGCCAGGTCGAGCAGAGCTCTAATAGTAGATTGTACAACAAGTGCATAAAACGCACCATTTTACGCGAGACGTTTATCCATCCGAGCGAGCTTGCGAGCGAGGAATCCTCGCCGAGGATGGATATAAAATCGAGTGTAAAATGGGTTTTATGGAAGAATTGTACACTCTACTTTTCACTTCGATTGCGAGGAAATGAAATGAAAATCTTTTTTCATGAAGTTTTATTGTGTACTTTGGCTGTTGGTATCCTTGCCTTGGTCTTAGAATACTAACGAAACATTCATACTTAATATTATAAATGCGAAAGTGTGTGTGTTTGTTTGTTTGTATGTTTGTCCGTCTTTCACGGCAAAACGGAGCGACGAATTGATGTGATTTTTTAAGTGGAGATAGTTGAAGGGATGGAGAGTAACATAGGATAGTTTTTATCCCCGTAATCATCCCCTAAGGGGGTAAAATGGGGGGTAAAAGTTTGTATGGAGCTGCGATATAAACGAGTTCCACGCGGACGGAGTCGCGGGCAAAAGCTAGTAAAAAAATAAATAAATAAAGTTTGTTCTATGAAGTTAAAGTTGCTCGTGTGGCTGTTGGACCGATTGCCTTGGTCTTCGACGAAGATTTTACTTTAGGCTCTAGAGCATAAAAAGCGACTTTATGTCGCCTACGCACAGCATGAAGACGAACTTTTAGAGCATGAGAAATTAAAAGTAAATAAAAGGTTCGTAAAAATATATATAGTTCTCTAAAGTTACTTGAGCATCCCGAAGAATCCTTGTCAGTGTGCACCGGTCTTAAAAAACTTTAGCCCACGAGAATATTAAATTCTTTGAGATTTTGGAGGTCTGGTAACACATTGAATGTTAAATAAATATAAAATTGGCAACGCTTACTCGGATCACACTTTAACATGAAACATTTATTTTAATTTCAATTATTTACTAAAGTTCAAACCTACTTCAATTCAGTACTTCCACAAGCCTACGCGAACATTTCGAATTTAAACTATCGTGAGACATGTTGAAATAATACTAATAATTACAGTGATTACATCACTGATTCAAGCGACACCGCCGCGAAAACACTCATCCTGAAGAAGAACTCCCGAAGCGTTCGAAACATGTCGCCCGTAGTGACATTTAATGCGTGAGTTGAACAGTGTAAATATTAGTATTATTTCCACATTTCCTTTCCACTTTACCACATGAACGCTTTCCTAGAGCAAATGCGTTGATTATAACCAGTGATCGATTTTTTGGATGCGACATGGGGTGAACGACCTCAATCATTATGTTAGTATGGATATGCCCCGGGAATCCGGGCTTTATGTTGTTAGAAAAGGCAAAAACATACAATGTGATTATTTTATTACACTTTAAAACATCTAAGTAGCTGATAAACGAGTACTTGTATACTCTCCGTTCTTTTGTCTAAATCGAACAAATGAGCACAAGTGTTTACGCTCATTTGCTGCCTCCAAAGCGGCACATTTTGTACCGTTTGGATAAAAGTTCAGCGAGTAAGTACGCGTGTCTATCAGCTAATATATGGTTACTACGGGTTAATTGTTTGAATAAATGAATTTGTTATCAACAGAGATCGGTCTAGTACTCCCCGAGAATATTCCAATCATACGCGAATAAAAAGTTCAATTAGAGTAAGCCACAGTTGTCGTAAAGGATAATCTCAGAAACAAGTCGATGAAATGAAAATTGAACCATAAATCATAGTGTGCGAACTTAACGTGGATACTTATTTATTGGATCGCCTTTGAGCTATAAGATCTATGTATTTGCACTTATACGATAACCTGTGACCTAATATTATAGCATAAATTATACAGCTAATACCTATTTATTTATGCAATCCTTAGAAGCAAATAATTAGAACTGAAATCCAAAGAAAATAATGAAATGTCAATATCAAGATTTTGAAGTATTTTTTCCATCATGACAGATATACAGTGTTTTTTTTAAATGGGACAGTATGGGGAAATCCGAATCTAAAGGAGATAGAGGAAAAGTGTCCAAGGAGACATTAGGTGTTTTTTTATGTTAACAAATTTGGCTCATTAAAATTTTTGGTCAAGCGTGAGTTGTTCTTAAAATATTATAAAGTTGGTCAATTTTTTTTTTGACGCGGAGCGGCTCTGTTTCATGTAAGGATTATTTCATTGTATGGAAAGAAAAAAATCTGAACAGCAGAAGTTGGTCAAATTTAATGAAAACTAATCTTCATACAATTGCAGTATTCACCTTTTAATATTGTTACAAGTGCCTAGGCGTGTAAAAAAATATTTAAAATTATTCCATTTTTAAATTTCGATAATCGATAAGAGCTCGAAGCGAGCGAAGGTTAGATGATTCAAGAGAAGAACATTTTTTTAAGGAACTTTGGTAAGATAATCTACCAACAAGATGGTGCACCAGCCCACAACAGTAGGGCAAGTAAACTGTGTTTGGACGAGCAGTTTCCAAACCGTTGGATGGGTACGAGTACATATGGGCCGATAAAGTGGCCCCCACGATCGCCCGACTTAACGCCATTAGATTTTTTCTTATGGGGTTACCTTAAGGGTCGAATTTATGAATCCCGATACAACTCCGTACAAGAATTAAAAGATGCTGTTTACAACACTTTAAACACAATTCACCATAAGTCTCTGTTAAATGCAACTAGAAGTGTCTTGAAGCGTGCTCGTACCTGCATAAGACAAGACGGCGGCCACATCGAACATTTACTCAAGTAATAAACCAACTGTATGAAGATTAGTTTTCATTAAATTTGACCAACTTCTGCTGTTCAGATTTTTTTCTTTCCATACAATGAAATAATCCTTACATGAAACAGAGCCGACCCGCGTCAAAAAAAAAATTGACCTACTTTATAATTTTTTAAGAACAACTCACGCTTGACCAAAAATTTTAACGAGCCAAATTTGTTTACATCAAAAAACAACTAATGTCTCCTTGGACACTTTTCCTCTATCTCCTTTAGATTCGGATTTCCCCATACTGTCCCATTTAAAAAAAACACTGTATAAGCTAATACTTTGTGGAGGTTTTAATAATATTTTGCTTAATAGAAGTTTTTGTCTCAACTGGTTGCCATGTAAGAGTAAAAAATTCCTTAGAGATAATTTGAATTGTTTTATATTTGTACGCTTTGTTCGGTACCTATCGCGGGAAACTGTCGTATCTATATTAACTTTTCCACTTGACATCCCGCGAGGGAGAATCCAAAAAACCGATCACTGATTATAACAGAGAAAACTTAAGTCACGATCGAGCCAACGAGGCGAGACGCTGAAGATGCGTCGTCGTACGGCGTCCTGCGCGCCGCACACGCCGACCCCTTGGCGTGGACAGACCGCCGGTCACACCCGGCGGCGCTGTCTCGTCGCGGGCTCCGACATCCTACGGAGCCGGGGTCGACACGCAGGAAGCAGCAAGCTGAAGCCCGAGCCAAACGGCCCAGTCGTCGACTGTTGAAGTCTTCTCGCACTTACGCGCCCGGCGAAGCCGAAAGCATCGCGGAAACCCGCTGACGCAAACCTCCCGATCCTCTGCCCGAGCGGCGGTCGGGACCGACACGAAACGCTCCCGTCACTATTTATTATCTAGTACACATTTTACTCACTTTAAATTAATATTAATTACCTAAGTCCCTCTTGCGACATGGCCCGGGCGAAATCTCCAACCCAACAGACCATCGACCACCACCGCCTTTACCATCCTCCAAACATTGTCTGTGGTCAACCGGACGTTGAATTATCTACTTAATTATTTTTATTAATTTTTAATACCTTTTTCTATCGACGGCACGATCCTTGAATCTTATTTAATTTATTAATAATCATTCGTCTCCTAAAAGTGACAGGTCTACAGACTCGTACGCGCGTCTCGGACCGCTGTCAATGTAATCCGTCATATCGACTTGACAGCCGTCAAAAGCGACACATACGTACGCGACGCCGAATTTATGTTAGCGAATGATTATTAAAATTAACAAGGTTTGTCGATGTTCCACGGCCTCCCTAGGCTGCGGTTTGCGAGACTCGCATCCCCTGTGTTTATCTCTGGCAGTTGAAGTTGCCATACGCGAGTGGAACTGACGAAATACTGCAATAGGAGCGTAGACACTAAATAAAATAATCAATAATGTCATATTTTCTCGAAAAAGGATAAAAAATGTAGTCAAATGGAGAAAAAATCAACGCAAAAGGTTAAATAATCACGAAGTTACAAGTGTCCAAAGTTTTAAGAAGGGGTATGTTCTGTCCCTTTTTCGCAAAATACAACTATGAAACGATGACGCTGGAAGAATGTGACGTCACAGAAGACGGCGACGTGCCGGAGCCGCCGTCGACGCGGCCAGCCGGCAGCATCCTGTAATGTGACGTCACACACCGTTTGCGTTTTCTCTCTCTGAGAGCCTTATCACACTTGCGATTTGCGAGCGTATTTTCTATACAATTATCAGTCGCGGCGTACACGCTGCGTCAACGCCTTCATACAAAATACGCTTGCAAATCGCAAGTGTGATAAGGCTCTAACAAGCAATATTAAAACGGTTGTAGCTTCGTAATTCTTTGAGATATCCGAATGGGATTTTCGTCACAGGCATATTTTTTTGCCTTCTTTCTTTTGAAGTAATAATAATTTTCGAGTCTACACCCGTATTCTTGCGGGGCAACAACGACAGTTTTCGTGCGTTATATTCTGAGGTTCTGGGATCTTGGAATATTGTTCACATAAATTATAATGTCAGAGTAAGACCTGATTCAATCAGTTACTATGGTTTTAGCCCATCATCTTGAATTGAATAGCGGGTGGAAAAGTTAACTTTTTAAATCAATACAAAAGTAATCAGCGAGAGCCGGTTGATCCAGCAATACGTCTCGAGGTGTCGACGCCAACGCCGCTTAGTTTTTAATCAAAGAGCGGTAATCCCTTGACACCCTGTAGTCTGTTTAAGCTCGTGTGTTTACGTACAAATATTGTGTTGGTGTCGCTTAAGTATGACTGTATTTTCTGTCGTCTGGAGAAGCCTGTACCTACCTAGCGTTGGGAATAGGGGTGTAGGCACTAAATAAAATAATCAATAATGTCATATTTTCTCGAAAAAGGATCAAAAATGTAGTCAAATGGAGAAAAAATCAACGCAAAAGGTTAAGTAATCACGAAGTTATAAGTGTCCAAAGTTTTAAGAAGGGGTATGATCTGTCCCTTTTTCGCAAAACGCAACTTCATTTGAAACGATGAACGATGACGCTGGAAGAATGTGACGTCACAGAAGACGGCAACGTGCCGCGCTGCATCGTGTTCGGCGCCGCCGTCGACGCGGCCTGCCGGCAGCATCCTGTAATGTGACGTCACACACCGTTTGCGTTTTCTCTCTCTAACAAGCAATATTAATTTGTACGATTGCCTTTGGCATTCGCTACAATAGCAAAGGAATATTGTTCACATAAATTATAATGTCAGAGTAAGACCTGATTCAATCAGTTACTATGGTTTTAGACCATCATCTTGAATTGAATAGCGGGTGGAAAAGTTAACTTTTTAAATCAATACAAAAGTAATCAGCGAGAGCCGGTTGATCCAGCAATACGTCTCGAGGTGTCGACGCCAACGCCGCTTAGTTTTTAATCAAAGAGCGGTAATCCCTTGACACCCTGTAGTCTGTTTAAGCTCGTGTGTTTACGTACAAATATTGTGTTGGTGTCGCTTAAGTATGACTGTATTTTCTGTCGTCTGGAGAAGCCTGTACCTACCTAGCGTTGGGAATAGGGGTGTAGGCACTAAATAAAATAATCAATAATGTCATATTTTCTCGAAAAAGGATCAAAAATGTAGTCAAATGGAGAAAAAATCAACGCAAAAGGTTAAGTAATCACGAAGTTATAAGTGTCCAAAGTTTTAAGAAGGGGTATGATCTGTCCCTTTTTCGCAAAACTCAACTTCATTTGAAACGATGAACGATGACGCTGGAAGAATGTGACGTCACAGAAGACGGCAACGTGCCGCGCTGCATCGTGTTTGGCGCCGCCGTCGACGCGGCCTGCCGGCAGTATCCTGTAATGTGACGTCACACACCGTTTGCGTTTTCTCTCTCTAACAAGCAATATTAAAACGGTTGTAGCTTCGTAATTCTTTGAGATATCTGAATGGGATTTTCGTCACTAGGCATATTTTTTTGCCTTGTTTCTTTTGGAGTAATAATAATTTTCGAGTCTACACCCCTATTACTTCTCAGAAAAATGTATTTTCGATATCAAACAAAACACGTCAAGCCTGGTGGACATTCCAGCCCATAACAATGACGTAGGCATTCTCGTAAGCTCAATCTACTACTACATTCTGCAGACTGATTCCTCGAAGCAATAAGGTCCACAATAGCTATGTTTGTACACAAAAACAATCGGAACGCAACTCTCATCGATATCTGGATTATTCGTGATCTCGCACGCATAGGGCGGATTAGTTTTCAGATTAGTCTTTAGATTAGGTGAGGGATACGGGAAAATGACATTTGGGCGCAGCGCAGTTCACCCTGTGTCATCAATAGACAATATACAGGGTAGCAGGGTCGTGATCCAGAGTCATCAAATGCGAATATGATTATATTGAACATCTCCCATGGGGACAATCACGAAATCGCAAAAAAAATACAGGTCAATTAAGAGTTATCTGTGAGTTCATTGAGAGTTAATGTATGGAGTAGCAGATTTCTTTGTTCTTTCTAGTTTTCCGTCTGGGTTGGAAGGTCAGATAGAGTACGTGTCTAAGCGGACCCCGGGCTCCTTTAGGGCACAACCGGGATTAACGCTGTCGCTAGGAGGATGTTAAAGGATTAAATTTAATTTTAGTTTGAGGTGGCGCTTTAGTGACGAGTTTTTAATGTAATTTGAGACGTTGGTGCCGTTAAGAAGCCTGAGTGTTCTAGGTGGATGTCGCTACACGGTTCCTTAAGGCGTTGTATGACGGAAATTATTGAAAGATTACTTGACCGAGCAGGATTGTTCCAATTGCTCAGTTGACAGAGCGCGAAGGGCCGAGTACCTGTGACTGCAGGTTCGAATTCTGCTTGGATTGAGTATTTTTCGCTTCAATTTGAAATTTATACATTTCGTCTGCTGCGTTACTGCTTCATAGAAAATTAACTTTACTTTAAACTTCCGTGAATCATGTTAAACTAGGAAAGTCTTGTACTCGTCAATACTCGTAGACATGTTTTGTGTCTAGTTTTTTTTGTGGGTTCTCCAGACTCGGCACTCGTTTTGCCTCGTACTAGATGGGATTAAAAAAAGAATGGAATGCGTGGTTGATTGCAGGCACTCTAGCGGATTTAAATCTCTATACAGGGTGTAAGGCAACATTGTAAGATCTTGAGAGGTTGATTAAAATTTTTATCTAGTATTGGCAACAAAGTTGCAAGTGCACTGGTGCTTAATCTTTTAATCTTGTAACCTCCTTCGCCAGGATTCCCCCGTTGCGTTGCCCTGGTTACTGCTCTTAGTGGATAGGGGAACGGTTATGGTTACTGCAGTATTGTAACTTAGAGTACTTAAACGTA
The DNA here is from genome assembly GCA_947578815.1 of Epinotia ramella. Taxonomy (NCBI): domain Eukaryota; kingdom Metazoa; phylum Arthropoda; class Insecta; order Lepidoptera; family Tortricidae; genus Epinotia; species Epinotia ramella. Next base: position 3,852,948 of record OX388227.1, on the reverse strand, counting down.
GAATTGGCGGTTATAGCGTAATTAAAGATGTGGTGTTGGTTATACATTTTAATCCAAAAGCATATTTATATGTGTGAAAACTTCTTTAGCGGCGCTGTGCACTTTTTGTGATGGGGATAAATCGTTAAACTCGCCACAGGTCACGTGACCGTAAGATGTCAAGTGACCGTATGTTTTAGTATTTGAGTAAAGTGGGTGGAAGTGGAAGAGCTCATGAACGGTCACCGATTAATTATCATCAGAGGCTCTAGTATAAGTTTTACCGAAACAAAACTTTACGATCGCGTTTGCGTTTTACCCTCAATTTGTATGGGTTTTGACAGCTAAACGCGAACGCGGTCGTAACGTTTTCTTTCGGTAAAACTTATACTAGAGCCTCTGGCGAGCGTACTTACACATGTCCTCGGAAAACTAAGATCGGCTGATAGGGTTTATACTTGTACTGTCATTGTCATTACCACTAGTTCTTAAATTAAATTAAATTAAATAAAAATCGTTTATTTCGGACCATAAAAAATCCATATTTTGTTAGTAGGGCTTATACAATCTATGTTAATTTACATAATTAGTAAGAAGAAAAGAAGTGAAAAGTTTAAAAGTAAAAAATAAAATCAACATGCGACATTGACGGCATATTAGGGGCGAGGCTTGCCGATTGCCCTAATTAGCCCTCCCAATAGCCACATCGACGATCTTAAGGTGGTCCGATTTCCATTTCCATACAAAACGTTTTTTGACATTCGCAGGCTAACGGCGCGATATTTTAAGAAACTTATGTAACATAGTTCCTAAAATAAACCTGTATAAACTAGAATAATTTGAGAAATTAGTTTGTCACGTGATACTTTGGGAAATCGATTATTCTCAAATTATTCTAGTTTATACAAGTTTATTCTAGGAAATGGGGAATTTCGCGCAAATGGTAAGCCAATTTATGAAAGATTGTTACATAAGTTTGTGACGACGCGCGGGCATCGCACACCGGCAGCGACACGGCGCGGCGACGTCACACCGGGCGGCCTTAAAAGGCCGGAGCGCGCCTTCAACGCCGGCAGTGTTCTCCGGAGTCCGCTTCGGATAGCACTGCCCCTCCCTTCCCCCTTGCGTCTTTGAGGCGGCGGTTTTGGCTCGTCCTCGTCAGCCTTAGACGTTCCCGAATACCCTAGTCCTAGAGGCGGTGGTTTTGGCACGCCCTCATCAGCCTTGGACTAGGTCACCCTGGAATCATCCCCGCGGCGGTGGTTTTGGCACGTCCTCATCAGCCAGGGGTTCCAGGTTCCTGTAGCCTTCAAGGCGGCGGTTTTGGCACGTCCTCGTCAGCCTTAGGCTTCCCGAACTAACGCTCCCACTAATATCCCGTAGTCCGTAAGGATAGGGCCGCGACCGCGTGAACCCGTACCGTAAACGTAGAGGGCTAGAACCTAGTAGTTGATTATAGTTAATAAACGGGCGTAAGACCCTTATTTGTATATCTTTACTCTGTGTTCATATTACATTCACCCTAGAATCCCCGTAGTACCCCTGAGTTAGTCTGGAAACCTCCATCAAGCCCTAACAGGCGGAGGATTTGGGTGTGTGCCCTAAACACACATCACAAGTTTCTTAAAATTTCACGCCGTTAGCCTGCGAATGTCAAAAGACCTTTTGTATGGTGATCGAACCACCTTAATGTTTGTTGGAACTTCAAAATCACAGATAGATTTCTCTATTTCCAGCATGGCTAACCCATAATAAATTGAATGTAAGGTTCGCCTGAGAAGAGTGTCAGCCGTTAGATAGAGACCGACAGTCAATCTTTATTACATACTAGCTAATGTCCGCGACTCCGTCCGCGTGGAACTCGTTTATATCGGAACTCCATACAAACTTTTACCCCTAAGGGTATGATTTCCGGGATTAAAACCATCCAGTGTCCTTCACGGCACTCACACTATCTGTATACCAAATTTCATGGAAATCGGTTCATCGGTTTAAGCGTGAAGAGGTTACAGACAGACAGACAGACAGAGTCGCTTCTTAGTCAAGTTATTTTAGTAAATTAGGTGCCAAAGCGGACTTCAAGCTCCTTTAGAGTACAACCGGCAAAACGCTAGGAGGATGATGAATGATGATTCAAGTTATAATACTGTTGCCATAATACGTATATATTAGCTGTAGAGGCTTAAACTAGCTATCAGTTCTGTTCACGATGTTTTGTTCTCAGTTCATTGTTAAAGGATTTACTATGAATTGTTCTGTGATCTCGGAATTCTGAAATGTTCTACTACCGTTATTCATAGACGTATTGTAAGTTTCGAATAGATATAAAGTTTGTTCGTCATTATCTAACGCTAGTTTATTTGTTTTTGTAAGAACTACGTCTACGTTTTTTCTTCATGCTTTTTTATAAACGGCCACATTGGTAACTGGCCATCCTGTATTTATATTGAACCTTATTACAATGCATGTAAAGTGCACGGATGGTCAGTTAGCTGTGTTGTCGTTAGTACACAGATCATTTGTCATACTTCGTAGGTTCATGGTCTTCTCTCCCTCTCACTGAGCATAAGCGTGAGCGAGATGGAAGTGCGTGCTCGGAAGCGCGGATATCTTGTTTTTTTAATTTTAATTTTTTCGCCGTTTAAATAAATAAAAATGTAAACACTGATTTCCCTCAAACATGATATTGCCGATTTTTAGAAGCAATTTTAATATTTATAGCTTTTGTGCATAATTTGTTACGAATATTTTAAGTGTATTTTTGTGTGTTTTAGACCTATGTTCGTGATTTTTTTCTATCGAGCTAAATTTGCTTAATCATGTTTCGAAGCACTGATTTCCCTGCAGAAAAGCCTCAAGATTACTATTCGTATTTTTTTGAAACCATATTATTATAAACAGACGCATTATATTGTTTTAAAAACTCTGTTCGCTTAACTTCGCTGAACCTACGGCGCCTTAAACGATGCAATTTCTCACAGCAACTTGCAATAGTTAGAATGAAAGGTATGTATTCCTATCTCGTTCCAACTATAGCGAGTTGTTGTAACAAACTGCTAAGTGACCATTTCATTTCATTACATCTATTCATTGCTTTGTGTGTACAATTTAAGGTCTTACAAATTTAATAGTATTCATTTATTACTTTAAAAGTCAATGTAAGTTTACAGCACACAGTAACACCAAAACACTTACACGATAAATTATTACATATAACAGAACACAATACATGTCAAAAAGAAAAGGTCGTCAATTTTCATACATACACATTTTGTTACATACGCAATTAGGGAATACATTAAGAATGATAAAATATGTTAAAATAATAAATAGTAACAAGTTATTACTTCTAACACAACCCTGTAAGGGCATTGCAATATCATAACATAAATAATAAAGGGACTAGTATAAGTATCATAATTCAGTACATTACAAACAATAAATTATGATAAAATTTGATTTAACAGAAAAAAAATAATTAAAACAACAATGCGCGCACGCGCGCCTTCGAGTGATAGACGTGCAGCACGGCTATCACGCGACGGCGCGCGAACTCTCTCGATTTTTGTCGCACTAGCCGTCTCTCTCTTATTAGAACACTTAGAACAAGAGGTATAGTGCAAGAAAAATCGAGAGTATGTCGCGGTGATAGACGTGCTGGTAAGATTAATATTTTAAGGTCTCTAAAGTACTGCTTGCAGCTATCAGTCTGTTTTATGTTTGTTATTATGCGGATACATTTTTTTCTGTAAGCGTGTGTTATGTTATGACCTTGTTTTGTCCAAAATTCGCTATAACAAGGTGTCTCGTAGAAAATGATCAGCACGGATATGATGGTTTCTATCACTTATCGCTGTGGACAAAACATCCGTTCTGACAAGTAAGTGAGTGTGAGAGTGACGGATGTCTTGTGCAGCGATAAGTGATAAAATAGAAACCGAGCTGTGGCACCTTCTAATTTGCCTTTTCTTTCAGACTTTCTAATAAATGACACGCCATTTTTAATAAATGAATAGCACGTAGAACCGATGGCCGTTGGTGCGGAAAGGTTCTCGAGTGGTGACCAGTGACCACGTATCGGAAGGCGCGGCGTGGGTAGCCCCACAAGGTGGACTGATGACCTGGTAAAGGTTGCGGGAGTCCGCTGGATGCGGGTGGCGCAGGACCGGTCACTTTGGCACTCTTTGGGGGAGGCCTATGTCCAGCAGTGGACGTCTTTTGGCTGAATCATGATGATTATAAAGGAATAGATACCTACTGTATATTAATGTTAGATATAACTGGCCATCCTGAATTTATATTGAACTTTATTACAATGCACGTAAAGTGCACGGATGGTCAGTTAGCTGTGTTGTCGATAGTACACAGATCATTTGTCATACTTCGTAGGTTCATGGTCTTCTCTCCCTCTCACTGAGCATAAGCGTGAGCGAGATGGAAGTGCGTGCTCGGAAGCGCGGATATCATGTTTTTTAATTTTAATTTTTTGGCCGTTTAAATAAATAAAAATGTAAACACTGATTTCCCTCAAACATGATATTGCCGATTTTTAGAAGCAATTTTAATATTTATAGCTTTTGTGCATAATTTGTTACGAATATTTTAAGTGTATTTTTGTGTGTTTTAGACCTATGTTCGTGATTTTTATATATCGAGCGTAATTTGCTTAACCATGTTTCGAAGCACTGATTTCCCTGCAGAAAAGCCTCAAGATTACTATTCGTATTTTTTTGAAACCATATTATTATAAACAGACGCATTATATTGTTTTAAAAACTCTGTTCGCTTAACTTCGCTGAACCTACGGCGCCTTAAACGATGCAATTTCTCACAGCAACTTGCAATAGTTAGAATGAAAGGTATGTATTCCTATCTCGTTCCAACTATAGCGAGTTGTTGTAACAAACTGCTAAGTGACCATTTCATTTCATTACATCTATTCATTGCTTTGTGTGTACAATTTAAGGTCTTACAAATTTAATAGTATTCATTTATTACTTTAAAAGTCAATGTAAGTTTACAGCACACAGTAACACCAAAACACTTACACGTGTAATAATTTATTTACATATAACAGAACACAATACATGTCAAAAAGAAAAGGTCGTCAATTTTCATACATACACATTTTGTTACATACGCAATTAGGGAATACATTAAGAATGATAAAATATGTTAAAATAATAAATAGTAACAAGTTATTACTTCTAACACAACCCTGTAAGGGCATTGCAATATCATAACATAAATAATAAAGGGACTAGTATAAGTATCATAATTCAGTACATTACAAACAATAAATTATGATAAAATTTGATTTAACAGAATAATAATAATAATAATAATAATAGTCGATAGTCGTTTCGGCGAATGGTTTAATAGCGAAGAGTCTCGACCATCATCTCAAGAGACTCTCGCTAGATGGCTGGATCAAGGGTCAGATACAGAAGGCGGTACTCCTGGATACTGCGCGGATAGTCAGGAGGTTCCTGTCTCTGTCGCCCTGACCGCCGGTGGCTTAGGCCCCGCCTCGCTGCCGGCTGCACCCTAGGTTAGGTTTTTATAATGATTTTATGTTTTGTATGTATAGTTTTATATTTTACTTTTTATATATAATTATTGTACAAACCTAACTTAAGATGAAACATAAATAAAGAGATAATAATTAAAACAACTTAACTCTCTCGATTTTTGTCGCACTAGCCGTCTCTCTCTTATTAGAACACTTAGAACAAGAGGTCTAGTGCAAGAAAAATCGAGAGTATGTCGCGGTGATAGACGTGCTGGTAAGGTTAATATTTTCAGGTCTCTAAAGTATCAGTCTGTTTTATGTTTGTTATTATGCGGATACATTTTTTCTGTAAGCGTGTGTTATGTTATGTTATGACCTTGTTTTGTCCAAAATTCGCTATAACAAGGTGTCTCGTAGAAAATTGATCAGCACGGATATGATGGTTTCCTTCACTTATCGCTGTGGACAAAACATCCGTTCTGACAAGTAAGTGAGTGTGAAAGTGACGGATGTCTTATGTGCATCGATAAGTGATAAAATGGGAACCGAGCTGTGGCACCTTCTAATTTGCCTTTTCTTTCAGACTTTCTAATAAATGACACGCCATTTTTAATAAATTATTTATATTATAAAAGAACATCGCTAACCTTAAGTAGCAGTGGGCAGGGCACATAGCACGTAGAACCGATGGCCGTTGGTGCGGAAAGGGTCTCGAGTGGCGACCACGTACCGGAAGGCGCGGCGTGGGTAGGCAGGCCCCCCACAAGGTGGACTGATGACCTGGTAAAGGTTGCGGGAGTCCGCTGGATGCGGGTGGCGCAGGACCGGTCACTTTGGCACTCTTTAGCGGAGGCCTATGTCCAGCAGTGGACGTCTTTCGGCTGATATTATGATAATGATGATGATTATAAAAGAATAGATACCTACTGTATGTTAGATAATGGCAAAAAAAAACACTTAATAGAAAATATCATTACTTATAATTAAGTTTGTCTCAACTGCGTATAAAATATCACTAACTACCCCGTGTTTGTTAAGAACGGAAACCAAAACTGAAATCGTAAACACGAGGTATTGTTAGCGGAGAAAACAATCGTTTTAGCGTGAAAAACAAAATGGCGGGCGGACGGAACGGCCCCGTGTCGCAGTGTACCGACAGCAAACTACTTTAAAGAGTTTTAATTGAGTTTCCGACTAAGATTCAGTTTTGAAACAAGCTAAAGCTGATTGTAAGTTGTCATCAACTAGTCATCATCGAGATAATTATAATGGAGCCATTTGGCGTTTTTAAATAACTTATGTACGAAATATCAATTGATATTTAACAGTGTCTGCCGGTACGTGGTTGTGACTCGAGAACCTTTCCGCCCCAATTAGCTCAGTAGCCAGATCAGCGTAGGTAGACCCACAAAGTGGACTGATGACCTTGTAAAGGTCGAAAAACGAAGAATCAAAGCACCCAGAATCGCTAAACTTAGGTAAGTGGCAGTGGGCCGGGCACATTGTACGTAGAACTGATGGCCGTTGGGGCGGAAATGTTCTCGAGTGGCGACCACGTACCGGCAGTTGCAGCGTGGGTAGACCCAGGGTGGACTGATGACCGGGTAAAGGTCGCGCTGGGTGCGGGTGGCGCAGGAGCTGTCATTCTAGCACTCTTTGAGGGAGGCCTATCAGCAGTGGACGTCTTTCGACTGATATGATGATGATGAAACACCGGTCAAAAAGTCAGCAGTTATTGGCCAACAGGGGCGGTTGCCAATTTAGAGTAGTAAAATTGAGATCATCATATCAGCCGAAAGACGTCCACTGCTGGACATAGGCCTCCCCCAAAGAGTGCCAAATATGTATTTAGCTGCGTGTAATGGCCCACAAACCTATGGTTAACACAATTAATGTTCAAAGATATTTTTCAGCATCATATGGCCATGCTCTTCCCAAGTAACGGTTACTCGAGCTTGTCCATACAAATTACACTGTTGAACGTGCAAACGGTGCCCGAGTCGTTCAGTACACAGGGGATTTTAGACTTGAGACTTGCTTATAAATATGCATAGTAAAAGCTACCCGGTATAAGAGACAATAATTTGTAGGGCGAGCATCGAAATGGCGACGTTTCAGACGGTTCCGAACGCGATGTCGCGGGGTCGGGTAGGGTCAGCGGAATAGAATAAATAAATAATATTTGCGGGCAATCTTACACACGTCGACCTAGTCCCAAACTCAGCAAAGCTTGTACTATGGGTACTAGACGACGATAAAGATGCTTAAGGCGGGTTGCATCGACTTACGATCACAGACCGAATAACGTTGCCTGCTGATGGTTAACCGTGTGCCGGGAATGTTAGAGATTTTGTGAGGCGACGGATGACAGGCAATCCTCCGTATATGCATAATATAGGTATATTTATATAGTGTTTTGTGTGTGCAATTTTATCTTAAAGGTGATACCAATTTGCTAGTTGCAAGTTGTGTTGTACTGTAGGTGCATTATTTTTATAGGCGAAAATTTAAATGTACCTACCTACTTAAAACTTTTGCCAATGTTTACTCAAACAAATCTGAATCTTCATTCATGTAATTTTATGTTTTCTTTTTGTTACTCTTGATTTCACACATGTGCGAGCTGTGGTCACCTATAAGTGGCAAAGCATCTTACTTAGATTTTTTGTATTTAAGCCAAATGTATTCAGATGTGTTATCCGTTGGTGGTCCTTAAATAAATAAATAATTAAGTAATCTGGTTTCTCGGCGTATTTATTGGTTCGCTGTAAGGCCGTGTGAACAAATTAAATAATGAATAAATAAACGTTAAATATGGCGCAGACAGCTGTCATCCCATAGAAACTTGTCAAACTTTCCATACATTTAGATTTTAACGAATATCGCTTACGATTAGACTAAATACATAGAAAACATACATGACTCAAGAACAAATATTCGTGCTCATCACACAAATAAATGCCCTTACCTGGATTCAAACCCAGGACCTCTAGCTTCGCAGGTAGGATCACTAAACAACTAGCCTAAACTGGTCGTTATTAATTCCGCCTTTAATTAACGAGAATGTTCGAGAAGTTTTATACAGGTTCCCAGTGGTCAGTAGTATTTATTTCATTTATTTATATTTTTTTAATTATATTTGTCGGTCAATATTTAAATATTGCCTTTTTTGCCGACGCCATCGCCCGGTCACTTAGAGGTATTGCGGTGTGGCGCACCATAAAAAATATAGGAAACTCGAATACATTATTATTTATGTGTCGGTTCGAGTTCGGTTTACGACTAGACGGGTCGTCCGGTTAAAATTATACCTAGCGCTGACTGTACGTGCCTAATGCTGGGTGAGTTTAACTTTACAGTTGATATTGAAGGAGCTCATTCAGTTACTGAACTGCTCAATAGCGAATATGCATCTTTTCTTTTTATTATAAATCAAAAGTATAATCCAGAGGAATATCAACTATGGCATTAAAACTTTTTTATGACTTGTCTGATGTTATAGGCATTTGAAATCTGCACATGGTATCCACCGAAAACGCTCTATATCAAACGGGCATAGACTATGACGTCACAATCCATATTCTCGGCGCGTTTACTTAGTAATTAATTTGCAATTATCTCCTTAAAATTTGCGTTTAAGTCTATACTTGTCATACAAAATATCATTTCTAACTCAATCAGTCTAATTTTTATGTATTTTTTTTTCGTCATTTCGACCGTGAGATAAAACTAATATGTACAATAGTTATATTTTTAAATTCCTGTTGTATGATATTTCTACGTATATCCGCATCGATTGACTGCAATTTATTCAAAATGTTCCTTTTTTAAATTTATTTTAAGGACAGGCTGGTTGTAACGGTAATGAAACACAATATTCATATTATCACATCCCTGCATTCCGAGCTAGGAAACCCTGCGTTACAGAACCCAGTTTAAATATTTTTTTTACAGTTGGTATAATATGAGTTATGCAGAGTATCAGCAGGTATCTTAAATTATACACAATTTCTAATGTTGTATTTATTGTCTAAGCTACAAGAATAACATTATTACATTGTATAATTCCTATCTAGTTCGTACCCCTTTCCTTCCTTACTGTCTTCGGAAAGGTTGAAGCCCCAATGTTAGTAAAAGCGCCATCTAGGGACGAGGGTTGTACTCGTAATGTGTTAAAAATTCATGCTCACTTCCGATGCACTACTAGTAGGAATAGGGTTTATTTTTGAAGTGAAAACTTTTTTAGCGGCGCTGAGCACTTTTTGGGATGGGGAAAAATTGTTAAATACGCGACAGATTTTTTTGACGTCAGATGTGAGCCGATTCGACTTCATTCAAAATTGAACGCTATTCGTAAGAGTATAAAGCCGTTAAACACTTTTTGCAATAGCATATTCTGCAAATAAATTTGTAATTTTGTCCAAGCGTCCTTCACCGTTTTGCTATTGAGCAAATTCGAATAGTTCGAGTTTGGACGCTATTCCTAAAGAGATAAAGCTTTGAAAAATATTTACCAATGGCAAAAACAAATTTATATTTTGTTCGCCGCCGCCGTCTGCTGTTCTTACAAATTCGAATAGTTCGAATTTGGACGTTATTCCTAAAGAGATAAAGCTTTGAAAAATATTTGGCAATGGCAAAAACAAATTGGTAAGTAAGTATTTTGTTTGCCGCCGCCGCCGGGCGAGCGGCCCGTCGCACCCAACGCGCCCGCGGCCCGTCCGCCTAAATAATTGATAATTGTTTATAAATTTGCGTCAAATTCATTTTTAAGGTGTCACGTGACCTGATCGAAAAACTCTTACAATGTTATTGAGTTTTGCAACCCGGTCTTTTTTTTTTCTGTAAGTATAAAAGTTTTTATTTTATACCAGGGTAGTTATAACTAAACCTAACTTAAACAATGTGAACCTATACTATACTGTTTGTTCGGGTGGACTCTTGCAATTCAATTTTGAAGCAGACATCTTCAACCGATTGAGTTGAATATTTTGGGTTTAAGTATAGTTTGGATGACAATTCAATATTATGGTGCCATCGAGCTGATCTGATGATGGAGACAGACACTCTCTTAGATATAACTAAATATTGTTACTAAAAGCAAAACAATGAGACGAAAACAGTCAAAAAACAATAAAAAAAAACTTTCAAAAATTTCATTTTTGTTACAAGCTTTTATTGCCGACTGTACTTTTCTGTATACCATCATCAACTACTCATTGAGTCGATTCTAACGAGCCCAAACTCAACGGGGATTACGTCGGTTAAGTACTGAATTCCCATGGCCACCTGTCTCCATCATCAGATCAGCTCGATGGTACCATAATATTGAATTGTCATCCAAACTATACATATACCCAAAGTTTCAGCTCAATCGGTCACCGGGAAGTGGGTAAAATTTAACTTGCAAGATTTGTCCCATACATACATAATATATTACATACTAACATACGCCTCGCAGTTCACCTTTGTACTTTGATCTATTGTGTGACATGTATATTCTTTAACCTGTTATTGTGTACAATAAAGTGCTTACATACATAAGTACTAACAGGCCAAGTTAATATAAAGCTTGTAATTAAAGTAAAAAATATGAACCTATTGCGATCAGTTCGCAGACTGTCTCGAAAATGTATTGTAACTTAACTTGTTTATTGAGAAAACTTTGTATAGTAAATCACTAGACATTTCAATCTTTTCTATAAAACAATCAGTACCTGTTATTTCAACTTCTGAAACCTTGACACTCCGACACTAAATATCAACATATACTATTTTTATAACGATTCGAGTCTTACCGTTTAGAACTTAAGGTCGTTAATCGAATGGACAGCCAAACAATTTCAAGCAGTTTGAAATATTACTTGACTTTGATAACATAAATATCTTAACATTTCCACCCCTTTCTATAAAAACAATCAAGTAATGTTGTTCGCCTTGAAAAACTTGTCGCCCCTCGAATAATCCAACATGTACCAGGCCCCTAACGAAAGTTGAGTATCGTTAGAACCTTGTCGTTTCGGTAACTTCGTTTCATAATTTCTTTCATTGTCACACATGACGATTACAATAATTTTCAATAATTTACCGTACAGTATTGTACAAAGTGAAAAACTTCCGAGCGGGCACTACTTTATTGTCAAGGGAGTAAGACTATTTTGTCCTTTAGCTAGGTTTAAACAGGGTGACAGCAGAGATGTGGTCACAAATGAAAACGCAATTACACACACAATTTGACAAAGTTACCAAAGCTAGTACTAACATCGATATTTAAATACTGCATAAATCCTTAAATGAAATGTAAAAAAATCAATACACATCTTCCTTTAATATTTGAATTCATTGTAACGATGCGTGTATCAAAACGTTACACCTAAACCTTCTGGCTAGTTATCTGGCTAATCACTATTTTAGATATAAATTTGGAATGATTTTGTCCTTTCAATAGGAACCATCTTCTTCTTCATGTGCCATCTCCATCTCGGAGGTCGGCGACCATTTAGTAGACATGCGAATTCGGTTTTCCGTGCTTTCAGCCTCCAACCAGTGCATAGGAACTTTGTCTTCTTATTTAAGAGGTAAGCTCTTGTCGGTGTTGTTCAAAGTAGGTCCTCCATCTACTCCGATCCCAGGCGACCTCGTTGACGTCTGGATACGACCTAACATCAACTCTCTTTTTGAGCTGCTCTATTAGTTTATTCTAGGTTAGTTCCTCTTCCCCGCTTCCCCTCATCTTTCCTTCAAGTATATTGTGTATGAAGTTGACATGTCGTATGAGGTGCCCTATCATCTGGCCTCTTCTTATAGGAACCTTATGTTACGCAAATATATCATAGTTTAACATCACCATACAAGGTGTTGATTGAGTTGAACATTCCCATGTAAAACAACGTGGAGAATTCGCACTTTTTATAAATGGTCGAACTCAACAACGATCGAGCGCTCCTGTGTATTTTGTGAGCTTTACCTCATGTAACATTCGCTCGAATGCTTATTACAAGCCAACACCTTTAGCTATCGCAAATAGAAGACGGCCGCTGTGCATTTTCAAGTTTGAACTCTTTCGGTACGTGGCCTCGAACGCCCTGTATATTTATGAAATTTATTCTTACCTAGGGGTACAACCCTAGCCACCAGTCTCATTCGTCTAAGTGGCGATTACTCTCAACCGGTTAAAACACAATGGACATACATCAAACTTAAAAAGGTTAAAATGTCGATTCGTCTAAAGTTTGGCTGTAAAAATGGGTTTGTAATAAAATTGAGTGCGAATTGCTACTTTATTGCGTTACGGTTAAAAATGTGTGGACGGTTTTGAAACGTATTAACTAGACATAAGGTGGAAAGTGTATAGACGTGAATATGGTTAAGTCTAGATCATGAAACCGCTGTTTAGTTTAATATTTTAACTATTAGAGCTGTCTGACTTTTCAACGTTCTCTTTCATTAAGTGTTTAATTATACAAAATAATGTTTACTGTTCACCGAAACGTAACACGAGGACCTTTCTCTATTTAACAGAAGACAATAAATGTTCTTATCGCTAGTGGCCGATCTCTTCCAGACAACGTTTGGGTAGTAGAAATATTGAAGAAAAACGATTTATTTTCATTTTTATTAGGTAATCGAGCACACAAAGAAAGACCACCAAAACAGGCAATGTTGCCGGCAACTTACATACATACGTAATCACGCCTTTATTCCGAAAAGGGGTAGGCAGAGCACAGTAAACTTATGTTCTAGTGCCACTTTTACCATAAATGTGGGTCGACAAAATGTGATATCGCAGTGATAGGTTGGTAGTCACGGGGCATACTTAATAGACTCCCATAATTTATAAAAACAGTTAATGTTTTAGTCGCTGGTGTTTGAGAAAAGTCTGCGTATAACTAACTTATCTTTTATCATTATCAAACGGCGGTCAGTTCGGATCCCGGCAAGCACAATAATTTCCCATTTTCGTTGATAACATGAATTATGGTTTTAAAAATGAAAGTTCTGTTCCACGAATATTTTTAAAAATAGGGGATAAGTGTTGATATACTGGGTGTTTGGTCCAACGTTTGCCAAATCAAAGCGGAAGGTAGGTTAGGGTCATCTGAAATATTACGTTTTTTTAATGATTTTGAAAAATTTAAAGTGCTTACTTGTATAAAAAAAAAGTAAATGTGTAATAACCATTAATCGAAGTTGTTTTTGTAAAACTATAAAACTTGCCCACGTTCCCATAATTTAGTTTAAACATTTATAAAAATATTTTTTCTTCTAACCCTCCTGTAATAATAAAAAAAATAAACCACTATTTGAACAATAATAGATTGCTTAATGAAAATTCGGTTGAGTGGGTTCGAATAATTTCTGTATTATTCTTATTTGCGGGACAAAAAGTTGTTGAGGGGGAGCTGGGGTGAGTTGGGAAGGACCATTCATAGTTTCGAAATGAACGCAGACATATATCTGAGTAGACGCCGCATGTAACACCGAGGTTGCCCATTTTTGAATGGTGTGAATTTGTGAGAAGTTTGGCCCTTACTGGAGCATTAAAATAATTGTCAAGAAATGTTTATTAGTCTTATAATAATAAACAATGAATGTGGACGTGCGGAATAATTTTTACCTTGAATTTTTTTCTTATGTTTATATTACTCACGATTAATAAATGAAAATAAAGTTAGTTATTTAGGACCGCGCTGCGCTGCCTTTTAAATTTAAACAACTATTCACTTCAACTCAGCCGACTAAGTCAATTAGGTATGCTGAATGGGATGTATTTTTGTGTACAGTCAGCATCAAAAGTAACTACACAATCGAAGACGTCTAAAGCTCTTATTCCCTTTTAATAAACAAAGACTTTTGACGTCTTCGTTTGCGTAGCTACTTTTGATGCTGACTGTACTGCCGTTCATTTAAGACATAAACATTCACGTGCCTACTATTTTACGTCAAATTAGTATATGGTTTTCTTTCTTCCGTTCATTCATTCTAAATTGGAATGAAATTTGATTCGACCACAATGGCTTCTGTCCATACATGATTATTGGCATGCACGTGCGTTTGCGTGATCTATCTTGACATATGTCTGTGTTTAAATTATGACGTGCGCGTTGTGGGAATCAAGTAGCGGAATATTAGTATTTAGTACCGCGTTGTTGTATTTTTTTCATATTTTTAACGTTATTCTACAATACCTACAAATGGTGTAGGGCGCAAACCGTTGTGTACGCTTTAATAATTATATTCGACTGTACATAATTACATATGTTTTATACACATACAGTAACATATCTATTCCTGTATACAACGTATTCCAAAAGTCAACGTCAAGCCGAAAACGGGTCTAGCGTATAATAGAGCCGTTAGCATCTGAGCGTTTGGGCAATAAAACTGTGCTATCGCCTTCTCGCTCGCACTCATGGGTGTTTGCCGGCGGGTTTTACTACCCTAACGCTCAGATGCTAACGGCCCAGGTAGGTATTGTCACGACTGGTTTTAATTCTCAATTTTTTTATAACTTGGCTTGACGTTTACTTTTGGGACAGCCTGTAAGTATTTTTTATGTCTATAAATATGGTGTACAGTAAAATTGTCTTTGTTTTCTTAATCTACTCTTAACAGATATATTATCATAGCTTTTTCTTTGCGCCTTTTATAAATCTCTGCTTAGCCCAAGATTAGTTGGTAGATAGTGCCATTTTGCATTAAGCTCACCATTCGTACATTTCTGTGTCTAGTCCAATAAAATATAAATAAATACAGTATAGGGCTGTTGTTAATCTCTATTTTTATGTTTTTATACTTGATTAATGTGTGCAATAAAGAGTATTTGTATTGTGTCATTAGTGTTGTATTATATGTTTTATACACATATTTAATAATGTGTTTTTTTCGTTTTAGGTAAGTACAAAACATTCATGCACCTCACTACATATGCCTGGTGTATAAGTAAGTATATATTATAAGACACTATCAGTAATAATGACATTAATTAAATCATAAATCACTGTAGTCGACCGTAAAGGAATGTATTAATTTTTTGCAGTCCCATCCTATGAAAAAAAAATGTTCTTTATAATAATACATAATAGTACAATAGTAAATTACTACAGAGGCCGGGAAGTAAGGGGTAGCCGGACGAGTAGATATAGACGGCCGAGCGTAGCGAGGTCGGATAGGTATGAGGCTAGCAACCCCTTATCACGCCGAGGTATATGTACAGTGCTTTTCTCAAACATGCAATGAAAAAAATAAAAAAAACCCCAAGAAATCAAACTTTAATTTTCATGGCTGAACGCCGTGATCCTGTGGCACAAATTGTGGAATGGAAATTAAAAAAGATCATCTTCCCAGGCCTCCAATTTTGTATGAAATGCCATTACGGGTCTCTCGTCTCGCTGCGCCCGAAACGTGACACTTCGAAGCCGACTATGAAGAACACAATGTCAATATTTCATTGCATGTTTGAGAAAATAGTACATTACTACAGAGGCCGGGAAGTAAGGAGTTGCCGGCCGAGTACATATAATAGACGGTCGAGCGCAGCGAGGTCGGATAGTTATGAGGCTGGCAACCCTTTACACGCCGTGGTATGTATAGAGCTTTTCTCAAACTTGCAATGAAATAAATTAAAAAAACTCCAAGAAATCCAACTTTAATTTTCATGGCTGAACGCCGTGATCCTGTGCCACAAATTGTGGAATGGAAATTAAAAAAAGACCATCTTGCAGGCCTAGGCCTCCAATTTTGTATGAAATGCCATTACGGGTCTCTCGTCTCACCGCGCCCGAAACGTGACACTTCGAAGCCCATTATAAAGAACACAGCGTCAATATTTCATTGCATGTTTGAGAAAATAACTTTTTCTCAAACATGCAATGCAACAACAGCATGCAACTTGGCCGATAATCCATACTTTCCCGGCCTCTGCTGTAATGTACTATTAACTTATGTCGAACTGCACAAAACATCCTCGATCGAAATGCAGCTTAACGGTCAACGTCGCAAACCCGTGTTTCATAAAAAGTAATAAAGACCACCGTATCCATCGGCGGCTAGCGACACCAAGCTCGCTACAAATGGATCTGTCAACGGACGGTCCTCCGGGATCGGGGCCATCGCTCATATTCCTGTTTGTCTGGAACCGTAAACTAGAGATATAATAAAAAGATGAGAGTCTTAGGACAATCTGCACAAAGACAAATACTCTTTTCATCACACTTGCTCGAAAAGGGCTTCATAATGCGCAGACATACAGAGCTGTAATACCCTGTGTTACGCCCACGGGCGTAATGGTTTTTTTCTTAAATTGTATCTGTCACTCATGCAGCAGTTACAAAGCAAAGAGGTTTTAAATCAAATACGATGTCTGAAAACGTATTTATAAATAAATTTAAACTTAAAAAATTACTTAAACATGTTTAACTGAATTATTTACAGATTTAATATGTAGTTATTTAGTTTCTATGTAAAATGTTTTTAAGTGTTTTCAAATCGTGGCTGTATACCGAAGGGTCTTTGCCATACGCGCCTCACGTCAAATTCAACAAAATGGACGACTGACATGTTGCAGTTTTTATTACGATTTGTATTCATTTCATCTAAAATGTATTTGTTTCCTCGCAAATGTGATGAAAAACATTGTGTATAACACGGGCGTAAGAACATTGCAAACTCGAGTCATCAAAAGCCCTCCGCCTTCGGCGTCGGGCTTCTGATAGACTCTTGTTCGCAATATTCCACTTACGCCCCTCGTTAAACAATGTACTATTTCACACCTTGCATTCGGAAAAGTACATTTTGCTCCACGACGAGAGGGATCAAAATGCTACTTTTCTGTTTAAATTGGCATGTAGCATTTACGCAATGTGCCAATTGAACATCGATTAAAAAGGAACATATGTACATCAAGTTTTAACTTTAATAAAACGTTATATGAAAAATTGTGAATTTTTCCCAATATTTAAAATTTTTAAATTAAAATAAGTCATTTTAACAGCTTCTTTTTTAAATTTCTTCATAGTGAAAAATAGTATGTGCCACTCGGTAGCAAGATTATCTTCGTCTCGGGCGTTAACACTTGTATCCCTCACTACGCTCACGATTCAATACACCGCCCTTGCCGTAAATATACTATTTTGCTCCCTTGTCACACAAATAACTATTTCACACCGGCTATTCAGATAAGAGTAATTTTTACCCCCAAATGAGGTATCAAAATTGAACTTCATTCAGTCGAATTCAGGAAAGAGCGATTGTTGCCCTCGGTAATGAGGGATTTCAGTTTTCCTCATAGAATGTGTGGAAAGGCTGTAGGTGGATGTGCCACTCGGTAGCAAAATTATTTCCGTCTTGGGCGTAAATATTCGAATCCCTAGTTACGCTCAAGATTCAACATACCGCGCTCTCCGTAACTACGCGTGTGGAAAATACCACTATGGCCAAGGGCGACGTTAATTTCAATTTTGTACTCATCACGGGTAAAGGTTGCGGCTATCCGCTGGATGCAGGGCTGTTATTCGCTATGCGCTAATGCGGCTCACCCCGCCGGTCACCCGTCACGAAACTAGACCTCTACCTACGCCCAGTTACTACGCATCGCGGTGTCAAGATATATTTGTCGGTGAGCGTTGAGGTGAGCTTAAAACAAGTTACAGAATAGGTGGGCAGGTGGCGCAGGACCGGTCATTGTGGCACCCTTTGTAGAGGCCTTTGTTGAGGCAGTGGACGTCTTTCGGTTGATATGATGATGATGATGACTCATCACGGGCTTCGAATACTGTGAGTAAATAGGTTTTTAATGTAAATTGTCCTTCTATTTTTGAAAATCTGTTTTAAACCACGCGTACACAATTGAGTTCAAACTAGGCATACTAATGTGAGTTAGGTGACATTGCAATATAATGGCGCCATCGAGCTGATCTCATGATAGAGCCCGTCGTATTTAGTCGCATTGGAACGCTATTTACAAGTAGTCGATTATTTAAGAATAATTAACAAATTTTAAATTGGGTTTATTAACCCAATGTCTTAAAACCAGATGAAATGTAGCTACATATGACCCATCTCAATCACGTCAGCTTTCGGATTAAAAAAACCGCATTAAAATCAGTCCATTCGTAAACTACGATGCGAGAGACAGACACACAGATTCATGTACAGACACGGTCAACTTATAACCCCCCTCTTTTTGCGGCTGGGGTTTAAAAATACAGTGGGCAACAGAGAATTAATATATTTGGGGACCAAGTACACAAATCGACCTAGTGCCAAACTAAGCAAAGCTTGTACTATGGGTACTAGACGACGATATACATACTTATATAGATAAATAAATACTTAAATACATAGAAAACATCCATGACTCAGCAACAAATATTCGTGCTCATCACACAAATAAATGCCCTTACCGGGATTCGAACCCGGGACCTCCAGCTTCGTAGGCAGGGACACCACCAACTAGGCTACAGAGGTCGTTGAAAGTTGTTTTACTGATGCCAATATAGCTGCTGACCGAGATACACCCGGGTCCTGTCATTTCGTGTCAGAAATTGTTTACGAACGACACACTGGAATTTCTGAAAATTACACACAAATTGGCTGAATCGACAAGCTTGCAGTTAAAATTAGTTTGCGAAACTCATATTATGACGTCGTGGAAAGCTCATAAATGTTTATTTATTATATTAATAACTAGTTTTACTCGCGATTTCGTTCGCCTTGACTTCCTTTTGTTGGACTTATACTGGAATACAATGGTATATGTTAATCCAGGGTATATTTTATTTGTACACTAAAATTCATCTGAATTCGTTCAGCTGTTTTTGCGTGATTTAGTAACAAACATCCAAATTTTCGCATCTATAATAATAAATAAATAAATCCGCCTATACAGGTCCCACTGCTGGGCACCGTCCTCCTGTCACGGATGAGAGGGAACTTGCAGTCTAGTCCCCCCAGTGCGGGTTGGGGAGTTCACATACACCTTTTGAATTACTGCAGATGTATGCAGGTTTTCCTCACGATGTTTTTCCTTCACCGAAAAGCTACGGGTAAATATCAAATGACATTCCGTATGCAAGCTCCGAAAAACTCATTGGTACGAGCCGGGATTCGAATCCACTTTTGGTGAGTAAGGGATTACAAAGAACCCAGACAGCCACGGCCAGCGCTGGTCTTCCGCAGAGTCAATTTGGTGGAGAAACGGAAGGCAACACAACAAGAGATTTACAAATTTTTGACGTCCGCTTTAGCTTAGTTGGTAGTGACCCTGCCTACGAAGCCAGGTCCTGGGTTCGAATCTCGGTAAGGGCATTTATTTGTGTGATGAGCGCGAATATTTGTTCCTGAGTCATGGATGTTTTCTATGTATTTAAGTAGTTATTTGTCGATATAAGTATGTTTATCGTCGTCTAGTGCCCATAAGTACAAGCTTTGCTTAGTTTGGGACTAGGTCGATTTGTGTAAGATTGTCCCCTAATATTTATATTTATTTATTTATAAATATACCTACACATAGTATGAACATTTATATAGCTTATCCATCTTTCGTACTCCAGTACTCGCATGTGCAACTATATACCGTGTATACGAAATCCAATCACGTTATGACGTCGGACGCAATCGCAGTGTGAACTTCAGTAACTCCGTTGACCCAATTGGGAGTGCCCGTGATTAGTTTCCGGAAATTTTGAATTAACGTTTTGTGCCTAGTTTCTGTTCAGAAGGTTTAGATTTAGATTAGCAAGGTTTTTATGCGAATACAGGTGTCCCCTTTATGTATATCCTGTTCCATATAATATAAGAGAAGTCGTGCGATTATCGTCATGCGATTTCAAGGAAAACTATATTGTAACGCAGAAACTTTACTATTGTTATGTTTGGAGCACTTAACACTTTCACTGCCAGGGTAATCGCCTTTCGCTACATTCGAGGAAAACCACGGGATCGGCTACGAGCGTGGCGCGTAGCGATTCTTGGCAGGGAATGTGTTAATAATCGAAATAAGTAAATAAGTTTAATATTTTCCTTTGATATCCTAGATAAACGAAGAAATGTGGAGGAATTTATTCGATTAAATTTTAATGTTGATAACGTACAGGTAATATTAGATATTTAATAATAGGCTTTCGGTGAAGGAAAATATCTTGTCACAAAAAAGATCTAGTTTGCGCTGTGGGTTGTTGGGATATCAGATGGCAATCGGTTTCGTAAAACTAGTGCCTACACCAAATATTGGTGAGGTGCCAAAGCGGACATTAGGCTTCTTTAGGGTACAACCGGAAAAATGCTAAGAGAATGATGAATTGTCAAGCCTATGTTTTTTTTTTATTAAAGTTAGTACGCTTGTTGTATAATACAAGTAATTAGCCCGCGTAATGGCAGACGGAGAGAGGTGCCCTGCGCGTTGTCGGCGATTTACGAACATGCCTGCCCAGCGCCAATTACGACACATGCGTCAGAGCGCTAGAGGGCCGCTTTTTGTTTCATAAGAATATGGAATTCATTATTATTATATCATACAGACCGATAAAAAAAAATAAGATTATTGATATGCAAAAGGAATGATCTTACATATATGGAGAACAGATTCACTACCAAGAATCGCTACGCGCTACGCTCGTAGCCGATCCCGTGGTTTTTTCGCTAAATAGCGCTTACGGAACGTTGATTTAGATTGCGCTAGGCGGATTCCCGGCAGTGAAAGTGTCAAGCTGCTACGAACTACGTCGTAGCGCGACGTCGTGGCAATGACAGCAGTATCTACTGGTATAACCGTGCTAACTGCCTTCAACATAAGGTTCTATATTGAACGGCAAGCATGGCTAGTCCATTACCGCTGTTAACAAAAACTCGGTTAAAAATGACTTATCAGTTTTCCGCTTTGTTTTCGAAACCAGAAATCCTCTTTTCCTAAACTAAACCGGGCGCTTTCCGAACGCAAAAACAAACATTTTACCTACAAAATACTCTTAAATCTTCTTCTGTAACCACGTATTCTATGTAACCGCGCCATTGAAAAATTAACCTTAGCGTTATGATCATAAGGTTGATTCTGCAACGCAGGTGACATACGATGTCGGAATAGTATTGGTACAATTTCCCGGGTCCGATTGGCAAATGGCTACCGGAAATAGCTGCGCCGGTGACGTTACGGCACTTCCGGTCCCCATGTTGGGTTCTAAAAAATGCAGGGTTTGTGAGGCACTTAGTTGTTTACTGGCTAACATGTGTTGTGGACTTAAATAGTACTGTTTATACAGGATGCTTGGAAGGATTTGTCCTGAAATGGACCCAGCTCAGCATGTTGCTAGCGTTACAGTCAGCGCTGGTGTTCCGCTGGGTCCATTCGGTGAGAGCACGGTGGATAACAACCACAGTTGCACATGAATCAAACAATATAATAATAAATCAGCATAAACGATATGACACAGAGAGAAAGAATATAATGAAAAATAAACCATCTTCGTCTGTATTCCCCGGCAGGATTCGAAACTGCGACCTTTCTATTAACGCTAGACTGCTCTACCAACTAATAATGTACATCAGCGCCATCTCTCTAGCTAGTCCGAAACTACCTGATGTGGTCCGATTGGAATGAAGCGGGCGCATAGCTCGCCCATTAGAGTGGGGCCAAGGCAGTGAATAAGTCTTTCAAGAGGATACAGAGAGGGCGCTAGTCTTAGCGGGAATGTAATTGAAAAATATACAACTTCCGTCACTGTCCTCGTTCGAATCCTGTCGCGGGCTACAGACGAAGATGGTTTATTTTTCCATTATATTCTTTCTGTCTGTGTCATATCGTTTAAAATATGATCGAGGTAACTTCCTCGTTAAAAATAACACGTAACAAAAAATATTTTATTTAATAATTTGTTTCGTTATAAAGGTATAATAAATCAGCTGTGCAGATATATATATATATAATAAAGCAGCAGAGAGCTTTAGAGGATGATTTCCGGTATAAAAACTGTCCGTTGATCTGGGACTCAAACTATCTCTTACCAAATTTTATCTAAATCGGTGTAGCACTTTAAGCGTGAATTGGTAACAGACAGACAGACATACACACTTTCGCATTTAAGATTTCATTGCGTAAAATCACATAAGAGAAGTGGCCGTTTACGCGGATTAGGAGTCTAACTTTGGCAATGTCCACAGAGACGCGAACCTAAATTGCTGTATGAGGCACTTGTCCCACCACCGGCGAGTAGCGAGTACTGTCATGTTACTCGCTTTTACTCGCTTGAGCGAGTAGCACGTAGTAACAATCGCTTACTCGCCGGCGGTGGGACAAGTGCCTTACCCATTCATGTCGTTCTGCGTCCTTAAAAACGCCAATTTGCACATAACAGTCACTTACGCTTACAAAACGCCCTCGGCCATCGTAATCGGTTCAGCTATTGAATTAGAGGCATATTTCTCGATTGGCCGGATGCGAGCATTCGATTATTGCGCCCCGCTAGAGGGGGGCGTCTTTGGATGCACTCGGCCGCCTCGCGACAATTTTAATTTTCATACATTTTTATATTTACGGCCCAGTCCAAGGTGGCTCAGTTCAGGTTGCACAGGGATGTTCCACAACGCTACGGAAGCTCCAATACCGCGAACCATCCGGTTGCCTCTCGGACACTGAAACTACGCGTCATTGCTTTATATCCATACTAATATCCATATACTAATTTACTAATTAAATTTATAAATGCGAAAGTGTGTCTGTCTGTCTGTCTGTCTGTTACCTCTTCACGCTTAAACCGCTGAACTGATTGCGATGAAATTTGGTATGGAGATAGTTTGAATCCCGGGGAAGGACATAGGATAGTTTTCATCCTGGAAATCACCCCCTAAGGGGATGAAATGGGGGGTTGAAGTTTGTATGGAGCTACGATTTCCACGCGGACGGAGTCGCGGGCAGACGCTAGTATTACAATAAAGTGTAAATTACAAAACTAATTAAAATCACAAAAAGGTATGAGACTTGAAAGTTTCAAAAACTATGTTTTCTTTTTTATCAACCAAGAGAAAATTTAAATATAAAACAAGTGGAATTAAAAGATTTTTCAAAAACCCAACTGCTTTTTTCAAATTTTATATCCTATGTCACTCCTACGATTAAGAGGAATCCAACGACGCCTCATATGTCGAAATCCGTCAAACGGTTTAGGCTGCAGGGCGTGCCAAAGAATAAGGTCACATACATACATACGCTCGAAAAACATAACCCTCCTTCGGCTGTCGGGTAAATATTATCCTTACGCTTTAATAAAAACAAAATTGTATCTATAACAACTATGCACCCTAAACACAGTATTTCACGAACAAAACCGCAATTTCCATGATTGCCCATACAACGATTTGTACAAATAGAGAACTGTGACGTCATAATTCCATGTAAATTAGTATGAACTGTTTCGACTGTCGCCAGCGAGGTCCGTCTTAATGTCTCTATTTTTTGTGTATTTATGTTCTTTAATTTTAGTTGCTGTTGCTACCATACAAACATTTGTTGCTCTCTAAAAACTGGTACTAATTAGCATCGCAATTGTTTTTTTCTCAAACATGCAATGAAATATTGACGTTGTGTTCTTCATAATGGCCTTCGAAGTGTCACGTTTCGGACGCAGCGAGACGAGAGATGGCATTTCATACAAAATTGGAAGCCTGGAAGATGATCTTTTTTTCATTTTTATTGCACAATTTGTGGCAAAGCATCACGGCGTTCAGCCATGAAAATTGAAGTTTGATTTCTGGGAGTTTTATTTATTTATTTTTATTTCGTTGCATGTTTGAGAAAATCACTATTCATACCTCGGCGTGAAAAGGGGTTTTCAACCTCATAACTATACGGACTCGGCCGGCAACCCCTTACTTTCCGGCCTCTGTAGTAATGTACTCCATGCCTATAGTAATGAGATTAAGTTAAACTTTGACGGGATTAACATAAAATTGTATTTTGCCGCACGTCTCTTTTTTCCGTTTGTATCTTGTCACATGTCAGGTTAAAAGTGGGAGTCAATCATCCAATTTCACGCTACGTTTGTGACAGCATCCAATAAGGGGTCGCTAATGGCAATACCAACACTGCATAACTGCGCAGGGGCAATATTTTAATTTGGAGGGATATTGGGGCTCAGGTATGTACGGTCGGCAATACGTAGGACGGTGTTGCAATGTCAGTTTAAAAAAAAGTCGGCATCATTAAATAGTCTCAACCATACATAAGTTTGCATCACACAAAGCTATTTAACTTTCTATGGTACTAGTTCCATTGGTGTAAGATAGTCCTCATGGAATGAAATCTCGATTTCGCGAGATGTCGTCGATATTTTACGATTTTCGTACGAGATCTCGCGAGATTGAGAAATTGATCTTTCCATGTAAAACACTACACGACAAAAGTTTCATCTGACTGACAAATTAAAACTTACTTTTATTCGATTGAAAAAATATTGGTATTAATTCTATTAAAACTAGATGTAAAATAAATAATATGAATTTAGACGGATATTATAAACCAGTACATGCTGATTTTATTTCTATTTCTTATGTCATTTGATTTGATTTTTATTTCACTTGAATCATTAAAAGGAATTCATAGCATTTGGATACGTATTCAGTGAAAAACGCCCAATCTCGTGAGATCTCAGAAATCTCGCGAGACTGGCTTTGTGGTCTCGCGAGGTCTCGCCTAGGTCTGAAATCACGCGAGATTTCCTAATAGTCTCCTAATATTTATTCCTGATTTAAAACTAACCTTATTGATGCTTCTGACTCTACTGTGTTCTTCCTATTATACGCCGCGGGCCGATGGACATGACTCAGTCATTGATTAAGCAACGAACCTAGCTAAATATATTTAGAACAAATTTTGTGTTTGCTGCTGCGAATTTTTATAAACTTTCGATATTTACATGCCTTATATTAATTAGATAGATAGATAAAACCTTAATTCGTACCCAGAATACACATGGCATAAAAATTAATAGGGGTACAGTCGCCAACAGGTATATCGGGGCGGCCAAGGTGCTCACAAATATCTGAACACGACTCTATTGTCAAGGCATTAGAGACGTGTTCAGATATTTGTGAGCACTTTGGCCGCTCCGATATATCTAATGGTGACTGTACAAGCAACTTCAGAACTAACATACTAATAAAACCATACAAGTCTAAGAAGCAGAGCCCGTAATTTTCATGCCGATGACATCAATTTGACGTCACGCTGCATGTAATTATTAATCATTAGTCGTCAATCATTTTAATCATGTACAAATTACTTCAAAATTAATCTATTCACACGTGGAATAATTAAAAGGTACCTACTTGAAGGAATTCTGTTTTCTACGTAATTATTGAAATGTGGTAACAATACCGTTTAATAAAATGTATGTATAAAAACAAAACAAATAGTTTAATTTACGTTTCACGTATCAATTAGGTACCTATTTATTGTTCCACGAGTGAATAGATTACTTTTGAAGTAATTTGTACATGATTAAAATGATTGACGACTAATGATTAATAATTACAATAAAACTATTTGGGATCATCCTATATGCAGCGTGACGTCAAATTGATGTCATCGGCATGAAAATTACGGGCTCTGCTAAGAAGCGTCGCAAAATGGCTCCACAGAATGGGCGCCATTGCCATTATGCAGGGTTGGGGGCGGAGTGTCAAAAAGATGCCAGGCAGCCGTTTAGTTCGAACAGCTTACCGGGTTTTAGGTCCGTGTTTGGTTAGAAATTTGTAAGGAGGCTCGCAGTCTATGGTTTTTTCGTTCGATGACTAATAACAGAAAATTAAAACTGCAAGTAAGTACAACATGTGAGCCATGTCGTGGCAAAGAATCGGCGCTGACTCAGCATAATGAGGAGTCATAAATAAATAAATAAATATTAGGGGACAATCTTACACAAATCGACCTAGTCCCATTATAAGGCTTGTGTTATGGGTACTAGACGACGATATATATCTTCTTCTTCTACCTAGCGTTATCCCGGCCTTTGCCAGGGTCCGCTTTCCTACTCGCTTTCCTCCACTTTGCACGATCCTGGGCGTCTTCTTTTGTGAGCCCGTTTTCGCTCATGTCGGCCTTCACGACATCCAGCCATCGCTTCTTAGGTCTGCCGCGGGGTCGAGGGCCGTCGAGGACTAGGTCAAGGCATTTGTTCCCTACGTAGTCAGATGGCCTGCGAGAGACGTGACCGAACCAATGAAGGCGACATTCCTGGAGCTTATCCGCTACGTCACGAACTCCGAGGCTGCCATGGATGTACTCGTTACGAATGCGTTCCGCACGCGTAACGCCGCACATCCACCGCAACATCAAGACAACGATATATATAATAGATATAAATACTTAAATACACAGAAAACTTCCATGACTCAGAAACAAATATTCATGCTCATCAGACAAATATTTGCCCTTACCGGGATTCGAACCCAGGACCTTCAGCTTCGTAGGCAGCGTCACTACCCACTAGGCTAACCGGTAGTCTTAACGCTGATATTCTGCCAGGACCCTCTTTTACTGCTAGGAAACCGCCTAGCGGGCGCCTACGCCGTAGTCGCTTTCCGCTACTTAGCGATGCTTGGCAGTGAATGTGTTAACTTCACCTTCGCAATTATGTGGTAGGGTAAACTCGCATTATTTGGTGATACGCCTAATTCGGTGAATTCGCCAGATTTATTGGGTAGAGTGCTTCAAAACATGTACCTATTCACCAAAGGCGTATCACCAAATAATGCGAGTTTACCCTATATACATTACTACAGAGGCCGGGAAGCAAGGGGTTGCCGGCCGAGTACATATAGACGGCCGAGCGTAGCGAGGCAACCCCTTTTTACGCCGAGGTATGTATAGCGCTCTTCTCAAACATGAAATGAATAAGAAAAACACGAAATCAAACTTTAATTTTAATGGCTGAACGCCGTTATGCTGTGCCATCAATTGTGGAATGGAAATTAAAAAAGAACCATCTTACCTAACTAACCTAGGCCTCCAGTTTTGTATGAACTCTCGTCTCGCTGCGCCCGAAACGTGACACTTCGGAGTATGAAGAACACAACGTCAATATCTCATTGCATGTTTGAGAAAATATACATTGGCCTACCCAGTATCGGTTCAGAGGCGTGATTACATACAGTATGCTATTACTACGACTGCCCATGGGACGTGGATCCAATATGCTTGGTCTGTCTACGAATATGACATACTGCAGTGTATTCGGAAAATGTTGGGTTGGAATCTTTTTTGTATTTGTCTCAATTAAAGAATTCCATCCTTTTTCACAAAAACGTATTCTACGGCCAGTTTCAGAATCAGAATCAGAATCAGAATAGTATTTATTGCCACACAAAGAAGAAAATAAAATAAAATAACAAAACAATTACAAGTAGAGAAAATACAAACTTACAAACTAAATACAAACATTAGAAAAAAAAATAAAAAAATATAAGATTGTGGACAATGGGTCCCAGTCTCAGCATGTGCTGGGCGAGGCCCAGCGCTGGTTTTCAGACTGGTCCCGAGAGATCGGTCGGTCGCAGGCTAACAAATTACAGTGCTTAGGTGTAGATATTTACAAGAGAATAATAAAAACAAACAAAAACAACAAGTTAAAAAGCAGTCAAAAATAAAATAAGAAAAGGGATACATAGTTACTTTTATGCCTGAAATAAGTGATTCAATTACTATTATTTATTATGTTGGTATGTGAATATATAATTATGTACCTATTGTGCAAGATTGAGTCTGTGTGCATGAGTTGTGTGTAAGTGTGTTATGTGTGTCAATGTCGTAAGAAGGGAGAGTATTTAGAGCTTATTTTGTATTTCTAGCAGATAAGCTTGGACTGATCGCTTGTATGCTAAAAACCCTATGGGTTCTCGAAGGGGTGGTGGCAGGTCGTTCCAAATCTTTGCAGCAGCAAACTTGAAGCTCCCTCGGAAAAATGCTGTCTTGTGCAGAGGTGTCGCAAGTTTAGTGCACCGTCGTAGTGATTTAGAGCGCGTGTCACTCACCCATTTTAACTTCTCGAACAGGTAGCTAGGCCGGTGGAACTCCAATACTTTCCGGACTGCGCAGGCGAGGTGCAGCTTCCTTCTATTATCCATGTTGAGCAGCTTTTTTCATTTAAGAAAGGAGTTATGTGTGATCGTTTGGGAACATGGTAACAAAAGCGCACACACGCGTTTTGCACCCGCTGTATGGACTTTTTTGTCTCTGCTAGAAGTCTCGGTGCATATACTATGTCCGCATAGTTGAACTGTGAAAGTATTAGAGATTCCACAAGAATTTCCCTGACTTTAATGGAAAGGTATTTACGAATCTTGTACAACACTTTTAACCGATAAAAAGCATTTCTTATCTTCATGTTGACATGTTCAGTATACCGTAGTTGTTCGTCCATTATCATGCCTAAATTTTTTGCCTTATCTACTTGGGGTACTGGCTTGTTTCCTATAGCAACTCTAGGACTTTGCTCCTTGATTTTAGACCGTTGCCATTTATTACCCAGAACTATAAACTGTGATTTTGCCGGATTTAATATAAGGTTGTTCTTGGAAGACCAGTCGGCTATGATTTCTAAATCTTCGTTGATTTTATTTAAAGATACATCTAGGTTGGTTGGCGCAAAAGAATAATAAATTTGGGTATCATCCGCATACAAGTGCGCATTACAGTGCTTAAGATTTTTAACCATATCAGCTGTGTACAATATGAAAAGCAATGGGCTTAAAATTGATCCCTGAGGTGTGTGAGGCAGTTCTCGGCTCTTTATAGATAAAAAAATAAGAGCGGCCAAGTGCGTGTCGGACCACACACAAGAAGGGTTCCGTGCCTATTAAAAAGGTCGTATCGTTACTGAAATCTTATGGCAGTTACGTCCTTTTCTTTAAGGAAGTCAGTTTTATAGACATATCTCAAATACCAACCGATCTTGTTCAAAACAATTTTCGCTAAAATATTTTTTTTGTGAAAGTTATAGTCTATGATTTTTTTCATATTTTGAAATACACGGTTCAAAAATTAGAGGGTGGACACAATTTTAGTGACTTTCGGGGCGATTATCTCCGACTCTATTTACTTACTCAAAAAAATTGCTGAGAAACCTTATATTTATTTTATAAGGCCTATCGGTTGATGTGCCACACGTGGGCTTGCAATGAAAAAAAAATTGTTGACTCAGTTTTATGTATGGAGTGCAACCCTAAAAAAAATGTTTTTAGTAATTTAATTACAAAACTATGTAGCGGCTAACAAAATACACCTATCCTCAAAATTTTATTCAAATACACCTTATAGTTTTCGAGTAAAATGCCTGTGACATACGGACGGACAGACAGACAGACATGACGAATCTATAAGGGTTCCGTTTTTTGCCATCACCACAATCGTACACAAATCGACCTAGTCCCAAACTAAGCACAGCTTGTATATTGGGTACTAGACGACGATATGTATGAATGAATGAATGAAACATTTGTTCGTGACACAACAGTATTACAAAACAAGACAAAGACAAAAGAAACAAGCTTCTGGCAAAAAAATATTTTTTGGTACAAGCTTTTATTGCCGTACTTTTCTGTGTACCATCATCAACTACTTATTGAGACGATTCTAACGAGCCCAAACTCAACGGTGTTACGTCGGTTGAGTACTGAATTCTCATGGCCACCTTCTGTCTCCATCATCAGATCAGCTCGATGGTACCATAATATTGAATTGTCATCCAAACTATACTTATACCCAAAATTTCAGCTCAATCGGTCACCGGGAAGTGGGTCATATTTAACTTGCAAGATTTGATTACAGACAGACAACGGGACAGGTGAAACTAAATAAAATCTTGTAAAAAGTGAATCTGTGCCGTGTCACGAAATGGGCCCAACTCAGCATGATGCTGGCTCGCAGCCAGCGCTGGTCTTCCGTTGGGTCCATCCAGTGAAGACATCGTCTGAAGCCAAAGACAGGACTCGAACCTGTAAACTCTGAATTGCCGGTACTGTGCTCTCACCTCTGAGCTACGCCGACATTGACTGATGGAGCGTATCTTTCCATCACATTCGCCGCCGCCACTAGCGACCTCTCTGTATTTTCTTGAAAGGCTCACAGCCTAAACCTTTGGGCAGTGGAGACAACACACATTTCTCCGTCGCAGATCGTAACGTGAGACGATGGGCATGCACCGTCGTGTGTGTATCGCTGACCCGGAGATGCAGTGGCCCACACTCGTTCGCCAATTGCTGACGTGCACCGCATAATAGCGACTTTGCAATATGTCTACGTCTTCGCACGAGGATTCTACTAATATTATAAATGCGAAAGTTTGGATGTTTGTACTCAATCGCGTTCAAACGGCTTAACTGGTTTGGATAATTTTGCACGAACATAGTTTATAGGATTGTTTTTATCCCGGGTCCACGCAGACGAAGTCGCGGGCGGAAGCTAGTTTTTAATATGTTAAGCGCTCCCGTTTTAGCAAATTAGCTCGCCGTGTGTGGAACCAAGTGGGAGCAAATTGAACCGATTCCTATCCAATGCGACTATCGAACATACCCTTCCCCTTAATCATAGAGTCTGGCCAGCAAAAGATGAGAATAGAAAAGAGCGGCAAATTTAAAAAATCAGCATAATGTTGCAAGACTGCTTATAACGCGATAAAATAATAATTATACTTGAAAAAATATTAATTTTCTTCATTTCTCAAAATGCAACTGGTCAAGCAGAAGCACAGAATAATAACGAATGCCGCCTTTTTACGTGCCTATTAATTATTATTAGCAACGGACCGCACGCCAGCCGCGCGTCATTGAGTTCTATTGCCCGGCGCGAAGGTCGACATTACTCCGCACCTTGCCGAAGATAGGGTTGTCACTTTTTTAAACGTCGTCGGTGGCAAACGAGCGTACGGTCCGCCTGATCGTAAGCGGATACGGTAGCTTTGCACTATTATCTATTCTGTGTTAGAACTTGCACCCGACACCGCCGCGGCGTCGGCGCCGCGGAGGTGGCAAGTGGCGCGCCTCGACGACAATAAGATATTTAAATGTACCACCTAGACATCTTGTACCTATCCGTGATCCAATAATATACACACACAGAATACGCGAATTATAAATATTAGATAGCACGCGTGGTCTACATGCATACATTTTACACTTAGCAGCTACTTAGGTAACACCGAAAACATAACAGGCGTGTGACCGCGAACCGTAACGAAGATCGTAAAGTCTATCTCCGTCTCTGTCACACTTACTATTCGAGTGACAGAGACGGAGATAGACTTAACGATCTCCGTTACGGTTCGCGGTCGCACGCCAGGTGTAAATGAGTCCAATAAGTATCTACTGATTTATTTAATCACAATTCGGGATTTTCGTTTGATGTATATGTATACATATGTAGATATGCCGTTGACAGATACCTATTTAATTCAAGTATAACACTGTGCTGTTTTACTTGATTCTTGTGTTCGATTTACTATGAAAATATAGGTATAAATGAGCATTTAGTGCTTACTACCTCACCTTTCGGTATCCTTTTCACGCGTCGGAACATAGAAAAACGTGCAATCCGAATTTTGGTCATTGTTTGTGCAACCCGCAGCAATGCAATATACCGTTGCCCTTACTTTATACATCGTATTTACGCGCTTGCGACGTTGGTATGCGGGAGACACGCGCGCGAGTGTCGCGGGCCACGGCGGGGCAACCACTGAATAAGCAGATCCGGATCTGCCGCCGGCATGTACTTATAATTTCACGCAGATCGGCGGAGTGACCCCCCCCTGGCAGAAGGAAGTAAAGTTATATGAAATAAAACTGTTTTACTTCCTTCTACTTGATATTTAAGAAGAATAATCAAAACCACTCTACAAAAATTCCGATTTACGAGACATATTAATTGTACTTTTTATGACATTCTTCAATGTGAATAACGTTAGCAGTAAGTAGTTAATTCTCTTAAAATGCATAAACAGACCAATTTATTACCGAACAGTTACTTTCTTAGTTACGATATCAAGTATCAAGATTAGGCCATCATACAAATTTAAGACATTTGACAACGATATTACTGTTGCCATATAAAAAGTTCCATAAAAAACTCATTCTCATCTTTCATTTGCCAGACTCTAAACGCAAATTTTATCCGTCACTTTGAAATTAGTTTCTGTAAGAAAGAGAAAAAAACCATATTTTAGTTAACAGAAGCATATGGCATAATTTTTTAACGTGAAGTGAATTGCGGTGTGCGATAGGAGCGGCTGTTAGAGTCAGGACACTGCGACCTAAACTAGGACAGCGGTGCATGCCGCGTTACTGCGCTTCGTTGGATTCCGATTCCGATTGCGCTAATACTTACCTGATAGACCGGATTTGGTTTAACCCGCTCGAGACCGTACGCCCGTAGCAGCATTGTTCCGCTACAAAGCTGAAATAGATCGCAGATGCATACTGTCTCAGATTGGTCTGGTCTTGAATGGCATTAAGTCCACCTTTTGTAGAATAAGTTGTTTATTTCTTTGCAATAAACTTTTCATCATCATCATCATATCAGCCGAAAGACGTCCATTGCTGGACTTTGGCCTCTCCCAAAGAGTGCCAAGGTGACCGGCCCTGCGCCACCCGCATCGAGTAGAATCCTGCTACCTTTACAAAGTTATCGGTCCTGCGGTCTAATTAACTTTATCTATATTTCAAATCAATTAAATTTCACTTTGTTTTGATCAAGGCAGGTCCAAAGGTATTCGAGTTATTGCTGAAAACCTGCATTCCCTAAAGAAAAGGACGCATGTGGCGTTTTTTTTGTTTTAGAAGTTAATCCTTGTGCACCTTTATTTCTGGAACTCCTGTAAACGTTGCTGCAAGTTCTGAAC
Source organism: Epinotia ramella (assembly GCA_947578815.1). Lineage (NCBI taxonomy): Eukaryota > Metazoa > Arthropoda > Insecta > Lepidoptera > Tortricidae > Epinotia > Epinotia ramella. Next base: position 3,819,579 of record OX388227.1, on the reverse strand, counting down.
CGCGATGCCCTAGTTGCAAACAACGCTTAATAAAAGCGGCGAGCGGAGCGGATCTAACGTCTTAATAGTCGCGTGGCTCAGCGACGTAACGATACTGCGTCAGCGATGCGTTGTCTATTTAAAATGTTGCTGGGGCGTCAAACACTACACGTAGTCTTGGGGCACTTGTGGTGGATTGCACCAAACTAAACTGTTAGCTGTTTTTCCGAATTTCATAATTCCTAAAACTATGTTCGCAGGGTTTTTTGTTTTATATCAATTGCGTTCATAGAGCTACGGTGGTTCAGGCATGCGGCTGTCAAGCGGCGGTCGTGGGATCGAATCCCGGCTCGTACCAATGAGTTTCTCGGAACTTATGTACGGAATATTTACCGTTAGCTTTTCGGTGAAGGAAAACATCGTGAGGAAACCGGTCTAATCCCAATAAGGTCTAGTTTTCCCTCTGGGTTGGAAGGTCAGATGGCAGTCGCTTTCGTAAAACTAGTGGCTATGCCAAATCTTGGGATTAGGTGTCAAAGCGGACCCCGGGCCCCTTTAGGGGCATTTCCGGGAATAAGCTAGGAGGATGATGATCAATTGCGTTCATAATCGAATCGAAAGTCCCAAAGGTCTCGAAACATGAACCCAAGGACAGAATTGGAAAAAGTGGACGCCATTTTGAAATGTTTCATTTATTTTTCGATTGCTTTCGAAATCGATATTTTAAAGTTCCAAAGGTCTCAAAACACTAATCCAAGGTCAGAATTGGAAAAAGTGGACGACATACAACTGTCACATAAAAATCTAGTACGAATCTATTTTCCTGTTCGTATTAATTCGGTTTATCGAATATACAGTAGTAACTGTTTCATATAACATGGTTTCAATGGTGGGCCAAAGTAATTGTGATCGGCATTGTTTGATTTAGTTATACCAATTGAGTTGTCATTATGCCAACGGAACGTTATCGTAACGGAAGTAAATATTACGTACACACTTGATTTGTATTTATAACCTATAAAATAAAGTACCCCATTCAATGAGACAGTGACGTGCCAGAAAAATATTTCCGAGGAAAGAAAGAAAGAAAACATTTATTCGTGACATAAATCATAAAAAATAATTAAAATCATAAAAAGAAAGAAGAGACCTTGAAAGAGAGTAAATTTAAAGCTGCCAATAGAAAATTTAAAGCTGCCAATAGAATCCTTACGCTTTTATAGAAACAAAATTGTATGACAACTATGTACTTAAACGCATTATTTCGCGACCGAAACAACAATTTACCGGATTTGCCATACACCGATACAACTACTTTGTACAAGTGACGTCATACGGGGGTACGTCATCAGTATGAAGCCTTTTCCGCCGCCGCCAGCGACGTCAATCTTTGTCTCAAATTTTTGGGTATTTATGTTCTAGTTGCTCCCATTTGTTGCTCAACATTTGTTCTTCTCCAAAAACTGGTTCGAATGGCATCGTAAAAAAATCTTAGTCCGCATCCCTATTAATAGTGATTGATAAGACAATATAAACAATGTGCGGGTATTTGTTTGATCTGTATGCGATCAATGTAATTATGTTGTACTTCGTACAACGGAACGTTTATGAAACTCATTGTGTGCGGCGACAGCCCTGACGCGTTAGACCTGCACCAGGAGGTTACCATTATATTTAAACTATTATTTCTAAACTATGCAAGATATCGAAACACTGGTCCTGAAAGTGCTTCACAAGCTCTATCAAACGGTATCAAAAGTAGGTTACAGAATAAACTGGATCTATCCGAAAATTCAATGTTAGCTTACATTTTTTTTGCCTTTCTTTTGGAGTAATATAATACATTTTGAGTATTGGCGTATATACCTATATTTATGTTCTGTAAACTCTAGGCCAAATACTAGGCGATACGGCCACAATGAGTGTCTTGTTCGACGATCGAATGAATGAATGATTGAGTGAGTTTTAATTGAATGGGACCGGAATACCAGATACTGTTTGATATCATAATGTGGCTGCACTTATTCTGATTACCGTTTGCTTTATTGAATGAAGAATGTTTCAATTAGTTTCATGAATACGGGAGTGAGGAATCCGAATAATTAGAGTTATAATATTCAGTATTTGTGTTATGGTTGCGGTATTCTTTAAGTTGGAAGGATTTCTCCAGTTGGACTGCTCCAATTATGGGCGAAATGAATTCCCGCTGTCCCCTCGCTATAAATTAAAATAGTCAAGGTACAAAATGAAGGCCTAGATTGAAAAAGCCTCAGGCTGAAACTAAGTCTATTCCAAGGCAAATCCTGGCTTTACGGCTAATACTCTCATAAAACACTATCCAATGCAATAGCTCGTTTTACGCCCGTCTATTGACGTATCTTAACGCCGTAAAATAGATAGGGGGTGACGAGACCTAGGTTTACGACTCGTAAATTCGAGTTATACTGTGACAGGCCCGATACTGCGGTTAGACAATTCATAATGTTTTGTTTGTCTCTCTGTGTAGCTGTTTGTTTAATACTCTTAAGAGGGAAGTATAGCTATTAGCAGCTCGCGACTGACAAGAGGTACTTTTTAAATTAAATTTCCATTTCGGGAGAAAAAGTTTTCCGCTAACTAAATCTTAACAAATCACTGATATTGATGTCGATCGCTTCAGCATAATAATATCTGAGTTTATAGGTTTCGTTTTTATAAAAATATTTTAGGTGTCTATAAATTTTTGCAAGTTTTGAAAAAAAGGAATACCTACAAACCTAGTCCCTCATTGTGTCAATAACGTACTAAAAAAAACCCCGACATTTTAATTTCAAAGTCCAATATCTCAAAAACGACTGATCAGATTTTCATGAAACATGGCGAAGAACACTCGGGATAAAATTATCTATGACACTAAAAAAAACCGCATTCAAATCGGTCCATCCGTTTGGGAGCCACGATACCACAGACAGATACACAGATAGACACGTTAAACTTATAACACCCCTCTCTTTGCGTCGAGGGTTAAAAATCATTGAGATTGGAACATATTTGAAATTGGAAAGACGTTTTCTCGTTTTGTATGGACGAGTACGTAGTATTCCAAAGGTATAATTCCCTCTTAAGAGTCCCCACCACTGGCGACTCAAGTCGACTGCATACAAAACTTACTTTGTTCCTCATTTTAAACCGGCATACCGGAATAACATGAAACTTTTTATGCACAAAGCGATCCGTCGCCACTAGGTCAGAAACTAATATCTGTTGCTACGAGTATAACATATAATCCAAATTGGTGATTTTTTTTTTCATTTCTCATGCTCTAAAAGTTCGTCTTTACGCTGTGCATAGGCGACATAAAGTCGCTTTTTATGCTCTAGTGCATAAAGTAAAATCTTCGTCGAACTCTTTATTTTTATTTTATTATGTTTCGTTAGTATTCTAAGACCAAGGCTAGGATACCAACAGCAAAAGTCCACAATAAAACTTCATGAAATAAACTTATAGTTTTTATTTCGTCTTATTTATCATTTTTTTATTTACTTTTTGTTTTTGTAAATCAATATATTTGAACCATAACAATAGGTTATCATAGATATACAAAACAAAATATTTTTATAACTGAGCAGTATGTAACGACCTTAGTCGGGTGTCACGTACCTACTGAAAAAAAAAAGATTGTCATTTCATTTCCTCGCAATCGAAGTGAAAAGTAGAGTGTACGATTCGTCCATAAAACCCGCTTTACACTCGATATATAAACGTCTCGCGTATATGGTGCGTTTTATGCACTTGTTGTACATTCTACTATTTTTTGAAAGGATATCCTTCCCAGATGCTGGTCTCATAGCCATCAGGTCAGGACCTGTTGGGATCGTCAAGAAATTAAGGGAACGCTTCAAAGGGCTTTGCTGGAAATGTATGGCCAACTGGTGCCTTTTTAGGGGCCAAATGGCAAAAAACGGAACCCTTATAGATTCGTCATGTCTGTCTATCTGTCTGTCTGACGTCTGTTCGTCCGTATGTCACAGGCATTTTACTCGAAATCTATGAGGTGTATTTGAATAAAATTTTGAGGATAGGTGTATTTTGTTAGCCGCTACATAGTTATGTAATTAAATTATACTATAAAAAAGTTTTTTTAGGGGTGCACTCCATACATAAAACTGAAAGTTTTTTTTTTCACCAATTTTTTTTTCATTGCAAGCCCACGTGTGTCAATCGATAGGCCTTTCAAAATAAATATCAGGTTTCTCAGCATTTTTCTTGATTAAGTGAATAGAGTCGGAGATAATCGCTCCGAAAGTCACTAAAATTGTGTCCCCCCTCCAATTTTTGAACCGTGTATTTTAAAATATGAAAAAAATCATGGACTTTAATTTTCACAAAAAAAATCTTATAGCGAAAATTGTTTTGAACAAGATCGGTTCAAAGGTTTTTGAGATATTTCTAAAAAACTGCCTTCCTTAAATAAAAGGACGTAAGTGCCATAAGATGACGACCTTTTAATATGTACGGAATCCTTCGTTGTGCGTGGTCCGACACGCACTTGGCCGCTTTTTTTTTGATGGCACAGTACGCAGTACGCATAACTCCAGACGGATGTACTTTAGAGCTGAGCTGCCATAGTAACTATTGTTTGTATGGAAGTACTCTACACATCTAACAAGGTGGCGTTAGGGTGCCATAAAAAAAAATGGCACCAATTTTGAGCAAAGCCTTTTTATAGGCACACTTGAAGTGATTTGCGTAATGATTTGAACTCGGTTAAAACTTTGTTTTTAAAGTAATTACCGATTTGATTTCAGATTCCGTTGTTGTAATTCGTTGAACGATAACATGGTGCGGAAACCGGTCTAATCCCAATAAGGTCTACATTCCTCGGTTGGAAGGCAGATGGCAGTCGCTTTCGTAAAAACAAGTGCCCATGCCAAAACCCGGGATTAGGTGGCAAAGCGGACCTCGGGCTCCTTTAAGGCACAACCGGGAACGCTAGGAGGATGGATGCGATTGCGTTGTTGTCTCTAACCTAACCAAAATAATTGGACTAACCTAGCCTAATTATTGAGATGACGTCATCAAAGTGCCCCTAGTTTAACCAACCGCCGTATCTGGAAACAAACTAACTCATGCATTCACGGCGATAATGGTGTTTACAGTTGATAACGTTGTGCGTATCGCCGCAGAACTGTTTGTGGCGGGTCCACTTTGTTATAAAACGCTAGGACTGAGAATACGCCTACACGCTTGAATAAAATTATTGTTACAGCGGCTACAGTAATACATATTCTAGTAATACTGAAAGGTTCAATTGTCTACCTATCATGGTTTATGAGATACAGCCCGCTGGCCCGCGGACGGACAGCTTGGGCTTAGACCTTTAAATGTTGCCAAACGAATTATTATTTCGGAATAAGCTCCGTTTAGATCCTACTAATATTATAGAAGCGAAAGTTTGGATGTTTGTTACTCAATCACGCTTAAACGGCTTAACAAATTTTGCATGAAGATAGTATGTGGATTAAAATACAGGATAGTTTTTATTCCGGGTCCAAGCAGACGAAGTGCCGGGCGTAAGAATTATTTTACATATAATAGTGTGGTGCTAAAAATCGAACGTTTCGATGAATAATTACATATTGCAATATTAGATATGCATACATATTATTTTAAGATTTCGTCGGCTCATTTAAGATCGCTTCAAATACTAACAATTCACATACCGTAACATGGTCCTACTTTGCTCCTAGGGTGGTAACTATGCTCCAAAAAAATAAAAAGTTACGTTCCGTTACAGACGAAAACCCTTGTTAAATTTGTAAATTTAGATGATTTTATCGGGTAACGTAAGATTTCACCTTGCAACACCGGTGGGTTCTGCAATAATCATCGAACAGACAATTGATAGCTAAAACACGTTAATTAATGCTCCAGGGCAGAAATAAAGCAGAATACAAGGAAAGATTGTCTTGGAGCAAAGTTTCCCGCCTCATACAGATTACTTTGCTCCAAAAAATAAGTTAAAAAAAAACTAAAATATCAACTAAACTGCAACAAAATTCAACCTCAAATAAAGGCAATGAGTACATATTTCCGATAAAATCATTACCAGTACCATAACTCTATATTTATAAAAAATGCGATGCAATTAGTAAAAGTGGAGCCAATTTTGGAGCGAAGTAGGACCATATTACGGTATCTATTCGCCTTAAACCTTAAAAGGTACCTGAAACTGACTCATGACAGATATAACTCTACTGAGAAAGTTAGTAAAAATATAGTTAGGTGAAAAGTCTTTATCAGTTCGTGTTGCACGTAGTTATGGATTATAGGCAGTAGGAATAGGAATTTGTTTTGTTTGTATTCTAAATTTAAAATGTGTAATCATACCAAACCAGAGCCCAAAATAACTTAATCATTCATATTCATAGAGCTTATTCGGACATGTTTTCTTGTAGAGCAACGCATTATGATGTTTTTTTTTTCTTTCTATTCATATTCAGTTATTATTTTAAGTAGGTTAAGCAGCTATTATAATAAGCTTTTTTTGGCAAAAAATGACCGACTGTTGAGTTTGTTTCGGCGTTTCTTATTAAGAGTGGTCTTTATTTTCTGAAACGCTGGTAGAATTTTGACTTGTGAACGTGTCATTACGGCCTACTTGCAGAATAAAATCTCATTTATTTCATTTAAAAGTCGGCGGTGCGAAATCATAGTATCAATCCGCGGTTAAAGTGAGAAGTGAACATTCTTCCACACGTAAGCTGGCTACAAGGACGGCACCTGAATGCCAACTATGGGCCGCTTTAATCAGCACCCATCCAGGGCACCTTTGTGCGTTAATTGATTCGCAACGTGTGTTCCTGTAACACTCTGGGTTACAGGCATGCGTAGGTACTGTGTTATAGATGTTGTAAAGGTTTGGAACCATGTTAGGGGATAATTTACTAACAAATCTTAAGAGTCCGCAGTAAGCTCGATTCTCCATACAAACGTATTTACGCTCTCATTTAAAAACTCCGTGTTGGATTGTAACGAAACTTTGCATGTACCTGACATGAGGTATATAAGGTCTGTAATTTGTTTACGTCACTCCGGGCGGTAAGTGAGATTTACCGCCCGTGGGCGCAGCGGCAAATCTCCCTTCACACCCAGGAGAGGACGTAAAATTGTGTACGCACCACGGGCGGTAATTCGTAAAGCCCCAGATCGCATATTTATGGCATTCACGAATTCACCGCCCTAGGTACGTAATGTACTATTAACTCTGAGCTATACAGTTATTGGTCAAAAAAAGCATTATATTCGACACAAGAGTATTTAGTTGACATGCATGATACTCGTACTTAGACGAAGTAGGAATGAATGCTTTATTTTAATACTGTTTTTACTTATTTACCAATTAATCACGACATTTTCTAGTTATTAACATATACAACTAGAAATTACGAGTACATATAATTAATATTAAGTATTTAGTTTTTAGGTAGTTATAAAATTTGACATTTAGTTTTAATTTTAATGTGTAATTTTGATCGTACCGAAGTCGTAATTTTAATTTTGATTGATGTTTGTATGCCTTGTGGCAAAACATAGTGAGACATGTTTTTTAATACTTTTGTATATCTGTGTTTTATTAATAAATAATTCGAATTTGTTTTTAAGTTACTCCATACCCTTTTCACGAAACAAATTATTTAATTAAATATTTTTGTTTCGTGATATTTTTAACGAGGAAGTTACCCCGATCATTTTATAAACGATATGATACGATATGTCGGGGGCTACAGACGAAGATGGTTTACTTTTCCATTATATTCTTTCTCTGTATCATATCGTTTAAGTTACTCCATACTTAATATTATACATGCAAAAGTATCTCTCTCCGTCCGTAAGGTACTCTTTCACGCTTCAACCGCTGAACCGATTTCGATGTTTGGTACAGAGATAGTTTCAGTGCAGGTCCAAAAGAGTTAGATGGTTGCGATTTTATCACTTATCGTTGCGGGTAGGACAACTGTCACTCTCGCACTTGCATACTGGCCACAACCAGGGACTGATTTCGGTTACGGTTTTACCGGTATGAAACCGGTATTCCATTACGGTACCATAATGGTGTATAGTTACGCGTATAACGGTACCGTAACAGATTTGAAATATCGTTTACCGTTATCGATTTAAAGGTAACCGAAACCTTTCTATTAGAACCGGTATTATAAAGATTACCGAAAAAATAAGCAAACTTACACTTACACAGACGACTTCTTCCAATAGGAACGAACGAACGAATCAGAAAAGTATCAGAACAGAACCGACAAAACTGTAAGACAAAACGGCAGCGTCGGCGGTTTGGCAACGACGCCAAAATAGAAGTATCGGGAACCTTTAAAAATCGGTTACGGTACCGAAAAAAATTAAGATTACCGTTATATTTCGAAAGCAAAATATAAAGGTTCCGCTACCGAAACCGCTATTTGAAAACCGACATGACGTCATATCGGTTTTAAATCATACCGGTATTTTGCGGTTATGCAGTCCCTGATCAGAACGTGACGGTTGTCTTATCGACAACGATAAGTGATAACATGGCTAACATAATTTATTGAATCAGGCGTTACTTTGCGGAAGTCCATGATATATTACGAGAACAAAATTCCTTTGCTATTCCGCTAAAAAAGTAACTGTAATTGTTTGCATGTTTATACGCAAATAGTTGCATCTTATCTTCACTGATAGACCAGACCCCTTATCATGGTCGGCCTTATCACGCGATAAGTGACAAGACAGGAGCGTCGTCTCGTTCTATCGAACGGTGTCAGCCAGTGACGGACGCTCCACCCCGTCACTTATCGTGTGATAAGGCCGACCATGATACGGGGTCAGCGCGTTTTTTAGCGGAATAGCAAAGGAATGTTGTTCTCGTAATGGCTAACATCTTAGACCCACTGGAAAGGACATAAGATTTTTTCATCCCGGAATCGTCCCTAATAGGGGTGAAATGGTGAGTGGAAATATCTATGAGAGTGCCTTTAGCACTGTGATAGTTCTTTTCTTTCAGTTTAATACCTATTTTGTGAGACAGACGAATTACAGTAGAATTATTTGGGGTTTACCACTGACAGATAGTTTGCCTTTATTTAATTTTCAACTTTAACCTCATACAAATTAAGTAGTTATTTCTAAATCGGTAGACGTGGGTAACAGTATTCTGAAAATTGCTTTGTTTGTATTATGACATTAAAGTTGATATTGAAATGAAGGCAAACTACCTGTCAGTGGTTATCTAACAGTAATCGTACTGTATTTACATTTCGTTTGTGTGTGACACAAATACGCCAACAACATTACTGCCAGTCTCTCTGTCAATAAGAGGAATGTTTTCTGTCAAATTATTACCTCTTCACCAATAGAATTGGAGAGCCTATGGCAATGTGCAGGCAGTCACAAATAGAGTCTTGTTTCGCTTGCTATTGGGCAAGTTCGATTTTTGTAAGATTGAATTCGGGTGTTTATTTGAACGAGCGAGCGAAGCGAACGAAGTTTCCGTTTCAGCTTGAGCCAAAAATATTTCGTATGTCCGCCGTCTGTCCGGCTATTCTCCTCTGAGGGGCAACCACGTAACGTTTTGAATGCGCGTTAGATCCAGCTGTCATTTTCCATATAAAAATTGACGTTTAGATCTAACTGACGCGCGTACAATGCCTTACGTGATCGACCTGCAGCTCGCATTTTTCAACTTATTCTCGTGAAATTTTGTGAGCAGTCTCTATAATTAAAATATAGATTTTTTCGAAATCAATAAAAAGAAAAACGACAAAAAGCAGGCTGGCAAGTTGCACGGCTCACAGAACCAACCAGTAGGTAACTAAAATAGGTGTGATGAACGTTTCTGAATAAGAGAGATATTCTTGAGCCAGGTTATTTTTCCCAGTACACCGTAAAGTTTATCTTACTGTAACACAGTTCGTGGGACAAGGGTTTAAGTGCCGAAGATCCAAGGGGTCATAACTGGGGGTAGTTAAGTGCACTCGATATCTGCACTTTAGTGGCCGTGTGCCTAATGTCTCGAGAAGGGATCGCTAGGGAAACTATGTCTGTCGGCAAAACAGTTTGTATTAGACACTAGAATAGCCGGGTATCTCGTTATTCGCACTGCCATACAAATTAGCAACTTCAATATCGACCCAGTATAGTCGGGATATATCACACTTTCACTGCCAGGACAGGACTTTAACTGGTGGCGCAGGACCGGTCGCTTTGGCACTCTTTGAGGGAGGCCTATGTCCAGCAGTGGACGTCTTTCGGCTGATATGATGATGATGATGACTGCCAGGAACCCGCCTAGCGGGCGCCTGAGCCGTAGCGGCTTGTGTGCTGTGTGTGGTCACCGCAGCGGTTTTTCTAATTCATTGCGTGCGATCCCAACTAACCACAGTGCGTGCCTCGATCGCGCCTCGATCGCGCAATGAACAGATAAAACGCTTGCCGCGCCGCAATTCGCGGTGACGCCGGGCAGTTAATGTTAAGGGGCTCCACGCGCTATTTGGATAGTTTTGACGAGTTTTGAGTTGATATTCCTCCGTAAAAACTATAGATATATTTATGGCAGAAATACTTATCGGTTCTTAAATCCTTTATCTACCTTTGCACGACAGTTTTTTTGAAAATAATGAACAGTTATTTTTTTATTTTTTCTCCAACATGGTCCAAAAAAGGTCTATTTTCGATATAAGTATGTTGTTTATGCACTTGTATATATGAAATCTACATATAACTGTTCCTTATTGACGTCTCTAACAACCAACGAGAGATTTTTATTTTGAACTCATTTTCACAAAAGTTACGTCCAAAAAACTGGTATATTGGCCTGAAATTGCCAAAGTTTGGTGCCATATATCCCGGATTTGAAGTAAATATGAAATACTATTTCGGTAAACCTCGTTGTTGTTAATAAGATAAAGCCTGCTGTACACACTGGGCCAACGTTGGCGCGTGAGCAGAAGGTTGCGTCAGAGGGAGAGGGCTAGAATTCGATCTCTTTCGTTTACATAGCAGCATCCTGCTCACGCGCCAACGTTGGCCCAATGTGTACAGCCGGCATAAGACATAAAACACACCAAAAAACCGTCAGTTACAGGTCGAAGGTCATTGGGAGCTAGGAGCCCCTTAACACATTCGAGGCCGAGCAACTATACGTGCGCTACGTTGTAGCGTGTCGTAGCAGCAAGAAAGCGCCTACGGCGTAGGCGCCCGCTAGCCGGTTGCATGGCAGTGAACTTGTATGGTCAAACTTGAAAAGTGGTTACACTTTTACTAAACCTCAATATGCTACGCGCTCTATAACCAGTCTGGTATAAGAACATATCCTACTATATCGTACTAATATTATAAATGCGAAAGTTTGGATATTTCGATGTTTGGATGTTTGTTGGGCGCGACTGAGTAGTCCAAAGCGGATATCTTCAACCGATTGAGCTGAAGTTTTGGGTAAAGGTATAGTTTGGATGATAATTCAATATTATTGTACGATAGATCTCATCTGATGATGGAGACAGAAGGTGGCCATGGGCATTCAGTACTTAACCGACGTAACCCCGTTGAGTTTGGGCTCGTTAGAATCGTCTCGACGTGTAGTTGATGACGGTATACAGAAAAGTACTCGTACAGTCGGCAATAAAAGCTTGTACCAATAATTTACAGGACTACTGGAAAATTCAACATTATTGATTATTTAATCTAGCGTCTACACCCCCATTGTATTTATTAAAAGCATCCCTTTTTGTTCACAGGTAAGTGCTGGAACAATCTCCACCATCGCCACCAGCAAAGTAAGGAATGTAAAGCTTTCTATTGACGTCGTAAGTAATTTAAACTGGCCTCCTACAGACGCCGACCTATTAAGACGCCCTAACCCCATCTAGACCGTGTCTGGCTCTCAACCCTAACCGCATTTGTCATATCATTCACTGACCACACGTCTGCTGGCTAACGCAATAATGGTTCCATTCGGGGCCGGTCGCCTTGTCTGTGGGACTCCGTCGCATTCAGCTAAACCTTGATTCTCTTTGAGATTTTTGTTAGTTTGAAAAGGTTGGGAGGTTGTCGAAGACGTGTCTTTTATTAGCCATAATATTAGAGTAGAACTAACACATTCACTCCCAGGGAGTGTCTAGAGGGCGCCTATGCCGTAGGCGCTTTCCGCTGATGAGCGGGTACCACGGGATTGGGTACGAGCGTAGCGCGTGGCGAATCTTGGCAGTGAATTTGTCAGTGCCAAGAATAGGGCTATTAAAATCAGAGGGGCCGCGCCTGCGACTTTTTAGACATCCGCGGATGCGGATGCGGATTTTGAGCCAATACACTTAAAAACTTCATCTTTAGGGTCACGCAGTACTCGAACACGTTGCGACTGATTTACAATCGTTGCAAACCGAACGCATCACCAACAGCGAATACGGCGAATCGTCAGATTACAGAAACGAAATGAATATTCTTTTTGACTTATGACGAAAATACTAAGGAGATAACTTTTTTCGAGGTGATTTATATAAATATTATACTTTTTTTGTTTAATAATCCAAAGTTAAATAACCAAAGTTTAATAAAACATAAAAAATTACGTATTCGTGATGTGTAAGCTTTTCTTTTAACAATGTTCCAAAAAAACTATGGCCAACTATCCCGAATGGTGTATGGTGCGTGCGACCATGTGCCAAAATAATAATTTCACTCTTCGCAGCCAGATGGCGCTGTTTTGACGCAAGCGCAGCGGCTGCGTTCAGTTTAGTGTAAGGCCGTGTCGCACGTACAGCAGAAAACGTTATACGTGATACCTACTCAAAATGGTCTCGCCGGAAGACCAGCGCTGGCTCGTGAGCCAGCATTATGCTGAGGCGGGACCATTTCGTAGCAAATAAATACTTTATACCTATTGTACCTAATTAATATTATATGTGTGTATGTGATATTTATATTTGTTTGTTACGAATAAATAATTTTCATTTCATTTGATTTTGATTTTGATTTCATTTTCATAATTTTCATTTCATAACTAACCCTAAGGCGCGTCCTGAAATACTGCTAGCATCTAGTGAAAATGCTGGTTCCGAAAACGATCACGCTTTCATGTTACGATGTCAACGATTCTGAGTAAAAAGAACGAAATTAATTCTGGAAAACAGTTGAAGTTTTTTAAACGCTCAGCTCAGAGACCTTTAAAAGAGAGATATTTAGTAATTATAATTAATTAACAACTTATAAACGTTGAAATGCCCCTGTCAAATCATTTCAAAAATCTTAAAACCGGCTGACCCGATTTTGTTAAAACGTAGCTAAGTCCCAGCTCAGCTCGATCACCTCAGCTTTCGGACAAAAAAAAAACCACATTAAAATTCCATTCGTTTATGAGCTACGAAGCCTCAGACAGACAGACAGATACACAGACACGTCAAACTTATAACACCCCTCTTTTTGCGTCGGTGGTTAAAATGTTGCCGCAACGAAATTCTGCACATTTAATGACGTTTCAAGTTACTGAACTCTTCAATCTTGTGACTTGGCCATATCACGGACTCTGCTTCGCTCCGACTTTTTATGACTTCATGCACTTTACTTGGTGAAATGTGATATTTCGTCAGTACCGTCTTAAATTTTTACAAGACTATATTTAACGTCTGTAAGTAAGTAAGTAAGTGTGTAAGGTATACGTTCCAGTGACATCTTCAGTCTTATTACATAGCCATACAAGTTAACAATAGGGTGTAAATTGTAGGAATAAATACTTTCCCCGCTGGACCCCGCCTAGCGGACGCCTACGCCGTAGTCGCTTTCCGCTGGATACGAGAAAACCACGGGCTTGGCTACGAGCGTAGCGCGTAGCGATTCCTGGCATTGAATATGTTAACACTTCCGCGCTTCGCTTTTCGCTACATACGGGGAAACCACGGGATCGGCTACGAACGTGGCGCGTAGCGATTCCCGACGACGATTGATTCCAGCACGGCCATCATGAGACAGCCCGCGAGCTCTCTCGATTTTCTCGCACTATCCGTCAGTACTTAGAACAAGAGGTATGGTGCGAGAAAGATCGAGCGTATGTCGCGGTCGTCCCATGATAGACGTGCTGGTGATGTTATAACTTATTTACTGCTAAGCTACGTTCGTAGCGCGCCGCCGTAGTCCGTAGCACATTAACACGTTCACTACCAAGAAGCGCTACGCGTTACGGTCGTAGCCGCTCCCGTGGTTTTCCTCGTAGGTACGTAGCTGATAGCGACTTTTGTTTATTTATTTATTTATTTACTATTCAATTAGCACTAACAGTTAAACCTTACGTGCTAATTGGCATTAAGATACTTAGTGTCTAACATGCATTAATTTATATAATAAAAATAGGCAAACATTAATTATTAATTACAGGAGCGGCTTGTAAATGCTGACATGATGCCTGTTGACTTTTACCTAGGCTTAGAAAAAATGGCCTTTTTTATTTCAAATTAAAATTTACATTTAACATTAAAAAGGTAGTTCATAATATAAGTAAAATAACATAATAAAATTAAATTATGGTCGAAACCAATAATAAAAAATAACAAATGTCAAATTCAGTTTTTTTTATATATTAGGCAGTCTATGTCAATACATTTTAAATGAATCTGTTTTAAATAATTATGTTAATGTCAAATCGAATTAATAATGAATAATAACAAATTAAAATATAATAACAAATGTCAACTATAGTTTTTTTTAAATTAAATAATAATATTAAATATGTAAAAGTCAAACCAAATAAAGCTATAATAATTATAAAACGGAGTCATTTAAAATTCTAAAAATTATACTATACAATATTATACCGAATGCTATGTGATGGAGCTAGTAGTAACGAGTGATTCAATATAGCGACAAGATAGAGCTAGGAACTTTGTCTCAGCCGTCACAAAGATATCGAGCTGGTCATCGCTTGCCAAGATGTCGTTAAGTAGCATCTGCATTTGGTGGAGAGGAGAGTTAGCAAGCGTGCGGGTGCGGGCAGGTGGGGTTGCGACTATACGGCGTAGGTGCCCGCTAGGCGGGTTCCTGACAGTGAAAGTGTTAATTTCGTCATGTAGCGGATAGCGCCCGTAGCGGCTAGAAAGAGTCGCCATCTTGTTTACTCACTAGCTCTCCCTCGAATAAAGAAATAAAGGGACTTCGACAATAATAACTATGACCACAGGGGCAATTAGACACATTGTGACTACTTTAGAGCCTTTAACTTCGCCGGTTACCACACGTGTCACGGCGCGGCCACGACAGGGCGCGGCGGCGGCAGCGGGAGCGGTTTCTCTAATTCATTGCGTGCGATCCCAACTAACCACAGTGCGCTGCGCGTCTCGACCGCGCAATGAACAGATAAAACGCTTGCCGCGCCGTAATGTGCGCAATGTCGTGGACCGGCCGTGACACGTGTGGTAACCGGCGGACTTAAAGACTGTAAGTGTAAGGCCTGAGTGGACGCCCCGCTCAGAGCGGGGCGTCGAGCGTCCGTATAAATTGCATTTGTTTTATATGGACGCTGCACGCCCCGCTCTGAGCGGGGCGTCCACTCAGGCCTTGCACTAAAGTGGTCATAGATTAGATTATTTATTTCATGATAAAAAATTACATTACAGATTTGCATACATGTCAAAAAAATAAGAATTATTATCACCATCGTCAAAAACAGAGAAATATTAAGACAATGTCAACAAATGTAAGAACACAATAAGAAGGAAATAGAAGAAACAAACCAAAAGCAAAAGAACACAAATATATCAAGCTCTAGGTATCGTCATTTTTTACAATATTTAAATACGTGACACAATACATTTAAAGTCAAATCATAATCATACAAATTTAAATAGGTAATAATAATAATTTAACATGTCAAGTCCAGACTAATATACTCTTTAACTGAGTATAATGGATTTTTCAATAAAAGGTATTTAAGGCGGCGCGGCGTCGAAATGCTTCGTCAGATGGTTCCTGTCTAAGATCAGCGGGCAGTCGCTCGTAGTAGTTAGGTAGGCCCAATGACACGCGGGTTCTTGCCTGCAAGTGCCATGCGACGGGGATCTGTTCTCAAACGCCCAGTGCGGTGGAGTGTTTTGCCAATCGCGTTTACGGTATCGAAAGAAGAAAGATTGTTCCTTACGAACATTATAATGCGTAGTGACTTAGTGAGTAGTATAATGTGTCTAATTGCCCCTGGTAATAGTAATTATTGTCTAAGTCCCTGAAACGAGTGGGTATTCGACTTATTCGAAGGATAGCTAGTGAGTAAACAAGATGGCGACTCTTTTCAGCCGCCGACACTATTGCAGCTGTCGGTGCAAGTTACAAGCGGAAGGTATACTTGAGATTACATGAGTTGTCCGAATTGGATTAAAGTAGTCCATTGAAAAAGCAATTCTACTATCCACGGAAGAAGATTCCGATGACTGTTTTATAAAGAGTTAGTCACATTATTAATCTCAACCATATAGTGAGAAATGATTTACCTGACATTATTTAGGACATTTACATACAAATTATATATAAAAGCGAGTCTTTAGCGCAAAACGACAAAAAATACCGACAACAGTCGACAGCTGTCGAAATGCAGTCCGTCTGTAACGGCCCTAACATTTTGATTTTCCGTAAACATTGCCTGGTTTTTTGCTGGTATATAAAATAATCAAAATCGTGTAGCGCTTTATTAACACATTCAGTGCCGGGATCCCGATATCGGGTGCGTGGGCGCTTTCCGCTCCATACAAGGAAAACCACGGCATCGGCTATTGAAATGTGCCCTAGTGTTGACCCTCGTGGTTCTAGCAGCACCCAGTACTTATAATAGTTATGGCATCCAGGACTAACCTTCGTTCGTGTTAAGGTTTTCAACGCTTTGTCAAGTATAAAAGTTGTCAACCACACGCCAAGTTTTTTTTTTCGGCAGTCGGGTAGCTCTGTAGTGGAGACTACCCACAGGCCAGCAATGATCTGCAGCCACAGCCCTTCAGGCTTCTGCAAAGAACCAAGGTCCAAAAAAAAAAAAAGCCAAGTCAACATTTAGTGCGGCGTTTAACCATATGCATTATACATACATGTAGGTTGTTATCGCACTTTACTTCTTGACTGATGATTCCGTCATCGGCATTGAACCAGGTGCGGATTTAGTGCTGAAATGGTTAATTTAATCTTAATTGAGATTCATTCATGAACTCCTAGTTTTATGAAGATCCGTTATAGTAATCTCACAAAATCAGTACATTTTACTAATTTATTTCTGACATTTGCTCTAGCGCATCTTTATAAACCGAGCCTGAATAGACCAATTAAACAGTTATTGGACTGATTCTACGTGCACATGGCTTAACTAGCCTAAAACTAAATTGTCTAATATTTAGACATAATTTAGGCGGCAGATTAAAAACGACATATTTAGAATAGCATTTAGGCAGCTAAGTAAGTTGTATAGACCGCCTAAAATAAGAAACGTCAGATTCAAATTAGCGCTGTCATTTGATTATGACAGCTGCTCATAGAATAGCAAAGTGTTTTAGCGACACCTAAATAAAATTAGGAAGTGTAGAGGCCACTGTAGAATCGGATCCATTTTAACATTTTATTTATTTATTTATCTCAGGCAACGTGGCCCTTATTTACAAATACATAACAGACTAACATACATATAAATATATAAAACTTAAGTAGCACAATATCACGTTAAGACGGCGACATGCAGCACATTCTCGGGGTGTCCGGCTTTTATTGGAAAAACGGGACAAAACGCGTAAACCCAATAAACATACAAACACGAAAGACGTCCACTGCTGAACATAGGCCTCCCCCAAAGAGTGCCACAATGACCGGTCCTGCGCCACCTGCATCCAGCGGACTCCTGCGACCTTTACCAGGTCGTCAGCCCACCTTGTGGGGGGGCAAGCGTGGGTAAGAAAGACTAAAATAACAAAAACAGGGCACACAGCGTTTTATAGACGCGCTGTCGATGCGCGTGTGTGTCAATTTACACGTGATTCGACACAAAACGCAAATTCGACAACCACCCGCTACCTCCTCTGCCCTAGGCCGCAACTCCTCGTAAATATATTACCGCTCCGACATTACTATTCGCGTCACAGTGGCCGCCATTAGTATGTTTTCAGCCG
The DNA here is from genome assembly GCA_947578815.1 of Epinotia ramella. Lineage (NCBI taxonomy): Eukaryota > Metazoa > Arthropoda > Insecta > Lepidoptera > Tortricidae > Epinotia > Epinotia ramella. The sequence continues at coordinate 3,801,451 of OX388227.1, read as the reverse complement.
CAGCCGATGAGTTCCATTGCCGAATAACGGCCAGTTGAGGCACTTTGTATGTTTGCAAGATATATAGATATTGCCCGTTTTGTATATATAAGTATGTAGACAATCTCAATAGGCTAGTTTTTTAAGGTAAACACCTCGGACGACCTCTGTAGCCTAGTTGGTAGTGACCCTGCCTACGAAGCCGGAGGTCCCGGGTTCGAATCCCGGTAAGGGCATTTATTTGTGTGATGAGCATGAATATTTGTTCCTGAGTCATGGGTGTTTTCTATGTCATCATCATCCTCCTAGCGTTATTCCCGGTAATGCCCCTATTGGAGCCCGGGGTCCGCTTTGACACCTAAACCCAAGATTTGGCATAGGCACTAGTTTTACGAAAGCGACTGCCATCTGACCTTCTAACCCAGTTGGAAAACTAGACCTTATTGGGATGAGACCGGTTTCCTCACGATGTTTTCCTTCACCGAAAAACTAACGGTAAATATTCCGTACAGAAGTTCCGAAAAACTCATTAGTACGAGCCGGGATTCGAACCCACGACCAACCCTTAGCAGCCGCATGCCTGAACCACTAGGCTACCGTAGCTCCCCTGATTGGATGTTTTCTATGTATTTAAGTATTTATTTATCTATATAACTATGTATAATTATCGTCGTCTAGTACCCATAGTACAAGCTTTGCTTAGTTTGGGACTAGGTCGATTTGTGTAATGAATATCCCCAAGTATTTATTTATTTATTTGTATATGTAAGTATGTAGAATATCTCAATAGGCTAGTTTCTTAAAGTAAACACACATATTCCGCTGTTCAATACGGGTGTAGACTCAAAATGTATTATTACTCCAAAAGAAAGAAGGCAAAAAACTGTGTCTAGTGACGAAGATCCCATTAAGATATCTCGAAAAATTACGAAGCTACAACCGTTTTAATATAGCTTGTTGGAGAGAAAACGTTCGTAGATCGTGACGACGCCATCTGCGAGCGTCAGAGTAAATGAAAATATTTTCATATGAAGGTGCGTTTTGCGGAAAAGCGACAGAATATAACCCCTCTTAAAACTTTGGACACTTATAACATAATTTTGTGATTATTTAATCCCCTGCTTGAGTTTTTTTCGATTTGACAATATTTTTAATCCTTATTCGAGAAAATTCATCATTATTTGTACTATTACGTCACTCCGGGCGGTAAGTGAGATTTACCGCCCACGGGCGCTGCGGCAAATCTCCCTTCACACCCAGGAGAAGACGTCAAATTTTGTACGCACCACGGGCGGTAATTCGTAAAGCCCCAGATCGCATATTTATGGCACAAACACCTGCGGACTGGGGCATTCACGAATTCACCGCCCTAGGTAGGTAATGTACTATTATTTGTTGTCTACGCCTCTATAGCAAGACGCTTACGAGATATATCTACATCCCTACTTGTAGATAACATCTCAATAGGCTAAATATTTAGTAGACTCGACGGAAAAGATATGTATACGTTTTCCGCCTTGTCATCAAAAAAAAATAATTATTAAATTTAAGCTGTTTATTTCATGAGAAAAATATCTATACTAATCCATACTTAATATTATCAAGTTAATTAATATTAAAAATAAGTTATTATGTAACGGGTAATGTCCACCAGTAGACAGATTTCAATAATTATTTCACCTGCATATGAACTTTCTGAAAGGACATGCACTTATTTATATTCTCAATAAATCGTCGCAATCACAAATATCACAATCGAGCCCCGCTGCTAATTCTTCTGAAAAACATACTTTGGTACTTTTGGCAGATGTCACAAACGTCAACTGTCAAAAACAATCGCATGGTGATTTCAATTACGAGTGGGTAGGGGCACTCGTAAATCGATATCATAGGTATGACAAATGTAAGTCACCGGTGAGTTTCAAAAATACGAACTTTCGGAAATCACTCACATCGGTGAGAATTAGTCACTTGGTGAGATTCAAAAATCGATCCCCTGATCTCAACTCAATTGCTCAAAGGTTAACTGGAAGAGATCCCTTACAGTGATAAGTTCGCCTTTGTACCGAATTAACTTTTTTTCTCTGTATTTTTACCTGTGTCTTGTGTACAATAAAGTATTTACATACATACATACACTTAGTTTCATTCCGCCCGTTTCCCTGCGTTCTTTGCTATACGGGCTAAGCTGCGCGGGCACCTAGTTTATACTAATATTATCTACATCTACACTAATCTACACTAATCTACACTATCTACACTAATCTACACTATCTACACTAATCTACACTATCTACACTAATCTACACTAATATTATAAAAGAGGAAAGATTTGATTGTTTGTTTGTATTGTATTCAATTGTTTGTGCCTATTGGCTCCGAAACTACTGGGCCGATTTGAAAAATTCTTTTACCATTAGAAGGCGACATTATCCCGGATGAACATAGGCTACTTTTTACCGCGGGAAAATGCTTCATTCCTACGGGATAACGGGTAATCCGTGCGAAGCCGGGCCGGGCTGCTAGTTATATTATAAAGACGAAAAGCTATGACAACACTGACAACCCACAGAGCTTTGTATGTATATAAGTTTGTATGTTTTAGGTAATCTCCGGAACCGATTATCCGATTTCTAAAATTCTTCCATCTGCGTGTAGAATGGACTTTCTGGACGATGGTTATTGGCTATAGTTTATCCCTCGGGATTTCCTGTGTTCATTGCAATATGCGCACAAAGCCGCGCGGGAACTAGTAGTTACTACGTTTGTAATAAAAATATAGTATTTGGGTCAATCAACTTTTTTTTGTTGTTATTCTGTCCCGATAAGCCAGACGACAACAATGACAGTTTCCTAAAAAAAAAGACCGGGTTGCACTCCGGGAGTGCCGGCAGAAGTGAAAACTCAATAACATTGTAACAGTTTTTCGATCAGGTCACGTGACATCTTACGGTGTCACCCTAAAAATTAATTTTGAATGAATGTTCGGCGCCAAGAACAGCGGACGGCGGCGGCGAACAAAATACCAATTTGTTTTTGCCATTGCCAAATATTTTCCAAAACTTTATCTCTTTAGGAATAACGTCCAAATTCGACCTATTCGAATTTGCAAGAACAGCGGACGGCGGCGGCGAACAAAATACCAATTTGTTTTTGCCGTTGTAAATATTTTTCAAATTGAATTAATTTGAATTAATAATTTATTTCAGACGTATGTCCATATGGGTTAGTATACATTGTGAACTTATGCTATTGTTAGTACATTCAAATATAATGTCAGAATTTAATTACACATAAAATTCAAAGCTTTCTCTTTAGGAATAACGTCCAAATTCGAACTATTCGAATTTGCTCAATAGCAAAACGGTGAAGGACGCGTGAACTAAATTACGTGACATCTTACGGTGTCACCCTAAAAATTAATTTTGAATGAATGTTCGGCGCCAAGAACAGCGGACGGCGGCGGCGAACAAAATACCAATTTGTTTTTGCCATTGCCAATTTTTTTCCAAAACTTTATCTCTTTAGGAATAACGTCCATTTTCGACCTATTCGAATTTGCAAGAACAGCGGACGGCGGCGGCGAACAAAATACCAATTTGTTTTTGCCGTTGTAAATATTTTTCAAAGCTTTATCTCTTTAGGAATAACGTCCAAATTCGAACTATTCGAATTTACTCAATAGCAAAACGGTGAAGGACGCGTGGACAAAATTACAAATTCATTTGCAGAATATGCTATTGCAAAAAGTGCTTAACGGCTTTATACTCTTACGAATAGCGTTCAGTTTTGAATGAAGTCGAATCGGCTAGCAGCAAAAAGTGACTTCCTTCACATCTGACGTCACAAAAATCTGTCGCGTATCTAGCAATTTTTCTCCATCCCAAAAAGTGCTCAGCGCTGCTAAAGAAGTTTTCACTTCAAAAAAAAATTGGACTCCAATCATGCTAAAGAGATGCCTCCCACAATGGGATGGGTCAAGAAATATAACAAAAACATGGTTAGTAGATTTAAACCCCATAAAATCGCTGTTGTCCACTAGAATACCAGCCTGATCCCCCAGGGGAAAAAAACGGTTAGGTTGTTAGGTGAACTGCGACCCTACTGCGCGCGAGCCGAGCGTGACGCGGCAGCGTCCGGCGAAGCGCCATAACCGAACATTATGTTTTTTTCCTAGTTGAATATAAAATAATTGCCGCTAATTCCCCTGGGTGATAAACGTGGATAACATGATAAAATCATAGTTTCAAAGAGTGATCCAGAAATAGTTGATTGGCCCATTTATGAAAACTGATTGAAAATAAAGCCTACTTTAACTCTGGTCCTCAAGCAATCTTAACGTAACAATGTCACCCACGTTTCCACAGCCGGGTAAAGCAAACATGCCGAACACCTGCCGGATAAAAGTTGCAGGTGAGTGGTTTCCCCTGTTCTGTTAGTTAACCGGACGTCCGGATATCCGGGTAGTTTCCGATTGGTCTCCTTGGGGATGCAATATGGAGTTCGATTTGTATTTTCGTTTCCTGTGGCGACCTGTCAATGGGCATAGGGGTGTGTAGGTATAATCTACATGTGGCAGTCTTTGGGGGAGGCCTATGTCCAGCAGTGGATGTGTTTCGGCTGATATGATGATGATTATGATGATCTATATCTGTACTATTTGATCTAGGGAGCTAAGATTGAAGAAGATTTTTGCTTTCTTTCTAAAAAAGACAAACAAGCCAGTTTAACAGCTCACAGAGTCACTAGTAATACCCAAGGGTGGGTCTCCACCAAAGCTGCGCGAGGAAGAAAGAATATATTTATAGCAAACTGTGTACGATCAATTTGCAGGTGTAGTTTCATCAAGCGGAGCGGAAATATCAATCAATAGCATTGCTAACTCACACATCTCTTCCCATCGGTGTGTTTTTTCCTCGAATACCGTTCTGCTAGCGCGCACAGCTATTTTGGTTACTTAGCCTAGATAGGTCATCCCTCTAACGTTATTCCCGGTTGTGCCCTAAAATAACCCAGGGTCCGCGTTGACACTTAATTCCAAGTTACAGGAAATACTCCTTTTTTTTCTTATACCGCTTAAAAACGTGCACGTCTATTAGCGATGATCAGATGCACCTTTTTGCGTTATTGCTGCATGCGGTTAATGCGACCACCCGGCACTTGCAAACATGCAAATAATAGGGGTGTCGACACTAAATAAAATAATCAATAATGTCATATATTCTCGAAAAAGGATTAAAAATGTGGTCAAATGGAGAAAAGATCAACGCCTTTTATCCTTTTGATAAATAATCACGAAGTTATGTGTGCTAATTTTTAAGAAGGGGTATGTACTGTCCCCTTTTCGCAAACTTCATATGAAACGATGACGCTGGAAGATTGTGATGTCACTAATAGACGGCAAAGTGCCGTGCCCATCGTGTTCGGCGCCGCCGTCGACGCGGCCCCCCGGCTGCATCCCGTAACGTGACGTCACACACTGTTTGCGTTTTCTCTCTCTAATAAGCAATATTAAAACGGTTGTAGCTTCGTAATTCTTTGAGATATCCGAATGGGATTTTCGTCACTAGGCATATTTTTTTGCCTTCTTTCTTTTGGAGTAATAATAATTTTCGAGTCTACACTCCTATAACTCCTATTACAGCAAACCACCACCAATTATGACAAAACCTCGACACGTGTTTCGCCTCTTTACGAGGCATCAGGAGATGCTGACAGGACGTGCTTGGCGCAATGTCTACTGTGCAAAATCATGATTTGGCATAGGCACTTGTTTTATGCAAGTGACTGCCATCCTTCCAACCCAGAGGGAAAACTAGACTTTATAATCATAATCATGGTAAATCTCACTTACCGCCCGGAGTGACGTAAAAGTATTTTTCTTTTAACTCTACCAATTTTTGGGTTTAAGCAACAATGTAGGTTTCTCAGAATTACTGAGATCAATCAGGATCCCATGCACATCTTGAGAAACGACTCTCTCTCTTTTTTCACCAAAAACCCTTCACATCTCCCATATATAATGGTCTCGCCTAGTTTGTAAAATGTGCATTTTTTTTATTTCCTGCCCATATCCCCCGATGGGATCCAGATCCGTATGTCTGGTGCTAGGATAAAGTTATCAACAAACTTCAATTAATATAGGTACATACATAATTTGCCTCCAAAATATGCAATTTTTCCTATAAAATGTAAAGTCCAACTTAACTTTAGAACCTTAGATATAGGAAAGGGTTGTACCTCGTTCCCTTTCAATATGACAAGGTTCTAACGCTCAACATTACCATGACTCTACCTTTACACCCTCAGTAATTAGTGCAACTTTGCGGGCATAATGTTATCAATTAAGGCTACCCCGTCAAAGGCAATGGCTGACGGAATATTGATGGCCGATCCGCCGTCTAGGGTTAGGGTGTGGTCAGTTTTGAGAGGAGCGACGACGGATGTTGCGATAAGTTGCACGGCATGTGAAACAAAAGATTATGTCTGTGGTTCTAGGCTGCTTTAGCTCGTGGAATGGTCACTAAAACACGTCCTTCGATAGTACGAGATTCTAAAGCTCAGGTTTATTTTATTTATTCTTTAGCTAATTACAACTATACACTATTTAACGACCGGTTAGCCTAGTGGGTAGTGACGCTGCCTAAGAAGCTCAAGGTCCTGGGTTCGAATCCCGGTAAGGGCAAATATTTGTGTGATGAGCATGAATATTTGGAAAGAAAGAAAAATATATTTATTGCCTTTAAACAGAAAGAATATCAATTAACACAAATATATATATATATAGGAAACAAGAAAGAAAAACATAATGACACAAAAACTACAAAATAAATATGTTAAACAATAAACCGTTAAAGGTACATAAAGGCAAAAGGAGCACATTCAGCAACTGCTGGCGGCACATAAATGTACCACCAGCGCTGATTTTCAATGTGCCCCCACTCGGTCCAAGATGTTTGCCGAGAAGCAAGGAGAATAAGAATAAGCGGGTAACAAACAAAACTAACTTAAAAATAGTACTTACAAACTTATATACAGTGTGTTCGTGTATCTTAATGTTTATATTTGTGAGTGTATTTGTGCGTGTGTGTGTGTGCGTGTGTGTGTGTGCGTGTGTGTGTGTGTGTGTGTGTGTGCGCGCGCTTGTACATGTGGTGCGTGTGATATATGAAATAAATGACTGAAGTTTATCTTGTGATTGTAATTGCTAGGATTTAAATTAAAAGCTATTTAAAGGCTATTTCAAAATCGTGCTTCTGCCTCTCATGCAAGACTCGTTTTAATTTAATTTATTTATTATATTATTAATTTATTTGTTTCTGAGTCATGGAAGTTTTCTATGTATTTAAGTATTTATATCTATTATATATATCGTCGTCTAGTACCCATAACACAAGCCTTAATGAGCTTACTATGGGACTAGGTCGATTTGTGTAAGATTGTCCACTATTTTTCATTTATTTTTATTTATTATGAAATGACATTGTGTGACAGTTAAGAATAAAATGTGTTTAGTTGGTAGTGATTAAAATTTAGTGCAATTTCTACTTAGTCTTTAATATATTTTTGAAGTGAAAGCTTCTTTAGCGGCGCTGTGCACTTTTTGGGAAGGGGAAAAATTGTTAAACCCACAGGGGGGGAGGTGAGAGTTTTAAAATAAAAATAATTCAAGTTTTCACTTCTGCCGGCACTGTGCACCAAGTTCTTTTTGTATTCTCTTAGTTTTAGTTAAGTGTAAATGTATTATCTAACACTCTTCTGTATTATTCATGAATTAATAATATGACTATGTATGAATATATTTTTCTGAGTCTTGAATGTTTTTACGTTTTAAGTATTTCTTATAAATATATCGTCTGATCGGGGATAATTCGATTTGAGTAAGGATTGTTCCATTATATGCACGTGTTATCGAATAAATAACCCGCTCCCGTGATATATGGTATATCACTAGTAATATTGTAAGGTTAAATAGCTGTATTAGAATACGAACCTCTAGGCATAAGACCATTTTATAAACATCAGCGTTCCAGCGAGAGCGGGCCAAGCCAGACGCTACCTTGCATTTTCTATACGATAAGCCGCGACCACGGCGACATGCGCCCAGCCTGGCCGACCGTGAGAGCGCCGATCATAATTCAGTCCTAACATATTATTTGAACATGTAACATTGTAACTGAGAAAATGTTAATTAAATGTAGTTAAACAAAGGACTCCTACATTTTTATTTAATACACTCACCGTAAGTGTATAATTGGCGCAGTCGGTAATTCTCACTGAGCTGGACAACCGAAAATCGTGTTCAGTGTCCGTTTTAACGGTTTATAGTGCGAACTATTTTTCCCGAAAGTTAACATTTTATTTTTGTGGAAGCTGTGACGCCCTGGGGGACACAATTCGCCTTCGTGGGACTAATTACAATGATTGGTTTGCTGATAATACTGTGAGTACTCTTAGATAAATAAGATCAGTTCATAACATCCTATCCCTCATTCCAAGAATATTGTATTATAAAGTGAAGTGAAAAGTGAAAAGTGATAAAAATAAAAACTTTCAATTTGACTTTAATGCTTTAAGTCGTAAATAAATACCTAAAATAAATATTATAATTTTGTTAATTGTAAAATTTTAAAACCATGGCAGTGCAACAACAATTACAACTTTTTGATTTAGCGCTAAAAGTAGTGCCAGAATATGACGGTAACGTAAATTCGTTGTACAGATTTATAAATGCTGCCAGTAGCGTTGTAACGCAATATTATGATGAAAATGATGAACATAATTTTCAGAATGTTATTATTATCAATGGCATAATCGGAAAATTGCGTGGAAAAGCTCTAAACTTAATCGATGTAAATTCCGCCAATACCTGGGCAAGAATCAAAGCAGTTTTAATTGAAAATTTCTCCGATCAAAGGGATGAAAATTCCCTTAACCGTGACCTTGTAAATTTATACCAAGGCAACGAGAGCCCGCAGCAATTTTACGACAGATGCGTCAGCCTGTTGACGACTGTAATAAATTATGTGAATATACATAACGAAGACGCGAACCTCATTTTATGTAAACGTGAATTTTTCACAGCTCAAGCCTTGAAAACATTTTTGGCAGGTTTAAAAGAGCCCCTAGGCTCTACAATTCGCGCTATGCGACCTGATTCCCTTCCAGCAGCCCTTCAATATATTAAAGAAGAAGCTAATATAATGTACTTACAAAAACGCAACCAGCCGCAAAATCAACCTTCAAACCAAAATTATGGATACAACATACCGAGGTTTCCTCTAAACCAGCTCCAACAAAGAAATAATTTTATGACCTTGAATGAAAACCGCCAATTCGGAAATCGAAATAATTCACAAAACTTTCAAATGCCAAGGCCAAATACAAAGCCAGCCAAACAGAACTAACTACTTTTATCAAGATCCAAATACAACTCCAAGGCCAAGGCCTACCCCTATGAGTGGAATTTCGTATTCAAACGCGCCTAGGAATAATATTAATGCCCCTCGCATGAGTGGGATTTCACATCAAAGCGCGTCTAGAAATCACGCCCCAAGGTTCATTCCGAACCCAAATTTCCGGCCACAGCAGCCTAATCCAAGACAACCAAATTATTTTCAAAATGTAGGGCATTATCCTGATTTCGCTTTTGAAGAGATGAACCTGCACGAAATCGAAAATACCGATTTATCTGATCAAAACAACCCTAATGAGTACCAACCACAACCTATTCTAACGACATACGAACAAACCTACGAATGCGAGGTGTTGCCAGAAAATAACCAACGAGACGTTTATGAGATCTGCAACGACCAAAATTTTCACCCGGCTTCAAACCCAGTCGACGAAACGTAATACAAGTCAATGTTCATTCTAAGAGACAGCTTCCTTACATTCAAATAAACAACCCCCCTCTCAAGCTACTTATTGACACAGGCTCGAATCAATCATTCCTGTCTCCTGAAGCAGTCAAAAACTATTATCCGAATTTTAAAATGAATCACGAACCCTTCTCAGTTACCAATGTACATTGCACTACCGAGCACAAAAATACCATCAATCTGCCGCTATTTAGTGAATTCAATTCAGACATGATTTATAAATTTCACGTTTATAAATTTCATAACGTTTTTGACGGTCTAATAGGGCTAGATCTATTGGAAACACTGAAAGCATGTATCAACCTTTCAAAGAAGGAACTTCATACTGAGCATGCCAAAAATAAAATCCAGATGATGAAAACCGGCGTTCATAATTTATTTGAAGCCATTGTGAAAGCCAAAAGCACTAATCTTTTTAAGGTCCCCGTGAGCACAAAAGATGGAGATATCTTTTTACCTGAGATGACCTTCAACCAGTGTATCATGCCAGCATTGATAACACGATCAGATAAAAGCTATGCTTATATTGAGCTTAACAACCCAACGTGTAACGACGCTATCGTCAGCCTAACGGACCCCATTAACTCCCAACCAATGAAGAAAAACTTCGAATGTCACAGCATTGAAACTCCTCTTTCAAAATCTACAAATATTGAAGATCTTTTGAGAACCGACCACTTGAATTCTGAAGAAAGACAAAAACTTACAAAATTATGCAAAGAATACAATGATGTGTTTTACAATGAAGATTGCCCGCTGACATTTACTAACACGGTAAAACACAAGATTCGAACCACTGACGAAATTCCAGTATACACAAAATCCTACAGGTACCCACATATTCATAAAGAGGAAGTTAAATACCAAATCGACAAAATGCTGCAACAGAAAATAATACAACCCTCCGAGTCACCATGGTCCTCTCCTATATGGATAGTTTCGAAAAAGAAGGACGCAACCGGGAAACAAAAGTGGCGTCTCGTTGTTGACTACCGAAAATTAAATAAAAAAACCATCAGTGACCGTTATCCCATTCCGAACATCTCAGACATCTTAGACAAACTAGGCCGTTGCCAATATTTTACAACACTCGATTTGGCTAGCGGTTTTCATCAAATCGAAATGGACCCGAATGACATTCAAAAAACAGCATTCACAGTGAACAACGGACACTACGAGTACTGTCGTATGCCGTTCGGGTTGAAGAACGCTCCTTCGAGCTTCCAAAGGGCCATGGAAAACGTTCTCCGCGGCCTCGTCAACGAAATATGCGTTGTATACATGGACGACATCATAATATTCTCGACGTCTCTCCAAGAACATATCACGAGCATCGAAAAAGTCTTCCAACGCCTTAGAGAAGCAAACTTCAAAATACAACTTAACAAGTCCGAATTCATGAAACGAGATACTGCTTATTTGGGACATATTGTCACCCCTGAAGGTATTAAACCCAACCCAGATAAAGTTGACGCCATAAAAAAATTTCCGATTCCCAAAACAACGAAGGAAATAAAATGTTTTCTCGGTCTCCTCGGCTATTACCGTAAATTTATTCCCAATTTTTCAAAATTAACTAAACCTTTCACATCGTGCCTCAAAAAAGGCGCTCCAAAAATTGATATAAAAAACCCAAAATACATAAATACGTTTAAAATTTGCCAAGAAATTCTAATGAATGACCCGATACTCAGTTACCCCGATTTCGAAAAAGACTTTATCATCACTACGGACTCTTCCAATTACGCGATTGGCGCTGTGCTGTCTCAAGGGCCCATTGGCTCAGACAAACCAATAGCATATACATCTAGGACTCTTAATGACAGTGAACTACATTACAGTGTTATTGAAAAAGAACTGCTTGCCATAGTCCATGCAACTAAATACTTTCGACCATATATATATGGCCGAGTGTTCAAAATCGTGACTGACCACAAACCCCTCGAATGGCTTATGTCACTAAAAGAACCTAACTCTCGCCTGGTTAGATGGAGGCTCAAACTAGAAGAATTCGAATACGACGTCATCTACAAAAAAGGAAAAGCAAACACCAACGCAGATGCGCTGTCTAGAGTTATAATACATAATAACGAGACAGAATCACTCACCTTTACCGACCCAGAGGCCCTTTACTCCCCTATACCTCCTGATGATGATACCTCGTCACTCTACAACAACGTTTCCGAAACACCCGAAAAAGAGAATTTGGACTCGGGTTCACAACAATGCGAAACCATCCACACCAACCAAGAACAGCCCATTTTCGAAATTCCTATAGTGGATAAACCAATAAACAGCCAAAATAATCAAATATTTATTAAGCTAGTGCTACACACTCCTTCTAAGACATTTACCAAAGAAATTTTTCCAGGTAAAACTCGAATAATGGCTCAGATTGGCTTAAACAATTTTCAAGTGGAAGTAATCGACTTCTTCAAAAACTTTATTCAACCAGGCACCCGATACGGCATTTGGCTTTCAGATTTCAATTATTTACCTGACCTTACCAAGGCCCTGCAAGAAAAATTTAAACACTGTGCATACGACCTTATATTCTGCAAAGAAAATTTACACGACGTAACGGACACAGATGAACAATACCGCCTAACGAAGGCACATCATGAAGGCAAATCCAACCACAGAGGGATTCAAGAAACCGAAAAGCAAATAAAACGAAATTACTACTGGCCTACTATGATAACAGTTGTTACAGAAGTTATCAATAACTGCTCAACATGTCAAATTAATAAATACGAGAGACATCCAAATAAACAAGAACTCCAGGTAACCCCAGTGCCTACAAAACCGTTCGAAATCGTTCACATGGATACTTTCCAAATAAAAGGTCAAAAATTTCTCACGATAATAGACACATTTTCGAAATATGCCCAAGCTTATCCCTTGGAAAGCGTGACAGGAATTAGCGTCATCAATTCACTCACTATCTGGATGACCCACCACAACTTACCTATCAACATCACGGTCGATCAGGGCACAGAGTTTAAAAACCTTCCCTTGAAAGAATACGCCGCCTTGCATAAAATTAATCTGCATTTTACCAGCGTCAACAACCCCCAGTCTAATGGAGCAATTGAAAGATTTCACTCAACCATTACGGAGCACATTCGCTTACTTCAGGAAAAACATAAACAATCGACAATCACAGAATTAATGCTTTTCGCCGTATTAGCGTACAATAGCTCGATTCATTCAGCCACAGATAAAAAACCACTCGAAATCATTAATGGGCATTTGGATAACAGAGACCCGTTTGACCTTAATTTAGAAAAACAGTGTCTACAAAATTACATAAATAGACATAAAGAAATATCAACCGACTTATATGCAAAAATCAACGAACGTCTTAATTCTAGACAAACAACCACCATTAATAATCGTAACAAAAAATTAGAAACCCCTTTAGAATACGAAGCAGGACATGCATTTTATTCCACAAACCCTCTAGCTGCTCGACATAAAGAACAACCGCGTTATGTAACAAGGAATGTCAGTACAAATTACAGATTAAAAGTCACCGATGTTAAACAAAACGAAATTAATAAACGGAACATACGAAGACCTCTTAAAATGCAACATTCATTGTTACAGGATGACGGCGGCCAACCTGGCACAAGCCGACGAAGCAATCCTGGCACCAATAGCAAATAACCCCGGAATATTACCGTTTAAATTGGGTCTAGCCAAAATTCGACAATCCGACCATGTGTTCCTACACCTTATTGATCTTGAACCAATAAAAGATAACATAAAATCAGTTGAAAATCAAATTATCACCCTAGATGCATTAGTCAAAGACCTAAATAATGAGTTCAAACTAAGATTTCTGGCTCTTCATAATTACATAACCGAGAAATATCACACTATTTCGGAGAAATATAATTCTTTAAGTAAGAACCGGTTGAAGAGAGGTCTTATTGACGGATTAGGAACTATAATTCACAGCATTACAGGCAACCTGGATCAAGAGGATGCAAGAAGATACGACCACGCAATAAACACTTTGCAGAAAAATCAAAATGAGATAACTCACCACATAAACAAGGCAATAACCTTAAATAAAATATTTGTAGAAAATTACAATGCTACATTATCGGCTATTGTCTCGAATCAAAATCAACTTAATTCTAAAATATCTGAAATTATAAGACAAGTAAATATATCAGAGCAGGAATTTATTGGCTTTGTGAAACTAGACAGTGCGTACAAATTACTAGAAATTAATGTACAAATTTTATTCGGTACTCTGTCAGATCTTGAAAGCGCTACATCTCTTTCTACCAAGCATATAGCCTACCGGAATTTGATATCGTTTTCAAATCTTGAACACTTTATTTCGGTTCTTCGGAAATATTACAGTCCTGAGCAACTGATAACTTCCGACGTGACTGAATCACGCATCTTTTATAATTTCTTAGATGTAAGTTCTTATTTTAGTGATAATAGGCTAGTGTTCGTAGTTAAGATACCAATATTCTTCAAAAGCATATTTACTTACTACAATTTGTTCCCAATCCCCACATCTAATAACACCATTATTATTCCTAATAAACCCTACCTAGTTATGAACGAAAATGAGTACCAGTATCTCGAAAATAAATGCAATAGAGTCGGAAATACTCACTACTGCCAAGAAGAAGCATCGATTCAGGACCCAAAGCGAAACCCCGATTGCGTATACACATTGATCAGAACCCAGCAGTCGTCACCGCAATGTCAATACCACCAAATTAAAATAGATCACGTCATATTTGAACAAATAAACGACGAGTACTACGTCTTAATCAGTCCCCAATCTACAAGACTGCACATACAATGCACCCACGACGAATACCTGAAAATAAATGGCGCACATTTACTGAAGCTTCCTGAAAACTGCAGCGCAGCTACCGAAAAGGTCACTTTTACGAACATTCACAATCGCATATATGGAACACCTGTTAAGCTCTTTACCTTTAACGTTTTCGAAACAAACGTGTCGAACCGGCTTCAGCCCCTGAAACTTGAAAACGTGAACCTGAAGGAACTTCACAAAACAGTTGGACTCATTGAACGAGAACAGCAACCCATCCAGCTGGAAAATATAACTCATCAAGAGCATCTATACTGGACTACACCGCTCTACATTATCATATTTCTGGTCGCCTGCTACCTCATATATGTCAAGGTGAAGAAAATTAATCGAAGAACCGATACAGAGACTGGCACTGCCACAGCTGCAGCCGAAGTGGAACCTCCGATACAAATAGGAAACCTTCCTCGGTCTTTCTTGAGCTGATCTAAAGAAAAGACCTCAGTTTGTTCGGGGAGGTGTTATATGGTATATCACTAGTAATATTGTAAGGTTAAATAGCTGTATTAGAATACGAACCTCTAGGCATAAGACCATTTTATAAACATCAGCGTTCCAGCGAGAGCGGGCCAAGCCAGACGCTACCTTGCATTTTCTATACGATAAGCCGCGACCACGGCGACATGCGCCCAGCCTGGCCGACCGTGAGAGCGCCGATCATAATTCAGTCCTAACATATTATTTGAACATGTAACATTGTAACTGAGAAAATGTTAATTAAATGTAGTTAAACAAAGGACTCCTACATTTTTATTTAATACACTCACCGTAAGTGTATAATTCCCGCGTCCGCCTATCTGCCCGCTGCCACCCACACCACAGCTTCAATCGATGACACACAGACGGGACATCGTCCAGCAATACGCTAGAATATTTTATGATCCGTTCATAACCTACATGACAGCTTGCGTAAGTCACACACGTCTCAATGTACACGAATTTTGAAATCTAAGTCTGTGCAGTAGGATTGAAATTCGCATGCACGTTTGTACGTATGTTAGTTATGTGGTAATAGAGGATTATCATTTAATAATGCAGGAGTGCTCAGTCAGTGGAAGGCATATAGCTTGGCTTAGGATTATTGATATACAAGCTGCTGTTGCATATGCTCTGTTCTCATGTCTAAGCTGGATTACTGCAAAGTTTCGACAATATCCGTTGAGTAGATTTTCCGATTAAGGGGCTCCCATACGCCAATTACCTTCGATCTGAATCCCTTAGTTTTCTAATGTTTTTTGTAGCTTATTATATTAACAACAACGGCTTTGAGCAATATAGTATCCCATATTTACTTCAAAGTTCATTGTTTTCGAGATATTTGGCATCAAAGTTATAACAACTTTAGGCCAAAAACCTGGTTTTCTGGCCATAACTTTTGTGTTAATTAGTTTAAAACACGTTTTTAGAGACGTCATAGATGGACCCAAATATGTAGATTTCGTATGTTAGATCTTTCACGTCAATATCGATACGAAATAAATGTTTTTTTAGACAATGTTTAAAAAAAACATACAAAATTAAGTACTCATTTCTTTCAAAATCCGGTAGACCAAAATGGAGATAAAAGATTGAAGAACCGATAGCCGTTTGACTTAATTCTATCTGTAGTGCAAAAAGTAGGAGATACGATTCAGAACTTGTCAAAAATCGATGAAAACCTCGGGTAGCCCCTTAAGACAGCACAGACTTCTACGTATTTGTATATTTTGTATTATTAGGATACTTCGGGCACATTGTTCGAAACCAAAACTGCATGGAACGACTCGTTATCCTGGGACGGGTAGAGGAAAGCGATCACGCGGTCGTTCTCCTACGCGCTGGACGGATTCGATGAAAGCTGCGACACAGTAGTCCATAGTCCAGTGTTCCCGTGATGCTGAAGACCGTAGAAGTTGAGAGGCATCGCGAGGTCTGCTTTATCGATACATCATCGACGACCGGTTAGTCTAGTGGGTAGTGACGCTGCCTACGAAGCTGAAGGTCCTGGGTTCGAATCCCGGTAAGAGCAAATATTTGTGTGATGAGCATGAATATTTGTTTCTGAGTCATGGATGTTTTCTATGTATTTAAGTATTTCTATCTATTAAATATATCGTCGTCTAGTACCACCACACAAGCCCACACAAGCCTTATTGAGCTTACTATGGGAGTAGGTCGATTTGTGTAAGATTGTCCCCTAATATTTATTTATTTATTTATCATCATGAAACCATGACCACCACCCGTCAAAAGTGAACGACTGACAGAGAGATTTTTAGGACTACCACTTTACATTCAAGCAGCTAGTAGAATATGCTTAAGGGGGTGCATTGGAAATTATCGCGTGCTTTGAAACGCCGTTCTGACTAGATTAATAGACAATAATAGATTAAGGTCTGATTTTCAGATATATGATTCTTGACTATATGATTGTTTCTGATTTAATCGATACATGATTACCTAAAAAAAAAACCTAAGTCGGGTCTTTATTTACCTTTTTTTACTCAGCCTACTCAAACAATACATTATTTAACGACACTATCAAGTTAATACTATACCGTACCTATATTATCTCATCTAAAATCTCACTTAATGGAATATAAACAAACTTCACTAAGTTGGGTATTTATCGAAATTTGTCCAAAAAAGCCATTATCGAAGAGTGTTGCATCTCTTTTTCTCGTGCGCGGAAGGCCTAAGCGTGTCTCTGTCAAGTGGGCGTGGTCGACTCGAATCAAAGCATCCCCTTAAGAGCGGTATAGACGTGTGTTGTGTTACAAGCGGTCTCTAGAAAGAGATTTCCTCTTGTACTCCTAGTTAAAAGTCAATTAATGCATTATGCAACTGGCCCCCTGCACATCCTCGGGTGCTGTAACGACCTTACTCATCAACAGGAAGAACACCACATACCTATAGAACTAGTAGTGCTGGACGATGTTATTATAATTATATTACTTCCAAAAACTAAATCGCGAAAAAAAACGAACACAAAATTTCACGAGAATCGAACATCCGGACATCCAGGCATACGAAATTTTTCCCAAGCTGAAATGGAGACAGACCTTCGTTCGCTTCGCTCGCTCGTTCAACTAGTGGCTTTGTGAGCTGTAGAACTCGCCAGGCTGTCATTTTTCAAAAAAAAAAAATTTTTAATTTTGGAAAATGGACTCGCCTAAAACATCACTACATAGTATAAAACAAAGTCGCTTCCCGCTGTCTGTCCCTATGTATGCTTAGATCTATAAAACTACGCAACGGATTTTGATGCGGTTTTTTTCAATAGATAGAGTGATTGTGTGTAATAGGCTGAGGTCTGTGTTAGGGAAATTTTACCAACTAAATAGATCAATAAATAAAAATACATTAAGGATTGTGTATTACGCACTGGCTGACTCACTCATCAGTTACGGGCTCATTGTTTATGGACGAACTCTTGTCACCTACATCAGAGACATTAAACAACTACAAACAAGACTGATTAAGTTCCTAGTTAGTAAAAAAGAAAAGGAAAAGTGTAATAAGGAATATGACAAACTATTTCCCCTCTGTAAAATTCTACCAGTAGATGGTAAGACTAAGTATTTGATTGCTTTGGAGCACTACTATTCCGATGAGTATAAACTCAGTGTTACAAATACTTATAGCACTAAAAGTGTAAGGGAAAAAAAAACTTGTACAACCTAGGGCTAAAAACTATTATGGGCAAAGAGTATCAAACTTCATAGTACCAAAAACTTTCAATCAGATTAGTATATTAAGACAAACTCCTAAATTAAGTAAATCTATTTTAAAATCAAGATTAAAGGACTTGCTCCTTAACGACAAGTCGATGTCAACAGATGGACATCCACAGAGTAAATAAGAAGGTAGTCCTACTTATTTACTCTGTGGATAGGATACCTGTGCCTACATAGTAACTAGTTAGGTAAGCTGTTGTCGTCCACTGTCGCCGGAGGTCGAGCCATAATACGGTATTTTATTATTACTAATATTTTTAATTGCCATTCTACCTAAATCTGTAAAAAGTTTAGAGAAGAGATTAGGTTAGTAATAAAAGCAAATTAGGTTAAGTTACAATAGTTGTAGTAAATGAGCGCGTCTCGCCATCAAACTTAATAGTTTGGCGAGTGTATATTTGTAATTTATCATGTAACTTGTGTTCGGGCCGACCGTCTGCCCGCCCCCTTAAACTCCTCACGTGTGTACGCCTCTTTTGAGTCTGTGGTTTTGACAGTGACACTTTGTCAAGGCGGAAAGAAAAAAGATAACCTCGGTTTTAAAGACACACGAGGTCCGAGTGTTTTTTGGATAAAAAAAAACGCATTTTTGCCTTGTTTTGTGTAATATCGCTCGCTTTGAAGACACACGGGTGTCCGAGTGTTTTGTGTGGATATTTCGGTGACATCGGAAGAGTTGGTGATTTGACGCCGCGGATTGTTGGCGATACTGCCGCGGAACACCACGGCTGCTTCTTCAGCCCCGAAGACCTTCTTGATTGAACTTGACTTGACCTGACAGTTGACTGAACCTTGACAGAGACTAACCGGAGTTGAAGCGAACATCGCGCCTCCCGGAATCAGGTGAGTTGAACAAGTTTTGTAGCCAATCCACTGGCTTATATGACCCGCGAAACGCGTGGCAGTTCACTCCACTCGCACTAGGCGAGGAGTTGAACAATTTTTGGTAGCAGAGCGTGGTTACTCACAAAGAAAAAACGCGAGTTTTGATAGTTTTTTCCTTTTGGGTAAAAAAAAGGGCATTTTGAGGTTATTTGTTAAAACCAAATTTAGCTACAATTATCTAAAACCTCTATTTTGTGGCACTGCAAGTGTTTTGTACTGTAGATTTCACGAAATTATTGTACTTGCAGTGCAAATTAGTGAGATTACAACCTCCGGAAGGTGATTACCAGTGTTTGGTACAATTTAATTTGGAGAATAGTTGAAGGCAAATTAAAGCCACATATTTGATTGATTGTAATTTGGAAAGCCTTTCATGGCTTGTTGTTTGGTAATAAGGCATTTGTTTTATTCAGTTTGCTATAAGCGGCCAAGGTTGTTAAGAATATAAGCTAAAATATAAGGCTAACATAAATATTAGTTGTAAGCTAGATTATTAGAAGTCATGTAACTAGCCAATTATAGATTATAATTTGAGCTTCCACTGCGTTTTGAGAATCTATATTGGTTGTTATTGTAAGGCATTCCTGAAATTGAGTTGATATTTGGTTTTGATTCACTAGGGTGACCAAGAGATTGGAATTTCCACATTAATTAAATTAATTTTAATTTTCTCTGGTATTGTTGGAAATTAATTTAAAATGGGATCTACACCTAAGGCTAAGATCCAGTCTGCACTGCGTTGGTTTTCATCTGCAGCAGCTTTGGTTGACAGAAATGACCGGGAGGAGGCTTTGTTGACCCGGTACGAGGAGGTGTCAGACCGTCTTAAGGCTGTGGAGTTCCAGGTTGAACTCTACCTAGCGGAGCCCGGCCGGACGACCCCGGAGACCGAGCAGGTGGAGCGGGACTTTGAGCAATGTATGGATTTTGGGGACAGGATTGTCGAGAGGGCTTCTAAGATACTGCGGGTTCGGAATGGTGCGGCCCGGGACGTTCCGAAACACGCAGTTATCTATAACCCAGGGTTGGCAGCGCGCTTGCCAGCCATACAGATGCCGGTCTTCCGAGGAGACCTGGACGAGTGGACCAGCTTCATCGACCTCTTTGATAGCTTGGTGCATGCCCGGACGGACCTGCCAGCGGCGTTGAAGTTGGCGCAGCTGATGTCTGCTCTCGTCGGGGAGCCGCGCGACTTGATCGCGCATTTGTCGGTCACCGACGACAATTATGAAATCGCGCGCACATTGCTGAGGGACCGATACCAGAACGTGCGGCGACTTGCGGATACTCTTATGACTAAGATCTGGAATATCCCTCGGATCGCTCAGGCTTCAGACATCCGGCTGAAAATGCTGAATCCTGTTTTGACAGCGACCAAAGGGTTAGAGAACCTTGGTTTGCCGGTGGACCAGTGGTCCTACATACTGTTGAATTTTTTGTTGAACCGGCTGCCGGCTGATGTACGGGCCAGGTTTGAGCACCGGTATGGTGGTGAAAGTGCTCAGCATCTGCCGACCTTCACCAATCTTATCGACCAATTGGAACTTGAGTGTCGACGGGCCGACACCTCGGATCTACCTCCACCCCCGAGGCCTC
The DNA here is from genome assembly GCA_947578815.1 of Epinotia ramella. Lineage (NCBI taxonomy): Eukaryota > Metazoa > Arthropoda > Insecta > Lepidoptera > Tortricidae > Epinotia > Epinotia ramella. The sequence goes on along the minus strand of OX388227.1, from coordinate 3,780,524 downwards.
CTGGGGCCCAGCGGGCCCAGGGGAGAGTTGCACCTCAAAGGGGAGGGTGGGGCAAATCGGCCCCACAACCAGCGGGTCCTCACCAATATAATACCAGTGCATTGGACCCTGAAGTCTGCCTATGCTGCAAGAACCCTGGCCATCGGGTGCCAGCGTGTCCGAAGTTTCTTGCGCAGCGGGTTGTGGGACGCCGCAACATTGCTAAGCAGCGGCAATGGTGCTTTGTTTGCTTGGGCCCACATTTTGTGCGAGATTGTGCCCACCCGCAGGCGTGTAAGTCCTGTGGTGGGAAGCACCACCCCATTTTATGCATGAACCGCAGTGGGGATACACCTCCCCCCCCCCCTGCGCAGGGGTCATGCTCCCCTGTTCGGAGTCAGCAGCGGGCTGACCAGGGGCCCATGGCCTACCAGTGGGGACGTCGGGTAACATCCCCCTCCCCCCCCCTCCAAAACTACGCGACTACTTCGCACGCACCCGTGCCCCAACGGGGGGTCCTTACGGGCGGGTGCCCGCAAACGCCTCCACCCCGGCAGGCGCCACGGATGTCGCCGCCGCTTGTGGAGCGACCCCGCTGGGCGTCGGGACCTCCGGCGTACGGCCGGAGTAGGACATACCAGGGGGCGCAGGCGGCACGCATGGCGCGACGGCGGTGCCAGCCGGAGTGGGACCCGCTCGAGCGGTACGAGCGGCCCGCCCATGCGGAACAGGATGCAACGCGTTATCCCTGCTAGGGATACGCCGCCCACGCACCAGCAACCGCCACGCCCTTGGAGACCGTGTTATTGCCCACGGCTTCGGTTTGTGTTTGGGGCCCTGGCGGAGGATCAGCCTGCGTGCGCTCTCTCCTTGACACGGGAGCGCAAGGCTGCATGGTATCCAGTAGGTTGGTGCGACAGTTGGGCTTGGTTGTGAAACCCCACCCGGAAAGTATACGTGGGGTAGGCAATGTGACAGTGTCAAACCTGGTAGGGCAGACCTTACTCACCTTTGGACCGGGTCCCACTTCACGCGCGAGGATTAATGCTCCCGCGTTAGTATTGGATGAAGTGGTGGGGAGACTCCCCCAGGTGAAGCTGCCTCCAGAGGTTCGGAGTTTGACAGCTGGATTAGTTCTGGCGGATGCTGGATTTGACAGACCTGGTCCGATTGACGTGTTGCTGGGTGCAGACGTTCTTGGGCGGGTGCTGTTGAGCGGCAACCGTACCTTACAGCCTGGCGGACTGGTTACACTGGAAACGGTGTTTGGCTATGCTGTAATGGGTTTGGTTTTAGCGGCTCCACCGCCTCCTACTGAGGAGGGCTGTCTGGTTGGAACTGCTCTTTCAGAAGCCGTGCAACGGTTCTGGGAGATTGAGGAACCACCTACCGCGTCGCGTATGAGCCCCGAGCAGGAAGAGTGCGAACGGTTTTACCAAAATAATACTGGGCGCCTCTGCTCTGGTCGGTTCATAACACGACTTCCTCTGCTCATCCACCGACCTCCTCTTGGAGCGTCACGTGAGATGGCTGAGAAGCGGCTGGTTTCGATGGAACGCCGAATGAGAAGAGATGCGCTCTTCCGGCAGAAGTATGTGAACTTCATGAGGGAGTACGAGGGTTTGGGACACATGTCGGTGGCTCGGACGGACTGGAGTACAGTGGAGCACTGCTTCCTGCCGCACCACGCGGTCCTAAAATCCCCGGAGTCCAAGATTCGTGTGGTCTTTGATGGGTCCGCGTCCACCTCGACTGGGGTGTCATTGAACCAGTGTTTGCATGCAGGTCCTAAGCTGCACAAGGATATCACGGATATCCTCACAAATTTTAGGAAACATCAGGTGGTGTTCGTCGCCGACATCCGGATGATGTTTCGGCAGACAGTGATCCACCCTGATGATCGTCGGTATCAGCTGATCTTGTGGCGTGAGAGCCCTGATGAACCGATGTTGGTGTACGAGCTGAATACGAATACATACGGCTTGAAGAGCAGTCCGTACATTTCAATTCGAACTTTGTTAGAATTGGCGTCTCGAGAGAGACTGAGGTTCCCTCGAGCGTCCGCCATTTTGGAACGGGACTTATTTGTCGATGACGTGTGCACCGGGGCAAACAGTGTCGAAGAGGCTTTGGTTTTGCGGGATGAGCTGGTGGAACTCTTGCGGACGGGTGGATATGAATTGCGCAAATGGATGTCCAACACACCGGCCGTGGTGGCCGGCCTCCCCGAGGATCACCAGCAGGATCCGCACCTGTTCGAAAATGTTGAGAGCCCGCACATGTTATCAGTCCTAGGCGTGCAATATCGACCAGTCCAAGATGTGTTCACCTATCGGGTGGAACTGGATTCCCCGAGGGTCTGGACGAAGCGGCTTGTGCTGTCCACGGTGGCCAGGACGTACGATCCGAATGGATGGATCGCGCCGGTCATCTTCACGGCGAAGGCATTTATGCAGCGCCTGTGGATGGTCCAACTGGGTTGGGATGACCCACTATCCGGAAATTTGTTGAGCGATTGGCAGGTTTTCTTCTCCACGCTCCCGGAGATAAATCAGGTCGAACTGCCGCGTAAGCTGTTGCCGGCAGGGAAATGCCGAGTAACCCTACACGGGTTTTGCGACGCCTCCGAGCGAGGGTATGCAGCTGCCGTTTACTTGCGGACGGTCAGCTCCGCCGGATCGGTCGATTTGCACTTGGTAATGGCGAAGAGCAAGGTGGCTCCCCTTCGCACGCGTTTGACAATCCCAAAAATGGAATTATCTGGAGCGGCTCTTCTTGTACGCCTACTGAACCACGTGGCCTCTACCTTGAAGGACACCGTGAACCTTGAGGAGAGTGTCTACGCATGGACTGATAGCCAAATTGTATTGTGTTGGCTGCAGTCGTCATTCCATACTTTGGAGGTCTTTGTGGCCAACCGGGTCTCGCAAATCCAGAATTCGGAGACTGCTTTGGTTTGGAGACACGTGCCAGGTGAACTGAACCCAGCGGACGTGGCGTCCAGGGGTTGCACGGCACCTGAGCTTGTTGCCCACTCACTGTGGTGGAGACCAGATTGGTTGTTGGAACCGGAGACACTCTGGCCTGCCAGTTGTGTGATTGGGACCCCATCCTCTGGCTTGGGTGTCCACCTTGTCGAGACCGCTCCAGTGTCAGACACTGCTTGGTTGCTAGAACGGTATAGCTCTCTCGACAAGCTTGTTGGAGTGACCGCCTGGGTCAAGCGATTTATACACAATTGTCGCCACCCTGACAACCGGTCACGCGTTAGAGTTCTCGCCACAGAAGAGCGGAATGCCGCCCTACATCATTGGATTAGGGTTGTGCAGGAAGAACACTTTGGGGACGTATTGAAGCCCCTGCGGCAGGGACGTCCTAAGCTACCGAAGGCGATAGCACGCCTCAACCCGTTCATTGACGAGTCGGGTACACTCCGGGTTGGAGGACGGCTCCGCAACGCTAGCTTGCCGTACTCGGTGCGCCACCCCATTTTGCTGCCTAAGAAGGGGCATCTGGTGGAATTGTTGGTGATTGACCGCCACATAAAGAACTCGCATGCCAGCTGCAATGCACTCTTGGGCATTTTGCAGCGAGACTTTTGGATATTGAACAGCCGACGGGTTATTCGGAGCATCGTGTTTCGGTGCTTGCCTTGCTTTCGGCTCAAGGCAGCCACGATGCAGCCCCAGATGGGGGACCTTCCTCCTGATCGGGTCAACGAGGCTAGGACCTTCTCTAGGGTTGGGACCGATTTTGCGGGACCTTTTTTAGTGAAAACGTCGCGACTTCGAAATGCGAAGGTTGTAAAAGCGTATTTGTGCGTTTTCGTATGCCTGTCGACCAAGGCTGCTCATCTTGAACTTGTTGGTGATCTTACGACGGAGGCTTTTATTGCGGCATTGGATAGATTTGTATCCCGTAGGGGACTCCCATCTCTGATCCGGTCAGATTGTGGAACCAATTACAAGGGTGCCGACCGTTATTTACAAGATGTTGTAAAATTTTTATTTGAAAATAAGATTGATATTGGAACAGACCTCTCCCGTCGGGGTATCACCTGGACGTTCGATCCGCCAGGCTGCCCCCACTGGGGTGGAATCTGGGAGGCTTGCGTGAAGCAAGCAAAAGCCCATATGTATCGGGTAGTCGGTCAAACTGTATTGACTTTTGAGGAACTCGCGACGTTGTTTTGTAGAATTGAGGCCGTCCTCAATTCCCGTCCGTTGTGTCCGCTCAGCTCCGACCCAAATGACCTGGAAGCGCTCTCTCCAGGCCATTTCTTGATTGGTCAGCCACTTGCAGCGTTGCCGGAGCACCCCCTCCGGGACATACCCTCCGGTCGTTTGTCGCGCTACCAGATGCTGCAACAAATGGCTCAGAACTTTTGGACCAGATGGTCATTAGAGTATTTGCATGTTTTGCAGCAGCGCCTCAAGTGGACTGACAAAACCAGTCCCCCCAGAGTTGGAGACCTTGTGCTAGTTAAGGATGCTAACCTTCCGCCACTGCGATGGCGCCGGGGGCGCATCGTTAATTTGTTTCCCGGTAAGGACGGGACCCCTCGGTTTGCCGAGGTCATGGTTGGGGACTCGGTTCTGAAGCGAGCGGTAGCAACCCTATCGCGACTTCCCCTAGTATAGCGGACCGGCTTAGAGGCCGTTCCGAGGCGGGTGATTGTTCGGGCCGACCGTCTGCCCGCCCCCTTAAACTCCTCACGTGTGTACGCCTCTTTTGAGTCTGTGGTTTTGACAGTGACACTTTGTCAAGGCGGAAAGAAAAAAGATAACCTCGGTTTTAAAGACACACGAGGTCCGAGTGTTTTTTGGATAAAAAAAAACGCATTTTTGCCTTGTTTTGTGTAATATCGCTCGCTTTGAAGACACACGGGTGTCCGAGTGTTTTGTGTGGATATTTCGGTGACATCGGAAGAGTTGGTGATTTGACGCCGCGGATTGTTGGCGATACTGCCGCGGAACACCACGGCTGCTTCTTCAGCCCCGAAGACCTTCTTGATTGAACTTGACTTGACCTGACAGTTGACTGAACCTTGACAGAGACTAACCGGAGTTGAAGCGAACATCGCGCCTCCCGGAATCAGGTGAGTTGAACAAGTTTTGTAGCCAATCCACTGGCTTATATGACCCGCGAAACGCGTGGCAGTTCACTCCACTCGCACTAGGCGAGGAGTTGAACAACTTGTATTTGGAAATAAATAAATAAAAATAAAAAATCCAAGAGGAATGTTAGTGGAAGAGGAGGTGTGCCGGGGCGGGTCGCTAGTTCTATATAATTACCAAATCTGCTCACAAAATTTCACGAGAATCGGTTAAGAAATACGACCCGACAGCGTGAGAGACATCGGACACCGGACGTACGAACATAGAACTTCGTTCGCTTGGCGTGCTCGTTGGATAAAACGCCCATACTTACATCTATAAGATTATGTTCGGATAGGATTTTAGTCGAAAATTTTCTAAAATGGAAAATCTCCCATACTACAACCGACAATAAACAAAAGCCTTCATACGCCGGCCCCAGGTTCCATCCCCGGGGACCCGCCTAAATGGAAGAACCGTGTTGCGCCCGCGGGTTTTTACCGTCCACTTTGCATGCGAATAGTTTTTTTAAGGTAAAGAGTTTTGTGATGGTCAGTTTGGTAATTATGACGTCCCAGGGGAGGTGAAACTTTACTCCCAAGTCAGGGTGAGACGTCAATTATGTAATAAAAGGAGTGTCAGCAGCGAAGGTGGTAAATGGCTTATCCTTTACCACCTTCGCTGCTGCTACTCCTACCTCCTGAGGTCTGTACAACATCCATACTAATATTATAAATGCGAAAGTGTCAGTCTGTCTGTGTACCTCTTCACGCTTAAACCGCTGAACTGATTGAGACAAAATTTGGTACGGAGATAGGTGAAATGCCGGCGAAGGACATAGGATAGTTTTTATCCCGGAAATCATCGCCTAAGGGGGTGATACGGGGGGTGAACCTTTTTTTGAAGCTGCGATTTAAACAAGTTCCACTCGGACGCAGTCGCGGACAGAAGCTAGTAGTAGGTGCAAATTACAATGAAGTCTTAACTAAAGTATCCAAACGAACTAATTTGGAAGTAACAATTGGCCGCCAGCCATCGCGGCGATCAGCTTTTATTGATTACTGGTATCAGTTACCCAGCCCCAGCGAACGAAAAAACCATAGAATCCGAGCTCCTTACAAAATTCTACCCAAACACGTGCCTAAAACCCAGTATGCGCATGTTCGAATACACTTCTATCTGCCATCGTTTTGACGCCCCGCCCTCATCCCCGCATGATGCCAGTGGCACCCATTCTGTGGGGCCATTTTGCGGCGCTACTTAGACTCCAATGGTTTTTATCGTTGCCGGGTATTTTCACTATCACGTCATACAACGGTGGATGCACTACGTGAGCTGATGACGTGGTGTGACGTAGGCTGACGCAGGGCTGTCGTACGAAGAGTCGTGACGTAGTGATGGTGACGTCACTCGCGACGCGTCCAAGTGTAAGAGAGGGGAGATCGGAAACTTGGAGTCAACAGCTCGGTCGACTCAAATTGACTCTCCAGACGTAGTTTGGTACTCATTTTAAAACGTCATACCGGAATAACATAAAACTTATATGCACAATGCAATCCGTCATATTAGAGGTCGGAAAGTAGTTTCTGTTACCCAAAACCCAAAACTTTGCCATACGGAGGGAAAGTACCCTAACACTTTCACTGCCAGGAACCCGCTTAGCAGCGCCTACGCCGCAATCGCTTTCCGCTACATACGAGGAAAACCACGGGATCGGATACGAGCGTAGCGCGTAGCGATTCTAAGCAGTGATTGCGTTAAATGTTGAAGATAGAAAATTGTATTGAAAGAAGACTTCATTTACCGATACCTACAGAGCAAGTCATTAACTTTTCCTTTGCAGCCTCGATGGCTCGAGCGACTGAGACAAATCGAACTCTCCGTCGTAACTGCCAAGTTGACCGGACCGGGCACTCCCCACTACAATGTCAGCCATAAATCGTCCATATTTACGTATATGCGCGAAAGCCTGTCCAGTCGCTATGACACCCAATCACTTAACGATGCTTGGTGAAGGGCTACGACGACTGAACGGACTTGATGCTTGTAATTTAACTGAATTTAGGTACATGTAAGGTAAACGTCCGAGTGCTCGACGCTGTACTAGTATATGGCATGGGTACTCTATGTCAAAGTGACGTGGCTTAAATTCGAGTGCGGAAAAATTCTCTTAGTTCGATTTTAACCCATATTGCTTTCACATAGAGTGCCATACACTAACACATATTAACTAGTACCTTATGACCGGTCGTGGGTTTGAAACGATTTCTAAGCTAAACAGTGATATGATATTATTCTTTCCGTTTTATGCTAAAGAACGTGCAGGCACAGTAGATAAATTGTGAAGCAAATCCGTACAAACATCCGATGCGACGCATTCACTTAGACACGCGTCGCTACAGTAAATTTAAATGCAAATCGGGGTGAGTTAGGTGTGTATTTTCTAGTCACCTTTTTGCATTTTTTGTAGAGCTTTTTCATTTGCTTTTACACTGCGCAACCGAGGTTCGAACCAACCACTTATGAAAGGTAACTGAAAACTACTTTATTACGGTTGTGGTAATGGTTTTCGATTAAGACATCTTTACATATTTTTTAAACGTTGTCAATTACTCAACTGGAAATATGTACCTACATAAAAAAGGCCACCAAGTATCAAAACATCTCGAGCACTATAATCGTCAATCGCTTCAGCAAATCGGGACGCGCGATTTCGGTCACTTCCCGTCGACTATCGAGCCACTTAAGAGCGAGCGTACCGCCAAGGAAAAATCAGAAATCACCCGCGCGCCCCGCACCTGCCGCGCTGATGCGTCTATTGCTGCCCCGCTCCTTCTCGTATAGTATATGCCCCGACAGTCAGATGAAACATGAGGAATACCTATAAATAATTATAATAAGTGGGAAGAAAGACAAAATCTGTACCTATCTTTGACGATATAATTTTCGGGGTTAGTGAGGGTCCGCGTGCGCTCGCATAGCGGGTAGCTCGACTGGATTAGGTACTCGGCCTGAAAACCTGTTCTCATCGACATAGCAAAGGCATTTACTTGAAATGGCAATTACTCGCTATTCTTATGCTAAATAATGATCCGGAAGTATATGGCACGAAATCCGATGGTTATAATATTTTGTTCCTAAAAAATATATAATACTAGCTTCCGCCCGCGATTGAAAATTGACGCGGGTTGAAAACTATCCTATATTTTAATCCAGTTTAGCATAATAATGGCAAGTAAAAGCCATTTAAAACTAAAATATAATATAAAAATTTCGATTTAAATGTCTATGAGCACCGATTTCTAGCCCAGACATAAAATTAAATGAAAAATGATTTATAATGTATAAAACTCATTATTTAATAAATAGAAAATAAAAAAATATTGTTAAAAAAAAACTTCCGCATTAAAGGGAATACCTCAAAAACAACCGGAGCTATAACTGAAACATGACCTTCCGTTTTTTAGGGTTCCGTAGTCGACTAGGAACCCTTATAGTTTCGCTTTGTCTGTCCGTCCGTCCGCGGATAATCTCAGTAACCGTTAGCACTAGAAAGCTGAAATTTGGTACTAATATGTATATCAATCACGCCGACAGTGGTAAAATAAAAAGTGATTTATTTTATTTTATTAGGGTACCTTGGATAGGTATTTAAAAATGAATAGGGGTTTGCAAAAATCATTTTTTGATAATGTTAATATTTTCGGAGATAATCGCTCCAGGAGTAAAAAAAATGTGCCCCCCCCCCCCCATCTAACTTTTCAACCGTAAGATTTGAAAATATGTAAAAAATCTCAAAAAAAGAACTATAAAAACTTTCTAGGAAAATTATTTTGAACTAGATAGGTTGAATAGTATTTGAAAAAAAAATACAAAAACTACGTAACCCTACCACTGAGCGTAGCTCCACACGCTCTTGGCCGTTTTTTTTTTACTTAATCACGTAAGGGTTGTAATTTAGCATAATAATGGCTAGTAAAAGCCTAAAGCAAAAAAAAGCTATAAGTAATCGAATTTATACTTTTGTGTGACATGTCTAAAATACTACTAATAAATCCACGGTTAAATTCACGTATTAAATGTGACGACAGGCGACATGTTTCGAACTCTTCGGGAGTTCTTCTTCAAAACAAACATCGAAAACACTCATCCTGAAGAAGAACTCCCGAAAAGTTCAAAACATGTCGCCTGTCGTGTCATTTAATACGTAAATTTAACCGTGAATTTATTAGTAGCATTAAAAAAAACTATAATATATTATGAAAACTTCGATCATGTCTATGAAAGCCAGATTTTCAGGACACTGTGTGGCGGCCAAATTTTTCAATTCTGATCTCGGATCCGTACTTGGAGACAATGGAGACGCTTTGGCCCTTTAGTTATCAATTTTGAACAAATTAAAGAAAAACTAAAATTGTGTTTACTTTTTTTAATATAGAAATGTCCAAGTTCGCAGGCAATAATTGTTGGAATCTGCACCCTCGATAACCCTAAAAGCGACACCCGTGATGACTTTAAAGAAAGACAATGTCAATAATTACACGGTTCAACCCACGTATTCAATATCACTACAGGCGACATGTTTCGAACTCTTCGGGAGTTTTTCTTCAGGATAAGTGTTTTCGATGTTTGTTTTGAAGAAGAACTCCCGAAGAGTTCGAAACATGTCGCCTGTCGTGACATTTAATACGTGAATTTAACCGAGGATTTATTAGTAGTATTTTAGACATGTGTGAATTTAACCGTAGATTTATTAGTAGCATTATATATTATGAAAAATTCGATCATGTCTATCAAAACCAGATTTTCAGGCCACTGTGTGGTGGCCAAATTTTTCTATTCTGATCTCGGATTCGTACTTGGAGACAATGGAGACGCTTTGGCCCTTTAGTTATCAATTTTGAACATATTAAAGAATAACTTCAAAATAGTGTTCACTTTTTTAAATATAAAAATGTCCAATTTCGCAGGCAATAATTGTTGGAATCTGCACCCTCGATAACCCCCTAAAAGCGACACCCGTGATGACTAAAAAAAAAACCCTAACAATATCAATAATTACACGGTTCAACCCACGTATTAAATTGATACCTAGTTCATTATTATTTTATTTATTGTTTTGTTTTTCATAGTTTTTTTTTCTATTTCCGTCTCTCTTTTGTTTTATTATGTGTTACCGTCTGGGAAATCACTGGATAGTTCCATCGGAAGATCAGCGCTGGCAATCGCGCCAGCGCCACGCTGAGATGGAACCATTTCGTGCAACACTCTTTTTTTTCCATGTACCTATTTTTACTGTTTTTTATATCTGTTGTGGTTGTGCTGTCACGAATAAATGTTTACTATTCTATTCTAAATGTCACTACGGGCGACATGTTTCGAACTCTTCGGGAGTTCTTCTTCAGGATGAGTGTTTTCGATGTTTGTTTTGAAGAAGAACTCCCGAAGAGTTCGAAACATGTCGCCTGTCGTGACATTTAATACGTGAATTTAACCGAGGATTTATTAGTAGTATTTTAGACATGTCTGAATTTAACCGTAGATTTATTAGTAGCATTATATATTATGAAAAATTCGATCATGTCTATCAAAACCAGATTTTCAGGCCACTGTGTGGTGGCCAAATTTTTCTATTCTGATCTCGGATTCGTACTTGGAGACAATGGAGACGCTTTGGCCCTTTAGTTATCAATTTTGAACATATTAAAGAATAACTTCAAAATAGTGTTCACTTTTTTTAATATAAAAATGTCCAAGTTCGCAGGCAATAATTGTTGGAATCTGCACCCTCGATAACCCCCTAAAAGCGACACCCGTGATGACTAAAAAAAAAACCCTAACAATATCAATAATTACACGGTTCAACCCACGTATTAAATTGATACCTAGTTCATTATTATTTTATTTATTGTTTTGTTTTTCATAGTTTTTTTTTTCTATTTCCGTCTCTCTTTTGTTTTATTATGTGTTACCGTCTGGGAAATCACTGGATAGTTCCATCGGAAGATCAGCGCTGGCAATCGCGCCAGCGCCACGCTGAGATGGAACCATTTCGTGCAACACTCTTTTTTTTCCATGTACCTATTTTTACTGTTTTTTATATCTGTTGTGGTTGTGCTGTCACGAATAAATGTTTATTATTCTATTCTAAATGTCACTACGGGCGACATGTTTCGAACTCTTCGGGAGTTCTTCTTCAGGATGAGTGTTTTCGCGGCGGTGTCGCTTGAATCACGACAAGATTCAAGTGACACCGCCGCGAAAACACTCATCCTGAAGAACTCCCAAAGAGGTCGAAACATGTCGCCCGTAGTGAGTTGAACCGTGTAATTATTAGTATTAATTCAACATGTCTCACGAAAGTTTAAATTGGAAAAGCAATGTCCTTATATCTTTTTTTTTAAAATCCGCATCAAAATCCGTTGCGTAGTTTTAAAGATCCATAGATACATAGGGACAGACAGTCGGAAGCGACTTTGTTTTATACTATGTATGATAGTGATAGTGATAATCTTTCATAAAGTAAATACACGATCGACAGAAAAATGTTCGTCGAGTTTTGCATGTACTGCACAAATTATTCTAAGAAGCCGGTCACCGACCGATCGCTGCGTAATCTTATGGTTGTATTTTGAACTTTAACATCTACATGTTAAGGTCGACTTTTAAATATATTATTTCAAAATGTACCAAAATATCTATTGGAATGTAATGATACGTTCATTCACTGGACGAATATACTGGGTCACAATATTATTGAAATAATTATGTTCACCGTGCTGTCGTGAGAGCACAGAACGTAGTCCTCTCGTCTCAGCGGAGCGATTGCGACTGACTCCGCCCGCGAACGGCAACAAAAGATATACAGAACCGCACGAAACACGCGACGGGAGAAAGGGTATCGCGCTAAATAAAAAAGGCCTATACGCCAAATACGTTTCACCTCAATAAGTCTGAAAAGGGACTACATAAAAATACCCCGCTAGTACTTTCATTAGGTAATGTGAAAAGCTATTATACACTCAACTTTTACTTAATTTATATGCACGGGAACCTCACACTATTGAAATTGAGTAAAAATAAGACATGTTTTGGAGGTTCTTTTCTATCGAGGCAATTTTGGTTTTGTATGGTTTTATTCAGACGATTCAATTGCAAATATGATGTAGTTTTGGTATGTTCTTTTTCCTGGCATTCGCTTTAGTTTGTCATAGGTAAATATTCAATCTAAGAACCCCGATTTCGCGGAGCGCCCCCTCTTAACGACTCCTGACGCGATTCAGAACGTGTATCGACTCATCTAGAATAAGTTCGTGTAACGGCGGCGGCAAACATGCTGGTCTGTCTCAAAGAGAAGGAAAGGGACTGCAATATTGGTTTCTTTGAGAAAGGGGTGAGTTTTTTAAAGAGTAGCTAAAGCGCACGCTAGTCCCCTGGAGCAGACGTCCGTAGGCAACGGTAACCGCTTACCATCAGGCGGGCCGTATGCCTGACGTGGTACAGTCAAGTGTAAAACTATGGGTGCAATAAACTTACTCATAAATATGTCCCATAACTCAAGCTCGCTGCGGTAGCTCTGGCGACCAGCAGCAGATCTAAATGTCAATTTTTAAATGGAAAAATGTCAGTTAAGACGTCCTAACGCGTGTTCGAAACGTTACGTGATTACCCCACAGGACAACAACAATCTATAGAGCAAGTAGTGATGTCATTACACTTGTACTCATATGTGTCAGTGTATCTGGAAAGGTACCTTGTTTCAGGTATTGAGTTATGCATAGTTCCAATGGTTGTTGCATAGTGTAGTGTAGGTGGAACCACTATTTTTATATAATTTTTTGAATTTTCGACTTCCGAAATGCTCAAGTTGAGAAAATTGCATTTAAAGTTTCTAGTGGCAAAAAACACACTTCTACTTCGAAGTTACATAGTGGAGGGTATAATCATAATCTTTGAATGTTACAGAATTATAATAAAGGTGAATTGTGTAAAAATACATGTTAATTATTCTGATTTCTTAGGTTGAACATGCCAGGGTGGAAGAAACACGAAAGTGTTAATTATACCCCATTCATAAAATAACGAGATTAAAACGTTTTTATTACGAAACGATTAAAAATTAGTTTCTTATCATAGTTACATATTCTATGGTATTTTGGGACAATTGAATGAAAGAAAACTCCATAATCATAAAGACATTTTTACCGCATTTTTAACAGTTACAAAAAAGATCACTTATAATATTAAAAACCAACAAAATAATTTGTATATTCATGCTACGAGTATATCACAAGATCAAATGGTATTTAGCGTGGTGTACCACAATGGTATAATAGAAATGGTGTTAAAGCAGTTTTTTTTTACAATAAAGTTTAGTGACTCGGTCGAAACTTTTGTATGGAAACGTAACTAGGGTACCTTGTCACGACATTTACTAAACTTTAGTAACTTAAACTCGAAGATCACTATTTTAGTACCTATAATGCAAGAAATATCTGTAACAAAATGTTATTTAGGATAATTATAGCGGAAATCAATGTATTCTTATTTATAAAAACTTCTGTTTTAGTCGTGTAAGACATCAAGTTTAGCATTTTACTAAACTGGGTACCTTGTCACGCTAAGTCATTATCTTACATAAATGGAGTAACTATAAAAAATAACTCAATTGTGTACATAACTGCACCTAATTTATGATTTATCAGTCTTTCAATAGTATTTCATACAAGAGTCATGCAAGTTGAATGTTTTCTTATAAAAAACATTAAGTATTTTTTTTTGTTCAAAAAATTATTTTGCTATAGACCGATCCTATACCTACCTTATCTTAGAAAGAGGTAGTTGACTACCCGCGATGGAAATATTGACAAAATTATTCAAAATTTAAAGGCTTTTAAGACATGGCGTGACAAGGTACCCTGACTACTAAACTTTATAGTCGGAGAAATATACTAAAAAAACATAATTTTACTGATATTCTTGTACACACGTGTTCCTTAGGATGTAAATAACCCAATTATAACACAAACCCATTTTGGCACTTTTTCACCAGCTTCCACAAAAACTCATGTAACTCGGTAACTAGATGTCGTGACTAGGTACCTTTCCAGATGCACTGACTTGATAAAATATTAAAATCAAAATAATTAATTAATAAATAAAGCTTAATACACTCTATGTCTACATCTACATCTACACTAATCTGCACTAATATTATAAAAAGGAAAGATTTGATTGTTTGTTTGTTTGTATTGAATAGGCTCCGAAACTACTAGACCGATTTGTTAAATTCTTTTACCATTAGAAGCTGACATTGTACCCGATTCTACGTTCACATGGCTTAACTAGCCTAAAACTAAATTGTCTAATTTTTAGACGTAATTTAGGCGGCAGATTAACAACAACATATTTAGAATAGCATTTAGGCAGCTAAGTAAGTTGTATAGACCGCCTAAAATAAGAAACGTCAGATTGAAATTAGCGCTGTCATTTGATTATGACAGCTGCTCATAGAATAGCAAAGTGTTTTAGCGACAAAAAAATAAAATTAGGAAGTTTAGAGGCCACTGTAGAATCGGGTCCATTATCCCTGATGAACTTAGGCTACTTTTTACCACGGGAAAATGCTTAATTTCTACGGGAAAACGGGTAATCCCTGCGAAGCCGGGCCGGGCAGCTAGTCAATGATATGTAGCTGCGTACTTGTAAGGTACTACCCCAGTTGGACTGCTTGTAATATATTCGAGCTACGCGTAATAGTTAGTTTCATGTGCTCTGTCTACCCCTTTTGGGAATAAAGGCGTGAATCTATAATATTTAAATTAGGAAACTCACTCTAAAAACATTGACTTACCCGCGTAGCCCGTATATTTTCAACATATACCAAAGCCTATATTGATACAAGTCAGGCCCTAAGTAAATCAACTGGCTTGACGCAGGTATGCATCAATTTGCGTACTGTGTACATTCCTCCCCCGTCCAGTCCACTCTTGTAAACATTGTGAGCGATCTGTGTGCTTGTTTGCCACACGTCGTAATAACCTAGAGGTCCCTTTGGACATACGGCGTTCCCTATCGAAGTAAGTCTATTCCGTAGAAGGTCGTGTGCGGTACATCATTCCGGAGACGCATTTGTCTGAAAGTATTTTTATTCTGAAATTCGTAATCCTGTATATGCTATGTTCGGTGAAGAAATTTTAGATTTTTCAGGATTCTACTTAATATTATTATATTATTCTACTAATATTATAAAAGCGAAGGTTTGGATGTTTAGTTGTTTGTTACTCAATCGCGCTTAAACGGCTCTACCGATTTGGATGAAATTTTGCACGAAGATAGTTTATAGCAAGGATTAAAATATAGGATAGTTTTATCCCGGTCCAAGCAGACGAAGTCGCGGGCGGAAGCTTGTATATTGTAAATGCTAAACATTTGATGTTTGTTACTAATCGCGCTTAAACGGCTCTACCGATTTGGATGAAATTTTGCACGAAGATAGTTCATAGCATGGATTAAAATATAGGATAGGTTTATCCCCGTCCAAGCAGACGAAGTCTCGGGCGCAAGCTAGTTTACTTCATAAAGAAAACAGGCATTTCCTTTTATTTTAGCTATTGATATTTGGGGTCGTGTTCGTTCTTAAAAATGGAATCTAGGTGTTCGTAGCAACTCTTCACCATAGGTTACAAATGCCAGGTACAGTAAGAAGACTACGATATTTGGACGTTTTTAAGACTGGAATTGAGGCGTCCGCAGTAAGTACACCGACCATCAATTACTCGGGCAAAAACGCCCAATTATGCAAATTTGCCGCGAAGCTATATTTCAGGGGCGGGGATGGTTTGGCAGATGGGAAAACCCATTTACTTGGATTGTTAGCTTTGTTGGGTAAAAGCTATACTTCGCATTATACATTATTATCGGTTAACGAATCAGCAAGTTTGTGTTTAATTTCTGCTTACTTAACTGACGTACGTATTTGGTCATTTAACCGAAACTATACGTCGGAAGGGCAAACGGTAGATTACTTTTCATATCATTTCATTGACGATGGCGATCTGTCTAATTGTGTTATTCGAAGTGAAACAAATAATAAATTTGTATCAGGTAATGATTTTATTGACAACTAGAATAGAAAAAAGACAATTTTGGAAATTATTTATTTGTTAGTTTTTTTAATTGCTCATTTTTATATTGTCATTTTATTAATTAACCGATAAAATCCTACAAAATATCAAACATCAAAAAAAATATAACTTAATGTTTTAATTTGGTTCATTTACATGTGCTCTATAATATTTAAAATAAATCATAAAAAAAGTAATGCATTCTTCATATTCATATCTATAAAATTACTTCTATAGGTGGAAACTAACAAATGACAATTCTTTAAGAAAGCACCAAATAATAGTTTTACAATTAAATAAACAAAAATATATATCAATGTTATTTTTTAAACCGCATTTTTCCTGGAATATATATCCTACGGAACCCTCTTCGCCATCATCTCCACCAATTGCCTGACCGACAGCTGTCATTGTCTTAAAAATATCGTTCTCTTTTGTCCGTGAATAGCTCATTGTTTACTGCGGGACACCTGAATGGCGGGCTTTTTTCCAGAATTAACTTCTTTTGTGCCAAAGTATGTTTGCTGTGAAAGTTTGGACGATTTAAGTAGCTTTGGACAATGGTATTGTTTTGTTTAAATGCGTCGTTATTGTGAAGAATGTCGGTTTTTGACTAGAATTGGGTAGGTATGTGATTTACATATGGATGTTACAGATTTCAAAGTCGCGTGTGCGTACCGCTTGGCTAGAGTGGCTTCTTTACAATAGTCTTAGTAGTAACCCATTCAAGTTCAAGCAACGGTACGTGCGTAGCGGCATTTTCCGCTCCGGAACAGAAATCGCTCGTAGAGACATGACACATATGTCAGTTATTGGCCTTGACTGGGTTAGCAAACAAATGGTATACTCTAGAGGCTTTGTGATCTGGAGAACTTGCGAGCTAGTCTTTCTCAATATTTTTCATGTATAAAACTGAATCAACAAAAAAGACTATAATATATAATTATTGAGCCTGCTCACAAAAATTCACGAAAATCGATTGGAAACGTGACCTGTAGAACAGCCGGGAAACTGGACATCCGGACGTATGAAAGAACTTTGGGCCAAGCTAATGGCCGCTCCACACGATGGGCCATCCCGACCCATAGGACGCAACTATGCGTTAAAGAGCGTAAAACATATTTATGTCTCGTTCTACCGCATAGCCGCGTCCTGTATGATGGGTCAGGATGGCCCATAGTGTGGAGCGGGCATAAAACGGAGAGCTTCGTTCGCTTCGCTCGCTAAACACCATATCATCATCAATATTAAGAGGGCCCGGCCCTCTGTCGTTGCAGCCACAGATATAGATATACATAGATCGCGCAAATGCATCTCTACTTCGCGTGTCCGAACTCGGTCTCCGAGTTGGCCGTCCGACTGACATGCCGCGCGCATCTATTGTGGTGGCCAGTTGTCCGTGAATATTAAGAAAATGCCTTACTGCACAATCGATTTTGCGCGGACAACGGGGAATACACATCACTAATTCGCCCTTGTGACGTCACAGTAGGTAGAAAAAAGTGACACGGTCGGTTTTCATACAGATTGAGGTGTTTAAGTTATCTAGTGTATATCTAACTATATCTGTGGTTGCAGCATTCTCCATTCCAGTCTAGGTTACCATATGTTATCTGTATATTTCCTGTATTTTCCATGGCATTCAGAATATAAATATGAAACATGCTGGGCATTGCCTTGAATGCATTTCTCGCTCTCCTTATACATATCAAAGGACGTGCAACTTAGCATAATGCTTTATCGGGAGCTTTTAGCTTTGATTTTGAGCTTTAAAGCTGGCTTTGAGAGAATAATGCTCAGAATAATATATCGGAGTATTTTCGCAAACTAATCTTAATCATACTCATTACAGTCATTAGCATTACCTATTGCAAAATACTTCCTCATGAAAATTATCATTAGTTCGGTCCATGTTTTCCTTATTTACTATGTCATTTTCGGATAAGCATATGTTTCTTGAGTATACAGCGTGTGCCAGCCATTAAAACATAAATTTTAAGTAATGATGGCTTTAAATGCTCTGAACCGTGTCATCGAATAATTAATAGTTTAAAAAACACTAGAAAAACACGCTTTGAACCTAATCGTGGTCAAAGTTCATTACAAGACTTTTCTAACAAATCCAAACACAGCTATGATACTTACGATGTTCCATCATGAAGTTCCAGTTCATATCTTCCGGCTCCATCATCAGATCAGTTCGACAGTACCATATTATTGTATTGTCATCTGAACTACATACAGCTGCTAATTTTCATGACGCTACAATCCTTGGAAGATGGTTAAATTAGTTACCTTATATTCCATTACATAGTTAGTTACATACAGGTCGACCTAATAAAAGCGTGTTAAAAAAATATATAACAATTACCTTTTCCAATGGAGAGTTATTAATTTTTTAAATATTCTCGAGCAGCAATGTACTACTAACATTTATTTGACGTTTCAGAGACAGAGCTAGTTTCAAATGTTAAGTGGGTGACAGACGTACGAGCTATAAAATCGCGAGTTTAAAATTCGTGAACTTACTCTCCTCGGCGTCAGTGACACACCCAGGCGAGTAACGTCGTCGAGCCGTAAGTACGCGAAACTTACTCGCCCGTCTGTCACCTACTCCAAGCGTTCCGCACCCACAGACTGGACACACAAAATGGCGGCTCGCGGTTCGCGTCAGTGACAGACGTACGAGCCAAGGCGAGCTACGAGCAAAATTCAAACGTGTTGGATCGTCGAAAAACTGGCTCGGCGGTTTTAAAGTACGCGTACTTACGATGACACACAGGCGAGTAAAGTCGTCGAGCCGTAAGTTCGCGAACTTACTCGCCCGTCTGTCACCCACTTTACTGTCAGTTGTTACGTTTGTTATGATTGATTCGTTCATTCGTTCCTATTGGAAGAAGTTGTCTGTGTAAGTGTAATTTCGCTTTTTTCGGTAACCTTGGAATACCGGTTTCATACCGGTAAAACCGTAACCGAAATCAGTCCCTGCTGTAGAAACCATATACTCAGGAGTATATGGTTTTTACCTCTACGCGTTCCCGAGATAAAAGGTATTGACAGAGAGACAGACTGCCAACAAAGAATGATCCTATAAGGGTTCCGTTTTTTTTCCTTTTGAGGTACGAAACCCTAAAAAGCGGCAAGAAAAACCGCATAGTAACTGAAAATGTATGGCAGCGTAATAGGTACTTACAACTGATAGGTTATTTTATAGGTAATATCGTTGCCATATAAAGAATATGAAAAAAATGCTTTTCCATGTGTCGCTATTTGTACCAAAGAAAAAACATAGCCGTGCAGGCTCATAATTCTAGTTAACAGTGATAGCCGAACCGCTTAGACTACGAACTAAAAACCAAAAATGAAGGGCGAACCGTCAACCTTTGTGCGTGTATCTGAATTTCCGAACTCAGGGGTCTATTTGGGCTGAACGTAATGTTTTGAAGGAATTGGTATTTAGTTTTCGCTTCGACGCGCGCTAAGTATAAATAAGGCTGTCACCCAAGTGTCCACCACAAATGTGCTAAGCTGCGTATGCCTTCGACTAAAGACTGTGTATATTATAGATATTTATGAATGGTTGTCTGCACATATATTGGAGATCGGAATACGCAGTTAAGCACTTTTCTGGTGGACATTCAATCGTCATCTACCGTTAGCTTTTCGGTGAAGGAAAACATGGTGAGGAAACCGGTCTAATCCCAATAAGGTCTAGTTTTCTCTCTGGGTTGGAAGGTCAGATGGCAGTCGCTTTCGTAAAATGAGTGCCCATGCCAAATCTTGGGATTAGGTGTGAAAGCGGACCCCGGGCTCGTTCAGGGCACAACCGGGATTAACGCTAGGAGGATGATGACACAGTCTTTAATCTTTATTGTTACTATCAAAAGACACATGTGAAAATATTTTTGGAATGTTGTCTGTATAGATTGGAGAACTCGACTGTACTCGAAATAAAACAACAGGGGCCGTAGACAAGGTTACAATCGACAAGCGCTAACGCCAATAGAAACTAATAAAATGTAGGGAAATGACAGATGCCGACGAAACACTTTTCGTTAACATCTGTCATTCCCCTACATTTTATTAGTTTCTATTGGCGTTAGCGCTTGTCGATTGTAACCTTGTCTAGGCCCCCAGGAAGCATTACAAGAATACGTAGCCAAAGTAGCCAAATTTTTCGAAATGTCTTTATTACTGTAAGAATAAGGGTGTGTAAGGGTTTATTTGGCTACTCTGGCTGCTACTAACTATATGATGCTGACTGTACAAAGGCGAGGGTGTTCTGCCTTTTCTCCGAACTTTTTTTGTTCGAATTTCATTTGCCAACCAACATTTCGCCGATGGTTCACTTTGACAACCAACTATTAGCAAATTTTTGTATGACAACGTTTCATTTGGCAGAAGTATTATAAAGCGGATTATTGTAATGACTCAATACTTTTGGCATACTGATCATTTGTCAAATCTTTCACTAGGCCTAACAACTATTAAACGAATAATGTTTCGTCAGTGTAACAGTGCACTTTTCATATACATATGGGGCAACTTTTTACTTAAACTAAGTAAACAAAGAAAAACAGTTCACAGAGTCCAGTTAGGTGCGACGACGAGCGAAGCGAGGAGGAGTGTTAGGTTCAACTGTAACCCTACAGCGCGCGAGCCGAGCGAGCGAAGCGAGCGTGCCGCGGTAGCGGCCGGCGAAGCGCCAGAACCGACTGTTTTTTTTATTCCTTTGGCATCGCGGCCCGTCATCGGTCAAAAGTCGGTTCTACGATTCGTCACTTAGAATCGACTTTTTATTGTTCATAAACTTTAATAAAAAACCCTGTGTAAGCTATAATTAAAAAACAAAAACCTACCTGTATAAAATTTAAATTTAACTAAATGTATATTATACCGACCAAATCATATTCATAAACCACATGTAAATATTTATTTCAAAAAGTTCCAATTAAAAACCAAGCCCAAAGATAGAATTGCCATCCATTGAGTTGGGAAATGAAACAATTCCATAAAATTCAATTGGAACATGATCATTCGGCAAAATGACATTATGCGAAAAATTGGTTGCGATGTCATATTCGTACATAAAATTTTCGGAGATGATTTAGAGAACCCAAAGGCGAGCTTATCTCTATAAGGGTATGCACCTATTATGTCGCTGTTGCATCTTCCAAAGTGTCCCACGCCCATGAATGTTACAAGACCAAACGCCAATCTAATCCCGTTTCAATACGTTTAGTCAAATGTACTCTCGGTAAACGACTAAAGCTTGCGAGAATGATGGACTGCCAGCGTATCAATAAAACTAGCCTGTTATTCACAAAGCCAACCAGTGTCCAATATAAACTGGACCTTAATCACGAACATTTGCTAGGACGCCAGGGCTCAATTAATATTGGTGTGTTGCAGGCGGGTTGCGAAACGCAATCCAATCAACGTATCGACGGAGCGACGCGGCCAAATTAGTTTTGAAGCCCCTGTCAGCTGGCTGACATAGTGGTCCGTCAGCGCAAAGCCGATATGAGTAACAATATTTGATGCCAGCTTAGTCCTGCTACTTTTTAAGCTATCAAATGCTTATGAATTGTGAGTAAATTGCGGATAATCGACCTGGGCGCTAGATCATGATCCAAATACTAAAATGAAGTATTTACTTAAAAATTTACTTAAATAGGTGCTCATAAAAATATTAAAGACTGGAATAAAATATTCGTGATTTCGCACAAATAAATTGACTTACGGATCAAAACCGGGAAACCAAATAGGCGTATTTCGTATAGACAAAACAACAATATTATTTATTTCATCGTATGGCATATAATCTTTTGGCCTTTAAAGTTTGTCACTCTTTAGTACCACCCAGGGTTGTGATAGGTAGCTCCTGCGGACGCGAGTAACAGGTGTCCCCCCTTTGTCAAGTGAGAGGGACTGTTAGAAGTTCTTATAAGCCGCCCGAAGGCCTCTAACTCGGCTTAACGACTACTGTCTGGACAGCAGCCGGGATCAACTGCTTAGCGTGCCTTCCAAAGCACGGAAACGCTCATTTATATTAACCACTCAAACATCAGGCGGTCACCCATCCAAAGACTGACCGCTGCCATCTTTGCTTAACCTGCGTTATCATTTCCGACTCGCAGGCGCCGCTAGGCTATGAGCGCTTCGCAAACAACAGTTAACAGTTTAGATACCATGATGGGATTATGGATGATACAGTTAGCTTTGCGTCGTTACTGAAAGTTAACACTTAGTGCCAGAAGCCCGCTAGGTGGGTGATCTGCTCCTAGGCGCTTTCCTCTACATACGGAGTTTCCCCAAGTTATCGGCTACGAGCGTAGCGCTACGAAATCTTCGGTGCTGAATGTGTAAAGACTACAAATCCATATTTTTAGATAGAATAGAAGTCAATTTAATTTTCAATTGAGCAGTTACGCTGCTAACGAAATTATACATTTTTTAAATAAAGGAAAAATTGGAAAATCAATGCTCCGAGCCGGATTCGAACCGGCGACCACAGGCATTCGTGGCCCGTCGCTACTAACCAACTGAGCACTGACTGAATATAATTTGAGACGTTGGTGCCGTTAAGAAGCATAAGTCTTCTGGTAGATGTCGCTACACGCCTCCCTAAGGCGTTGTAGGAAGGAACTGATTGAAGAATTTTGGTGCCCGAACCGGATTGTTCCGATAGCTCAGTTGGTTAGTAGCGACGGGCTATGAATGCCTGTGGTCGCCGGTTCGAATCCGGCTCGGAGCATTACATTTTTCAATTTTTCCTTTATTTAAAAAATGTAGAATGCCTCGAGGCGCCCGCGCGCCCCGAGTGCTCGCGCTCTATATTTTCGGCGGTCGGGTAGCCCCATAGCGGAGTGTACCCACCAGCCAGCAATGACCTGCAGCCACAGCTCCTCTGGCTGCTGCATCGAACCAAGGCCAAAAAAAAAAATAAAAAAATGCGACTGTTCTGCATTCTGTGACTAAAGGTTTCCATTTTTGTTCACAGGTAAGCACCATCGCTGATAGCTTGACGCTGATAAGTTAACCAAGGAGTAAGTAAGTAAGCCTTCTATGGCCGTCGATTTATTAAGAAACCCTTACCTGAAAAATCTGAAAATGTTCCGCCCTCAGCTTTCGCTTTAACGGGAGGCGTTTCAACAGCGCGCTTCGGCCACGCGGACCGCGTGAATGAACAGCGTTTCAACAGCGCGCTTCGGTCACGCGGACCGCGTGATTGAAGGCGCGGTAAGGGGCGGACAAAACGCGAAAATACACGTTTCGAAACTTAACTATGACGATTAGCGGCGGAGCACCCATACAAGCCGATTCCCACCTGCTTGCCTATAATTTATTTTTAGGCAAGCCTTTAGGTATGTACCTACTTTTAAATCCTATCATAACTGTTTTGTACCGGGTTGGCAATCGAACATTTTCATGAGAAATTTTCGATTGGCGTAAAAAAGTTTTTTCCTCTAACTGTCTCGGAAAGCCGTCTTCCTCCTTTAAAACCAGTGAGCAAAAACGCATTTTATCCACTAGTGGGGAAAGTAATTTGACCTCGGAGCGTGTTTAAGTAGCTTTTGAGACTTTTGACAGTAACAAAACGTAAAACACTCATGATACAACATTTTCACAGATGATGTATTTCTGTTGCCGCTATAACAACAAATACTTAAAAACAGAATAAAATAAATATTTGAGAACTTTTAAAGAATTGCTTGTTGACTTCATTCAGGCGCTGGGTCTCAAAATGTATCGAAAAATTAAAACCTGACTCGCACTTGACCAAAATTCTACTTGAAATGACTTTACGTTATTATTACTATTTAATACTGTTAAAAAAAGATAAATATTATTATTTATATTAAATAAAGTTGTTTTGCATGTTGCACTTTCGTCGCTACAGTGAGTTGAAAAGTTTTGTGTTACACACGGGTGCAAATGTATTTTACTTCTGGTGTGTTGAAACACTCGCTACGCTCAGGATTCTAATTTAGAACCACTCGCTTCGCTCGTGGTTCAAATATAGAATCTTTTCGCTTGCTTTTGTTTCAATTCCACACTCGCGGGTAAATTACAACTTTGCACCCTTGTATAACAAATAACTATTTTTACACAACCGAACTAGTCTCAAGCTAAGCAAAGTTTGTGCTATGCAAATTTAATACAGATAAATCATATACTTACATAAAATTCACCCATAACTCAGGAAAACGTAATATTCGTGCTCATCCCAGAAATAAATGAACTTCCCGAACCTATTCGTACTAGAGATGGGCCAACTATGGTTTTGGCCGACACGCCGACTAGCCGACTAGTCGGCCGCCTAGAAGGCCGACTAGTCGGCTAGGCCGATTGTGGACTTCGGCTAAGTTCGGGTGCATTCGGGAAACTTCGTTTCGCTATGCCGTCGCGCTGTCTGCATGCGTTCAAAGTACCAAATGTGATAATAAATCTGTATTTGAGTAAAATATGAAACGAATGGTAAAAAATAGCAGTTTAATAGAATTTAACACATTAACACACATTTTTAACATGTCGCCCGTAGTGACATTGAATACGTGAGTTGAACCGTGTATTTGTTAGTATTAATGGCAGTTTACTTACTCTATGTCTCGTTTTCCTGTGATCCATAAAGTGCCGACTAATCGGCACATTTGGCCGACTAGTCGCCGACTAGTCGCCGACTACAAATGAGGCCGGATAGTTGGCGACTAGTCGGTACATCTCTAATTCGTACCCATGACCTCCGGCTTCGTAGGTTAAAGTAGTCTTATTTGTCTTTATATTATGTTACTGTGTTTTCGGTCACGTCACTTATCGTATGTCGGCCATCTTTATATAACCTTGTCGTCGCGTGACGAAAAGAGTTTAAGGCACGGCGGGCTAGCACGTGCCGACAAATATAACAGTCGTATGTACATTTTAAAGCCTTAGGATACACGTTATTGAGACCGTTTTAACCGACATTCAATAAGGAAGATTGTTCGTCGGACTGAGATGTCGAAGCCATGTATGAAATGATTCCAAACTCTTTTTTTTTCCACACCTGCTTCAGTAACGTTGATTGTTGCCCTCAAACTCACTCGTACAATAATGAGGGATTTAAGAGGAATGCCTACCTGCGATTTTCCCATACAAACGGTCTCGACTGTTTTCTCTCTGGTTTTTGAACATAGAGCAATGAATTTTTCAAATAAGATCAATATCATCAATATCTATGCCGCTATGTTTTGATTTTTTGGATATTTTTATTTTAAAGAAACTTACAGCGCCTTGAAAATCGCAAAAACGGCTTAATTGAATTGGCTGCCAAAAAGGCGCAGTATACAAATATGACAACAAATATCAAAAAAATCAAAACATAGCGGCGTAGATTATTTCTTCTTCTAGCAGTTCCAAAATTTGTATAATGATTGGTTGCGTTTTGGAGGAGGAAACAGTCGAGAGCGAAACCTCGATTTTTGAGTTTTTTGCGTGGGATTTTTAGTCCGAGCTGCATTTGTCCTTATCGCACGAATTGGAGCTCCCAGCTCGAGCAGCGCGACAGAAACATTGCATCGAAAATTCGAGATTTGAAAAGTTGCCCAGCTAGGCATTGCTCTTAATGCCCAATGTCACTGAGTTGAAAAATGGTTTTAAGAAATAGTCGGACATGGAGAAACTATAAGGGTTCCTTGTTGACTACGGAACCCTGAAATTGTGTAGAAATCGTGAAAGTTTTTAAATGACTACATTTTATGTTTACAAAATTTAATAATATACCCACATGGCTGCATATATAAACAATGCATTCTGCATATAAAAATATATATAAACTGTATGGAAAATCGCCCATACAAGCCGATTCCCACCGGTAATATAACTCTTTCATAACCTTGTTTGTTCCGGGTTGCCCATCAAAAAATTTCACGCGCCGCCACTGATCTATACTAATACTATAAAGAGGAAATGTCTGTGAGATGGTGATTATACAACGTGTTAATAAAATAACGCAAAACCTGAAAACTGTTTGTTCAGAATCGAGAGTAGAATGCAAAAAAAATAAAAAAAAATTTTTTGACGAGATTTATTTTTTACATTTGTATGGAGCAGGTCGCCCCAGTCGGCCAACACTCCATACAAATGTAAAAAATAAATCTTGTCAAAATTTTTTTTTTTTATTTTTTCGCATTCTATGCTCGATTCTGAACAAACTGTTTTCAGGTTTTGCGTTATTTTATTAACACGTTGTATAAGTTTATGTTTTGGGTAATCTCTGGGCCGTTAATCCGATTTCAAGAATTCTTTGACCTGCATGTAGAATAGACTTTCTGGATATACCAGTTTTTGCCAATACGCGCGGGCAGCTAGTAAATAAATAAATGGATATTAGAGGTGTAGCTGTAGTAGACATTAAATAAAATAATCAATAATGATGTATTTTCTTCAAAAAGGAAGACGAATGTAGTCAAACGGAGAAAAAAGCAACGCAAGAGGTTAAATAACCACAAAGTTAAGTCTCCAAAGTTTTAAGGGGATGCCTTGATTTGAGTCGAGCACGCCCCCTGGACAGAGACACGCTGGTGCCTTCCGCGCACGAGGAAAAGTGATGCAACACTCTTCGGGGATGGCTTTTTTGGACAAATTTCGATGAATACCCAACTTAGTGAAGTTTTATTACAATTTCATAAAGTGACATTCTAGATGAGATAAAATACTATAGTATTAACTTGATTGTGTCGTAAAATGATGTATCGTTTGAGTAGGCTGAGTAAAAAAAGGAAAATACAGACCCAACTTTGGATTTTTTTTCTATCGAGGAAATTTTAAGCAATCATGTATCGATAAAATCAGATGTACAATCATATAGTCAAGAATCATATATCTGAAAATCAGACCTTATTGTTTCTTAATATAGTCAGAACGGCGTTCCAAAGCACGCGATCAGTTCCAACGCACCGCCTTAAGAGAGGGTATGTTCTGTCCCTTTTCCGCAAAATATGAAAACATATGAAACGATTGTAATTTACAATGACGCTCGAGGATCGTAACGTCACGATCTGCTAGCATTTTCTCTTTCTGACTAGCAACAGCAAGAAAGAAGGCAAAAAAATATGCTTAATGACGAAAACCCCATTCAGATACGTCAAAAAATTACGAAGGTAATTTTTTGAGGTATTCGAACGGGATTTTCGTCATTAGGCATATTTTTGAAGTGAAAACTTCTTTAGCGGCGCTGAGCACTTAGGGATGGGGAAAATTGTTAAATACGCGACAGAGTTTTGTGACGTCAGATGTGAAGGAGGTCACTTTTTGATGCTAGGCGATTCGACTTCATTCAAAACTGAACGCTATTCGTAAGAGTATAAAGCCGTTAAACACTTTTTGCAATAGCATATTCTGCAATCAATTTGTAATAATACCAACGCGTCTTTCACCGTTTTGCTATTGAGAAAATTCGAATAGTTCGAATTTGGGCGTTATTCCTAAAGAGATAAAGCTTAGAAAAATATTTACCAACGGCAAAAACAAATTGATATTTTGGTCGCCACCGCCGTCTGCTGTTCTTGCAAATTCGAATAGTTCGAATGTAGACGTTATTCGTAAAGAGATAAAGCTTTGAAAAATATTTGGCAATGGCAAAAACAAATTGGTATTGTGTTTGCCGCCGCCCGCGGGCCATTCGCCTAAATAATTGATAATTGTTTATAAATTTGCGTCAAATTCATTTTTAGGGTGACACCGTAAGATGTCGAGTGACCTGATCGAAAAACTGTTACAATGTTATTGAGTTTTCACTTCTGCCGGCACTCCCGGAGTGCAACCCCGGTCTTGTTTTTTGCCTTCTTTCTTTTGAAGTAATAATAAATTGAGTCTACACCCCTTTTAAATATGGACTCGTGCTAGTGCCATCGAATGTGGTCACATTCGGTGCCAGGCGCTGGCCTACTGCAATCATGTGCAATAAATAATACGGCCCTAAACACACGAACTTCAAATGTTTGTGCTTGAGCATAAGTTTAGTCTTGCGAGGTGTTCCTCGCAACTTGTTAGTTGCGTCCTTTCTTATTTATTAACTAGCTTCCGCCCGCGACCTCGTCTGCGTGGACCCGGGGATAAAATCTATCCTATATTTTATTCCAGGGTATAAACTATCTTCGTCTCAAATTTCATCCAAATCGGTTGAGCCGTTTAATGGCCGGTTCCAATAATCAATCCACCGATAGTTTTCCTTACCGGCACTTACATTTTGACAGATTACCCGTAGACAATGTGTCAAAATGTAACTGTTGGTAAGGAAAATATCGGTGGGTTGATTATTGGAACCGGCCATAAGCGTGGCGAACAAACAGCCAAACATGGCAGCAAAAGGCCAGGCGCATGGCAGTGAAAGTTGACACATTCACTGCCAAGAATCGCTGCGTGCTACGCTGTGCTAGCCGATCCTGTGGTTTTCCTGGTATGTAGCGGAAAGCGACTACGGCGTAGGCGCCCGCTAGACGGGTTCCCGGCAGTGAACCTGTTAACACATTCGAGGCCACGGAACGCTACGTGCGCTACGCCGTAGCACGTAGCAGCGTTTGGAATAAAACTGAATTCTGCCCAAGCGAATGATTATTTTGCAATATCAAACGTTTTTTTAGATTTCTTCCCCTGCTCACTCAAGAGCCTTAACGTTTTAAAAACGATTACTACGGATAGCTAGTCGTATCAACACAACGAGTCCTCGAATCAGTAACGGGTCGGCAACGCGCTCGTGGGTCTTTTTGAATCGCAAGCGTCCATAGGCTACGGTACATGTTTACCATCAGGCAGACCGTATGGTTGTTTGCCACCGTCGTAGTTTAAAAAAAAAAGTTGCTTCTTTCTCAATCTTGTTTGCTCTCTTCTCGAATATGTTGATCCTAGAATAATAGTAGTTCTTAGACTTGGACTTTTTGGAACCTGATATTTAACTGTTACGGGGAATCGTATTAACTTACTGATTCATCGTAAAAATAACTGCCCAGCCTTGTGCCTTTGACGATGGTTTTAATAAGATTTTTCCACGTATTCTGCTCTGGTGTGAGTGATAAAATAGCTATCTTTATTTCTTTACTTAGCTCTGGAATTTATATAGAAAGAAAGAAAAGATGTTTATTCTAAGACGCTACTTAGAATAACACATGGAAAATAATGATTTTTGCTCGAAGCTATCGCGAAGCGAAGTTTTAATCTGAAAAAAGGACTCCCACACAAAGTACCATGTGAATACTTTGACGCTGATCTTCCGTGGATACCCTTACAAGAGAGTGCTTCCTATCTGAGGCAAGATTGATAAAGGATACATATTAATTGATATATACAGGGTGGTCCAAACAGCGACGTCAATCGTTTTTGAAGTGAAAACTTCTTTAGCGGCGTTGTACACATTTTGGGATGGGGAAAAATTGTTAAACTCGCCACAGGTGTAGGAGCGTAGGAGGTCACGTGACCGCAAGATTTAGTGTTGCCAGAATACAAAAAGCGCTTTCAAAACGCGGATATTTAAGATTTTTAAATGAAGATACGGATTTGAGGAATACGTTTATAAAATGTATTATTGCAAAATTAAAATTATTCAAGTTTTCACTTCTGCCGGCACACCCGGAGTGCGGCCAAGTCCTTTTTTTTGGATTCCTTCCACCCACGATTTTTAGTAGTTTTCAAGTTATGATGTTTTTTATGTGTCATAAAAGGAACTTTCTGGATTCATAGACTATGCATCTCATCCGCGTAGCGACTTTGCCTTAGAAGAAGTTATTTATTTTGCACAAAAAGAAAACAATTCCAATCAGAGGGGCAATCACGTAACGTTTCGAACGCGCGTTAGTACAAACAAACGCCAACACTGTTAACTGACCATCCTGTGTTTTAGTCCAGGCAATGAACTGACAACTTCTATGGAAAAAATGTCAATTTTGGAAATAATTTATAATTGCTTTTTTTTTTATGTGTAACGGATTTATTATCAATTAAATAGTTACCCAGTGACAAAATCCGACAAAATTTCAGACATCGAAAAAATGATAAGTTAACTGGCTTCTGAAAAGTCAGTAAAAATATTAATAAATGTTTTTGTCTTTATTTTGGTTCATTTACATTTGCTCTATAATATTCAAGATAAATCGTACAAAAAAGATAATGCATGCTTCATTTAAATCTACATAATTATAATTACTTCCGGGTGGAAAGTTGGTCGGATTCTTGACTAAATCATCTTAGAAAAACATTTTCAAATGAAAGCAACAAAAAAAACGCTATTATAAATTAATGTTTTTCAAAACCGTATTTTGCCTGGAGTATTTATATAAAACCTTATTACAATGCACATAAGGTGCACCGATGGTCAGTTACCTGTGTTGTCGATAGTACAACTCAACTGTGTTTTTTCCATACTAAAAGTGACATTTAGATCTACCTTTATTTAATCGTATGGCATTCATTATTTGGCCTTTTTAAAGTTTGTCACCCTTTAGTACCACCCAGGGGACAAGTGCAGGGTTGTGGTAGGTAGCTCCTGCGGACGCGAGTAACAGTTGTCCCCCCTTTGTCAAGTGAGTGGGCAAAGTCGACTACTAGAAGTCTTTAAGCCGCCCGATGGCCAATAACTCGGCTTAACGACTACTGTCATAGGCAGCAGCCGGGATGCCCGGGATCAACTGCTTAGCGTGCCTTCCAAAGCACGGAAGCGCTCATTTAGAGTAACCGCTCAAACAGGCGGTCACCCATCCAAAGCCTGAACGCTGCCATCTTTGTTTAACCTGCGTTATCGTGTCCGACTCGCAGGCGCCGCTAGGCTATGAGCGCTTCATCATTTAGATCTACCTGACGCGCGTACAATGCGTTAGACTTGCAGACATACAATAGGCATGCGGCCTCATGTTCAAATTGATAACGTAGTGATGCTAAATGGATAGTAAACCATCAAATTATCGTAATAAAGTATGAATTATAAAATGTAATTCAAATCATAAAAAAATGATGCATTTTTTTTTATTGTCCAAGAGTAAATTTAAAGCTGCCAATAGAATCCTTACGCTTTTATAGAAACAAAATTGTATGACAACTATGTACTTAAACGCCGTATTTCGCGACCGAAAATGATACAACTACTTTGTACAAGTGACGTCATGCGTGGGTACGTCATCAGTAATGAAGCGTTTTCCGCTGCCGCCAGCGACGTCAATCTTTGTCTCAATTTGTTGGGTATTTAGGTTCTTTAATTGTAGTTGCTCCCATACAAACATTTGTTCCTCTCCAAAAACTGGTTCGAATGGCATCGTAAAAAAATCTTAGTCCGCATCGCTATTACCTATAATTATACATTCTTTCGGCTGATATGATGATCATTGTTTGTAATAGAGCCAATTGTAAGGAACATGATCTCTCCTCGTTTAGGAAACCCAATTGTTTCTGACTACTTTAAATCTTTGCAAATAAACTCCCCGAATAAAAAAATCCCTAACGAGATTAGGAAGCAATTTATTTTTATTCCCCGAAAATTAAGACAACTTTGAAACTGGTCGCCCGTTTGCGGCTTAATTATGTTGTTTTAGTTAATGTGCCTTGTTTGAGATGTTAATTAGGTTGCTGAGGTAAATGGAGATACCTTTAGGCCGTTTTCAGGGGACGATGGAGATTCGACTTTCTTAAACAGTTCTACCAGAATGATTTTAAACTAGCTTCAGCCCGCGATTCCGTCCGCGTGGAACTCGTTTATATCGTAGCTCCGTACACACTTTCAACCCCTTAGGGAATGTGTCCTTCCCGGGGAGTCAAACTATCTCTATACTAAATTTCATCTAGTTGGTTCAGCGGTTGAAGCGTGAAGAGGTAGGGGACAGCCAGACAGGTACACTTTCGCATTTATAATATTAAGTATGAATATATGTATGTAAGCATGTATGTAAGCACTTTATTGTACACAATAACCGGTTAAAGAATATACATGTCACACAATAGATCAAAGTACAAAGGCGAACTTATCCCTATAAGGGATCACTTCCAGCTAACCTTTGAGCAATTGAGAGGAAGGTAGGTAGAACGAGATAGGCAAACTTATACCGTGTACAAAAACACAGAGAAAATAAAAACAAAACCTAATAGGTATTAGTTCTAAACAAATAATAACTACAACTTGGGAAACATTTTCATTTCAAAGTCCAATATCTCAAACACAGCTGGACAGATTTTCATGAAACATGGCTAAGAACTCTCGGGGTAAAATTATCTATGACACAAAAAAAACTAAACGAAAATCCGTTTGGGAGCTACGACAGATACACAGATACACAGACAGACACGTTAAACTTATAACCTCTCTTTGCTTCGGAGGTTAAAAACTTGCCCAATACATATATATACTCCGAATCGCTAAACTTAAGTGGCAATGGGCGATTCACATGAAGGGTTGAATAAATTCACGGCGTACTCTCTGTTATTCAATAGTCTACGTGTTTCTTTTAAACTTTATAAAAATATGTTTAAAATCCTTCTTGCACGGCAAGCGCAGTGCACAGATTTAACGCAGTAAGTAGATTATATTTCAGCGCTGGTATTCCAGCCTTGTATGTGTGACCTGTTCGTATAAATAGTCATTAATCATCATCATTATCATCATCATCATCATTACTAGGCTAACTAAGGTGGGTAGTGACGCTGCCTACGAAGCTGAAGGTCCCGGGTTCGAATACCGGTAAGGCAAAATATTTGTGTTATCAGCATAAATATTTGTTTCCGAGTCTTGCATGTTTCTATGTATTGTGTCTAAATAGTAACCATAACACCCCGCATCTAACGGTCTCCCGCGACCTTTACCAGGTCATCAGTCCACCCTGTCTATGCACTGCGCCTTCCAATACGTGTCCGCCTCCGAGGACCTATCCGCCACAACATACAGACATTACATGTTTAAAATTTTGTAACATACTTAAATAAAACAAATGCTTATGCGGACATGTCACAACTATTATTTATTCGATATTATTTGCAAGCTTTATTTATTTATTTATTTTTTTCTTGTAATATTTCACCTGCATCGTGACCCGAGGTACTGGCAGAATATCAGTGCTTGCTCACACGAGCAAAGCAAAACTGAGCTAGTAACTTTTTGGCATTATTGCAACGCACAAGTATGCCTTAAATTTAATCTATAAATCTATTTCCATACCACAGTTGTACTTGTTCTTTTATCGTTGTTTTTTTCTGTATTTTTTATTTTCATTTTTTGTTGCAAAATGCCAAATAAATGATTTATCTGTCTAACTACATCCAAGATAGGTTTTATTTTAGTGTTTTGCCTATAGCACGATTGCGTTTTTAAGTTGTATTATGAGAACCCAACGGGGGTAAGACCGGCGATATTAAATCTACCCTTCTCTTTCTAATTTGCACAGAGCGAGTGAGACAGGAGTGACAAAGTCGCACGCGACGCGACTTCACCACTATTTGCGCTAGCCGTCAGTATAAAAGTAGCCTACGTTCATTCCGAAAGTCCATTCTAAATGCTGGTGAAATATCGGAATCGGATGAGAATTTCCGAAGATTACCCCTGGAGACAAACTTACAAAGATAGAAGCAAGCAGACTTTAGAATAGAATAGAATTAGCATTTATTCGTGACAACAAGAACACATGCGACACAAAATATATAGATACTCGTAAGTTTCTCGAAACGGTTCCATTTCAGCATCGTTCTGGCCTAATTTTATCGCAAATTTCTGTGTCTGGTTGCAATAATAACAACTTCTTAGGGCAATCGTTTTATGTATGAAATTCTCCTGCTGTTTGTCTACACTATCTACACTTCTACACTAATATTATAAAGAGGAAAGATTTGATTGTTTGTTTGTGTGTTTGTATTGAATAGGCTCCGAAACTGCTGGACCGATTTGAAAAAATATTTTACCATGAGAAGCCGACATTATCCCTGATGAACATAGGCTACTTTTTACCGCGGAAAAATGCTTCATTCCTACGGGAAAACGAGTAATCCGTGCGAAGCCGGGCCGGGCAGCTAGTACTAAACAAACGTATCCTACTGTTTCATCCTAGCGACTGCGCCAGTCGTTCCCCAGCCATAAATCCAAGCTCGACTGTATACTAAAAACAATATTTGTCATACTTTGACAGAATGCCGCACGCTAGGGCGGGAGAATGTCGATGTTATGTAAATTTTACCTGCGGCGGCACATTTGTATGGCTTATTGCTAATCAATTCGGGCCTGCTATACTTTAACTGCAAATATATCCAACTTATACTACTCGCGAATCCACGGTTAAACTCACTTATTAAATGGCACAACAGGCGACATGTTTCGAACTCTTCGGGAGTTCTTCTTCAGGATGAGCGAGTTGAACCTTGGTTTTATGAGTAGTATTTTAGACATGTCTCACGAAAGTTTAAATGCGAATATCCAACTTATATTATAATGCGAAAGTTTGGACGTTTAAATGCTTCTCAATCCCGGAATAACGGCGAAACGGATTTGGATGTAGGACAGAATTAACATTAAGTTTATATGGATTAAAACAAAGGACACTTTTTATCCGGGAGATTGTCCTATATCAACTTTTGGCGTTAAAAACATTTATTGGTAACCATGGTATAACAACACAGGTACTCTCTTCCGAGACTCGCGAACCACGTGACTGACACAAGCCTACGCCATCATGCTGTTAAATGCCGTTTGATGACGTAGGCTTGTGTTAGTCACGTGGTTCGCGAGGTGTGTGAGTAACAATGGGAACCCATTTCGGGCATATTATATTAATAATACAAGTTACCTAAATAGTTTGCTCAAGAGAAACTGAAAGTATTATTTTAAATCATAAAAAACATTTTCTGTCAATCATCGCTTTGTACTTATACGCATGGTCCAATAACTACGGCCAATTTACGTCGCGTAGACGGTACCATGCGGTTTCCCGCTTTGTAGCGCAAACTTATTGTCATTCTTTTATATTTTTATTGCAATGTGTGCGTTGCCCGCCGCGGTTTCACGAAGGTTCCGACGGTTTCATATTCATACTTTATAAGTATAATATTGTGAAATGCTGACGTACCATGTAACGATCATGCTACATTATGGTTAATAAATAAACTAAACTAAACTAAGACTAGCGCTGGTAATCGCCAGCACGATGCCGAGATGGGACCGTTTCTTGACGTGTTTAATTTATATTTTTATTCAATGTTTGTCGTTTTGTGTCTCACGTATAAATGTTTTTCTTTCTTTGAAATTAGCTATGAACCGAGAAAACTGACAGCTTGTTGGTAGCAGTAATAGCCGTCTTGCTAGAGTTGCTAGTAGCACATACTTGCTAATAAGGGACTAATTTATTATTTCCGCTGTGACTGTTCCGAAATAAATACATTTTCTACTCAGATTTCTAGATAATCAGTTCATATAACATATCTATGACTCGAGAACTAATATCGATATAGAAGTCTTAAATTGCTATGTGACGTCACTAGTCGAGGCTTAAACAAAGAAAAACGTCTCAGGAACGCACCTGGGTGCAGCCTGATACTTACCTGTTATGAGATTTACTCGCTCGGTTAGGTATCGTTTAAGAGGATTTGGAGTTTACCTCGTTGTATCGACTTGTAAGGCATTCAGCTGGGTGGCAAACTGACCGGGCGAGCATTTATAAAGATTGTAAAGTCAGCATCAGAAATAGCTAAGCAAAATAACACTCTCAAAATGACCTACACGTACACTACAGAATACAGATCTTTATTGGTAAAAAATAAATTTTACAAGTCAATAGGTTAGGTACTGTTACATGGTCATCACCTACCACTACCTTATTCCCTTGACATTAGAGAAGAACTCCCGAAGAGTTCGAAACATGTCGCCCGTAGTGACTTTAGATACGTGAGTTGAACCGTGTAATTATTAGTATTATACCATTAGGGTTCTTAAGTTTCAATAAAAAAGAGGTATTTACATTTACGATCTAAACAACAATTTAATTACTTTTCCACACATCGGTTTCCACGGTTGTAAAGTTGTGACGTCATAATTTTGTGTTAATTAGTATGAGCCTTTTTTCGATCGATAGCTATGTCTGCTTTCGACTCCTATTTGCCTTTGGTTGTACTATAATTGAACGAGCGAGCAAAGCGACCGACGTTCTCCGTTTCAGCTTGGAGAAAAATTATTTCTCATGTCCGGCTCTCCGGCTTCTCTACGAGTCGCATTTGTCAACCGTTTCTCGTGAAATTTTGTGTGTGTTTTGTCGATTCAGGTAATGAAAAAACAACCTTCTCTCAAAAATATAATTTTTGGTACAAGCTTTTATTGCCGACTGTACTTTTCTGTATACCATCATCAACTACTCATTGAGACGATTCTAACGAGCCCAAACTCAACGGGGTTACGTCGGTTAAGTACTGAATTCCATGGCCACCTTCTGTCTCCGTCATCAGATCAGCTCGATGGTACCATAATATTGAATTGTCATCCAAACTATACTTACACCCAAAATTTCAGCTCAATCGGTCACCGGGAAGTGAATCAAATATGACTTGTAAGATTTGATTACAGACAGACAGACAACGGGACAAGTGAAACTGAATAAAAGCTGCTAAAAACAGACTCGCCAGCTCTACAGCATACTATTATTTCGTCACTAGTTGTAGTTGGTTCCATACCTACACACATTCGATTCTTTCTAAAAACTAGTTAGAATGGCATCATGAAAAAAAAACAATTACGAACTCGTTTTTTAAGTCGGATGCAAAGTATACCTATATAAAGACCCCACCTCCTGTATTGTGCGCTCCGAAACCGTTCGCTCAAGACACAGGTGGCGTGCACAAACAATTGCCATAGTATTAATTTTTATTTATACGTCTTTATTGCCTTTATTGGCTCGCCATGCAAATCTTAGGGGGGACGTTTATTATGCGGCATTAAGTGAGCGCGCGAGGGATTTTAGTTGTACATTACATGCCTAGGGAGAAAATAAAGGATGTCTTGCCGGTGGCCGGGGCAGATGGGATTTTTTGACGAAGTATTTGGTAGGTTTTAAGGGCTGGGATGACGTATATAATATCGTATAACTAGCGTGTTTGCCCGCGATTTCGTCCGCATGGATCTCGTTTATAACGTATAGCTCCATACTTTTCGACCCCCATTTCACTCCCCTAGGTCCCGCGATATAAACTATCATATGTCCTTTCTGGGACTCAAACTATCTCTATACCAAATTTTATCTGTTTACGCGTGAAGATGTAACATACAGACCTTTCTCATTTATAATATTACTAACATCTGCCCGTGACTCCGTCCGTGTGGAACTCGTTTATATTGTAGCTCCATACCAATATTCACCCCCCATTTCAGTCCAGTAGGGGATGATTTTCGGGATAAAAGCTATTATATGTCCTTCCCCGGGTCTCGAACTATATCTATACCAAATTTCATCTAACTCGGTTCAGCGGTTTAAGCGTGAAGATGTAACAGAAAGACAGACCGAGATATCGAATTTATAATATTACTAGCCTCTGCCCGCGACTCCCTCCTCGTGGAATTTTTTTAATCGTAGCTCCCAATCTTTCATCCCCCATTTCACTCCCTTAGGGGATGAATTCCGGGATAGTTCTTCGCGGGACTCAAGCTAATCTCAATACCAAATTCATCTAAATCAGAGGCAACAAACCAGCCAGACGCACTTTCGCATTTATAATGTAACTAGTTCTGTCCGCGTGGAACTCGCTCATATTGCAGCTCCATACAATCTTTCACCTCCCCTCCCTAACCCTCTAAGTCTTCACGTACGTGGTCGCCACTCGAGAACTATTCCGCCCTGCACGGCTATCAAACGACGCGCTCTCTCGATTTTTCTCGCACTATCCGTCTCTCTTATTAGAACACTTAGAACAAGAAGGATAGTGGACGGAGGGATAGACATCTATATTCAAATGTATGTGTATGTATGTATTAATAGCTAGGTATATATTTATATATCATATTATATTATATGGTATCGTATTCTACTATATTATTCATCCCATAAAGAGTTTTGTTTTAAATTAAGTTGCACTGCCCACATTTTATCTGCTTTGCCTTAAGGTTGACTGGTTGAGAATGCTTTATAGCATTAAGTCCGCCTTTTGTACCATAAGACATTCTTTTGTGCAATAAAGATTAAATAAATAAATAAATAGTGCGAGAAAAATCGAGGGTACGTCGCGGCCGTCTCATGACAGACGTGCTGGATGGATTCATGGGAATCCCAGCATATCATGTCATTTGGAACGTGGGAAATCTCGATTCAAACTATCTTCAACTCATTCAAATTGCTCCTGAATTGTATTTGACAGACACAATTGTATAATGCCCAGATTGCACTCGACGCGTGTCCACTGTTCAACGGTCAACGATACGGCATTGATTGTAGGAAGTGGAATTATTTCATTAGGCCAGTTTAGAATCTATTGGCTGCTTAAACTTTTGCGAGTACTTCAGTTAGAGTCCAGTAAAACTAGTTGCTATGAGAGCTGAAGAAGTAGCGAGCCTATTTAGGAAAAAAAAAACAAAATCTGAACGGACCAATATATGCCGAATTACAGTTTTGAGTTTTCTAGTAGTAAGGGGACGGACGGACGGACACAGACGGACATTGCGAAACTAAGGGTTCCTTGTTGACTACGGAACCCTAAAAAAAACCTTTTTTATTGACGTACCTAATTGGTTGAAATGTGTAAACCCGATTGATAAATTGCTGCAGAGGCTGTATTGTTATTTTTTTTTACAAATTCTGCTTAAAAACATCTATAAAAGAGCGTATCTTATATATAGAAAATGCTGAAATGAGAGGAGTAAAATCTGAGTGGGAGGGAGCTTTAAAAGGTTCTGAGAAAGACTTTTGTTTGGGAAAACGCCCAGTATCGTTTACTGAGTGGGTTAAATAGGGACCAGCTTTGGAAATGATTTCTTGGATATAAAGTATACATTATACTATTCACAATTTCTCAAAAGAAAGTGTAATTATATATTTGCTCTTGCCTTGGGAAAACAGGCGTTTATCCTACTCATCATCATATCAGCCGAAAGACGTCCACTGCTGGACATAGGCCTCCCCCAAAGAGTGCCAAAGCGACCGGTTTATCCTACTATCCTACTAATATTAAAAATGCGAAAGTTTGGATGTTTAGATGTTTGGATGTTTGTTACTCAATCACGCTTAAACGGCTCTACCGATTTGGATGAAATTTTGCACGTAGATAGTTAATAGCCTGTATTAAAATATAGGGCAGTTTTTATCCCGGGCCAACGCAGACGAAGTCGCGGGCGGAAGCTAGTTAATAATAAATGAAAATGAGCTAGCGAAGCGAACGAAGCTTGTTTCAGCTTGGACCAACATTCTATTGTATGTCCAGTTGTCTGGCTGTTCTCCCCTTAAAGTCGCATTTCTCAACCGTATCTCGTGACATTTTGTGAGCCGGTTCAATAATTATTTTGACTCCGTCCGCGTGGAACTCGTTTATATCGCAGCTCTATGAAAACTTTCGCCCCTCATTTCACCCCCTGGACGATGATATCCGGGATAAAATCTATCCTATGTCCTTCCCCGGTATTCAAACTATCTGTATACCGTTCATCTAAATCGGTTCAGCGGTTTAAGCGTGAATAAAAAAAAGTTTTGTGTACACTTTGTATATAATTTCAGTACAAAGTGTACCCTAAACTTTTGCTCTTGAGTGTATTTGTATGATTTTAGTGTTGGTACATTTTTCGAAAAAACTAAAGCTTTTTGAAAAAAAGACGGGCTTTCTAGTTCCACAGTTCACAGCCACATGTTATTAAGTTATGAATGCTTCAAGTGCCGATACGAGAATTTGATTTTTATAGATGTATAATGGGAACTGACTTCGTCGTTTCGTTGATAAATTATCAGATAATCTAAAGGTATAGAGTCATCTCGAGAGGGGAGTTGTTATGTCTATTATCATCATCATCAACATATCAGCCGAAATACGTCCACTGCTGGACATAGGCCTCCCCCAAAGAGTGCCACAATGCCCGGCCCAGCGCCACCCGCATCCAGCGGACTCTCGCGACCTTTACCAGGTCATCAGTCCACCTTGTCTTGTCCACCAGTCCATCGGTCATAAATACCTATAATTTAACCAATATTTTTTTTCTGTAACAAAGCTGAATTTACTACTTAATTCATGTGTTTTACAAAAGGCATCCTTATCCGAGCGATCTCTCCCAGTCACGTGATTAAAATATTACAGTGACATGGAGTGTACCGAACACGACTTGTGTCATTAATGATTTTCAATAGCTATCATTTGTAAACCAAGTATCGTAGAACCACAATCTATGCATTGTATGGAGTATTGTATCTTGAGTGAAAACGAGATGTAAAATGTATAGGTCTTGCCCAATTCATGATGCATCGTGGTCGATTGCGTAACGTTTGATAGATCTGAATGATGATCTTTTTATGTCGATGTGACAAATTAACGTTATTACAAAGTTATGTCATTGTTAAATCTGTCAAAGTGTTAATTAAGTCATAGTGTAAATCTACCTCTAGGCTACCGTAGTTTATCTAGTTTGGCTGTCAAGCGGCGGTCGTGGGTCCGAATCCCGGCTCGTACCAATGAGTTTTTCGGAACTTATGTACGGAATATTTACCGTTAGCTTTTCGGTGAAGTAAAAACATCGTGAGAAAACCGGTCTAATCCCATTAAGGTCTAGTTTTCCCTCTGGGTTGGAAGGTCCGGTGGCAGTTGCTTTTATAAAACTAGTGCCTATGCCAAGCCGAGCTCCGCTTAGGGCAGAACCGGGAATAACGCTAAGAGGATTATTTAAAGTGTAAATTTCAGGAAAAATACTATGGGCTGTTATTCATTTTGTAATAATGCCAACGTTAACTAAAGATATATGACAACAGTTATTTTGTCTATAGAAAACATTTACTTTACATCATAATAATTTTTAAAGATGGAAAAAATAAATCCGGCGAAAGAGAGTATTTAAGTGCCTAAAAGGAAAAATAATTTGACTATATTTTATTGTGTTTATAAAAAGGTACCTATCAAGTCAAGACTAAAGAAAGTGTGATTTCTTTTGCTTTAATACGCTTTTTAAACCGACATTTTTTGTCAAGTTGATATTCTGCTTAATGTCTGTATTGCGGCCGATCGTTAATGACCGAAGTAATCATCATTATGATACTGTCATTTGTTAAGTAATTGTTCGGTGTCGTCCCCCTGATTGTATTTGTATCCGTCAATTACATTAAGTTTATTTTAATCGAAGCGATAGTGTAGAATTTAGTTTGTTAAGTCGAGTTCGTTAAAATGTGATCATGACATTATTTGTTAGTAATTTTAATGTTGCTTGGATATTTTTGAACCAGTGGGAACGTACATAAATGTTCCTGAACTCGACTGTACACTCAGCATTAATATACTAGCAGCCAAAGTAGCCAAT
This sequence comes from Epinotia ramella, assembly GCA_947578815.1. Taxonomy (NCBI): domain Eukaryota; kingdom Metazoa; phylum Arthropoda; class Insecta; order Lepidoptera; family Tortricidae; genus Epinotia; species Epinotia ramella. Next base: position 3,738,864 of record OX388227.1, on the reverse strand, counting down.
ACGGGTGTAGACTCGAAAATTATTATTACTCCAAAAGAAAGAAGGCAAAAAAATATGCCTAGTGACGAAAATTCCATTCAGATATCTCAAAGAATTACGAACCTACAACCGTTTTAATATTGCTTGTTAGAGAGAAAACGCAAACGGTGTGTGACGTCACATTACAGGATGCTGCCGCCGGGGGGCCGCGTCGACGGCGGCGCCGACCACGATGGGCGCGGCACGTCGCCGTCTTCTGTGACGTCACATTCTTCCAGCGTCATCGTTTCATATGAAGTTGCGTTTTGCGAAAAAGGGACAGAACATACCCCTTCTTAAAACTTTGGACACTTACAACTTCGTGATTATTTAACCTTTTGCGTTGATTTTTCTCCATTTGACTACATTATTTTATCCTTTTTAGAAAATATGACATTATTGATTATTTTATTTAGTGTGTGTAGTGTGTGTGTGTGTGTGTGTGTGTGTTATTATGAAAAAAAAAAAATAGTTTATTAGACAAAAAAAGAATACAATATACTTATCACGACCCTGTGTCCTGAGCTAGGCTGTATATCGTATCGTCTTGTCTTTATGGATTATGACTGTTGGAGTAAAGATGTACCATATGTGTGGGTACTTTGGCTGCTAATATCTATATGATGACATTGATGACTGTACAGTTGCCATTCATCACCGTCCTCCTAGCGTCCTTCCCGGTTGTGCCCTAAAGGAGCCCGGGGTCCGCTTTGACACCTAATCCCAAGATTGACATAGGCACTAGTTTTACAAAAGCGACTGCCATCTGACCTTCCAGGCCAGAGGGAAAACTAAACCTTATTGGACAAGATTGACATAGGCACTAGTTTTACAAAAGCGACTGCCATCTGACCTTCCAGGCCAGAGGGAAAACTAAACCTTATTGGAATTAGACCGGTTTCCTCACGATGTTTTCCTGCACCGAAAAGCTAACACTAAATTAAATGGAAAAACTCGTGGTACGAGCCGGGATTCGAACCCACGACCGCTGCTTGACAGCCGCATGTCTGTACCACTAGGCTACCGTAGTTAAGCTACTATAGCCTAGAGGTAGATGTACACTATGACTAAAATTTATGATAAGACACGGATTTAGAACACTTTGACAGATTGAACAATGACATCACTTTGTGCCAATTAGTTAGTGACATAAAAAAATAAAAAATAAATAAATAAATAACTGCCTACGAAGCATAAGGTTTGAATAGACATGGGGGATAAATAACGTCACGGTGACAAAGTCACCGTCACGGCCGCCACTCGCCGTCAAAAGATGTCACTGTGACTTTTCACAAAAGCACAACGTTAAAGAATCACATACGTTCCTACTGTTCCTAGCGCAGTCTCTGTTACTCAAATTGCATACTTTAAAAAAAAACTCAAAAGTCAAAAAAACGTTCATTTCAGGACCGTGACTTATCACAAATATCATGCAGTGACACGAGTAACAGACGTGACAAAGTCACTTTCACTGTGACTTTTTTTGGAACGGTACCGTCAGTAACTGATATCAAAATGTAACGCTTTTCCCCATCTCTAAGTTTGAACCCCTCCCCCGTCCGCCCGATTCCCGCGACCTTTGTGCCGGTCTACCCACGCTGTCTAACTTGTTTCATACCGCTATGTGAAACAATCTACAATAGTAGTTTATGCAACTGATACATAATCAGAGGCCTTAAAATACGAGTGTGGTTTTATGAAACGAGCGTCAGCGAGTTTCATAATAGGATCACACGAGTGTTTTAAGGCCAAATTATGTACAGTTTCATACACTACTTTATCTACACACATATCATAAGTACTCTAAGATGGGTTCAGAAGCCGTAGGGAAATGACCTGCATTGGTACTATAGTGCTACCTGTAAAATATCTTTGTTGCAATCGTGGCTGCATTTACGATATCCGGCGGAGTGTGCATATCGTTCTCGGAGTCACTACTACTCATATTTTCAACTAAAATGTGAGTTACAAACAACTTTTCACAATTCTACTTTCGTAACAACAAAGAAATGACAACAGTAATGGCGGCAATTCGATCCTACGTCAAGACGAATGTTTTTTTTAAATCATAGACAAACGATGAAGTCCCTATTCTCATGTCACTCGACATCAAATATCGTGCGGTTTATATTAAAACAACATACTGAATTGACGTTTCGCATCGATAACTGTTTTAATATCTATGAATACTAGAATAGAGACCCATATGAGTTTTGACAGCTGTTCCAAATTTAAACATTACAGTACAGATTTTACCTACTACCACAGACAAGAAAGTTCTCATAGTAAAATTGGTTGTCATAATGCTGGTAATTTCCTACGGTTTCTGAACGCATCTAAGAGCACTAATGATATGTGCGTAGATAAAACATTATTTCTGGCTTCAGTATTTTCGTTCCATGAGAAATTATTTTATTTTCTTGGGTAGGTAAGTAGTTGTTTATTTAATATGCCACGGGCCCGTATATTTTCCCAGTTGTTTTGTCTACCAGTGAAAACAGAAATAGCGTGGAAATGCATTCTATTTTCGGGTTCTTAAATACTGTTACTGGTATAATAAGTTTTCTGGTCGCCTACGAAAAATCCGTATAATCAGCTGAACTATTTATTCGGTTTAATTCGGGTAAAATTAATGCACTGATGCTAAATTAGAATACATTCTGACTAGTTATCCTACTAATATTATAAATGCGTAAATTTGTAAGTTTGGATGTTTTTTACTCATCACGCTTAAACGGCTCACCGATTTGGATGAAATTTTGCACGAAGACAGTTTATAGCCTGGATTAAAAAATATAAGGATAGTTTTTATCCCGGGTCCACGCAGACGAAGTCGCGGGCGGAAGCTAGCTTCGATTTAATATATTCGAATATTTATTAATGTTTTTTTTTTTTGTCGTGTTTTTTTTAATGTGGCTACAGTAACCGAGCGATAAGGCAGTCCACTGTCAATATGGAAGTTGTGGACTCGAAAAATATCATTTTGATATTTAACAATAGCTTTTCGGTTTAGGAATACATTATGTATGAGGATTTTTGAAGTGAAAACTTCTTTAGCGGCGCTGAGCACTTTTTGGGATGGGGAAAAATTGTTAGACACGCGACAGATTTTTGTGACGTCAGATGTGAAGGATTCGACACCGTGAGAGATTCGAAGAAAACGGGGGTTTGACTATTATTGTTAACAGTATAAGGTCGTAACACATTTTCCGTAAATGCAAATTCCATTTGGTTTTATCACACTTTTATATTTTGCTGCTAGCCGATTCGACTTCATTCAAAACTGAACGCTATTCGTAAGAGGATAAAGCCGTTAAACACTTTTTGCAATTGCATAATCTGCAAATAAATTTGTAATTTTGTCCATGCGTCCTTTACCGTTTTGCTATTGAGCAAATTCGAATATTTCAAATTTGGACGTTATTCCTAAAGAGATAAAGCTTTGAAAAATTTTGCTGAGTTAAGTTGAACTATAGCGTACTACTAATAAGGTTGTTATTAGATATATTGGCACGCAGGGGGAGAGAGGGGGGTGGAAAGGATTTTTTTTTTGCAATAAGTAAAATTATTCAAGTTTTCACTTCTGCCGGCACTCCCAGAGTACAACCCGCTCTTTATTTTTATTACTTTTAGTTTGGAAGAATTAGAAGCTCAGATGGCAATCGATTTCGTCAAAACTTAAAAACTTCGTCAATAGCGAGACGTCTGGTTGACGTAAGTGGTGACCGAAGAGCTGGCGGCTTTCTCGCGCAACGCATCAGCATTGCAATTCAGCGAGGAACTATCACGGCTAAGTAGGCATAACTATTTAGAGTAATAGTCTACCAATTTAAAATGTACTCAGAAAGGCCAACTTTCGTACAAATTCGGCCGACCCATTCGGTTACAGCGCGCGTGTCGATTTAACTAAGACAGACATGCAACTACGAAACCCTACACTGCGCGTGGCCCGACACGCACTTGTACGATTTTTACAAGCTTTTATTTAGTTTCACCTGTCCCGTTGTCTGTCTGTAATCAAATCTTGCAAGTTAAATTTGACCCACTTCCCGGTGACCGATTGAGCTGAAATTTTGGGTATAAGTATAGCTTGGATGACAATTCAATATTATGGTACCATCGAGCTGATCTGATGATGGAGACAGAAGGTGGCCATGGGAATTCAGCACTTAACCGACGTAACCCCTTTGAGTTTGGGCTCGTTAGAATCGTCTCAATGAGTAGTTGATGATGTTGATGGTATACAGAAAAGTACAGTCGGCAATAAAAGCCATCAAAAATGTTATTTAATTTAGTTAATGTTAGTTATCATCTGTCTGAATCTGAATAATTTTGTTTATACTTTAGAAAACAACTATTCTTATTTGTTGAATAATATCTAAAACTACTCATCATCCTCCTAGCGTTATCTTTATAAGTACTACTTATTCTTTTTAAATTATTTTACAGATATTATTCTCGAATTCCTTTATAATGTCCCCATTATTTCTCCAGTAAGGTGTACCCTTACTCCTATTTTAAGATACTTAATTCGATACGTAAACAACGCTGATTGGCCGTCCGGCGGCCATCTTGGAAATAGTCACGTAAACAAGCTATCGGTACGCTAATTGGAAAACAGGTTTAAGTGTTTTTCGGACCATTAGAATATTCAGGGGGTAAACAATTTGGTGGAAATCTACTCCGTTTATTGAGGAACTATTTGTTCCTTTCCCATGGAATTGAGAGCTCAATTTGCATAAACATATGCTAATGATAGCGTTTAGCCCAATTAACTGTTTCTGATATGGCCATCCGGCCATTTGCACGTCCTCGTGTAAATCAAAAAACTAACCATAGATCCCCTTATATTCCACTAGCTTCTGCCCGCGACTCCGTCCGCGTGAAACTCGTTCATATCGTAGGTCCATACACATTTTTACTTCCCATTTCACTTCCTTAGGGGTTGATTTCCGGGATAATAACTATCCTATGTCCTTCCCCGGGACTCAAACTATCTCTATACCAAATTTCATCTAAATCGGTTCAGCGGTTTAAGCGTGAAGCGGTAACACAGACAGACGGACACAGATGAAACACATTGGGATTTATAATATTAGTATGCATATGTTTATGTATCAATCGATATGATGGTCGAGTACTTGTTCGAAGACCAAGTTCACCCTTCGACCCCAGGTCGAGCGGTTGGAGTCCCGCCACAAAGTGAGTTTCAAATGTTTTGTGGTGACCTACTGACAAGCTGTCAACCTTCATGAGGGGATCTGGCCGAGGGGGCAATTTTCCGGCGATTTCGATGCCGGCTATTTGATAAATACGGGCCTTGTTGCCTGACGCCGAATAAAAAATAATATATATATATATAATGTATATATATATATTTCCCGCCCCGCTCCACCCGCGTATTATCAAGAACACAAGTAGATCTGCGGAATAAAATACACTCTATGTCTATTCTGAATATCCATTTTACATATATACTGGCGAAAATAATTCTTGAAAACAGATCAGTAGTTCCATCCAGATTAATACTCGTAACAAGGAAATTCACTAAGGTTTCGCATTTCCCCCTTAGCGATAAGACCTGCACGGTTAGTACAAGATGGTGCCAACTATATGCTGTTGTCTACTTCTAAAGTCTATTCATCCTTACGTGTTATATCATGTCAACAAACACTTGTCGAAACATTAACAGTATCACACTTTTCTCTTGGATTTCACAACAATCATTACTTAAAATGTTGTTGTACATTTAAAGAAACTCACAAAATATAGAAATCAACCAAACAACCCTTAAAAATAATATTTATAATAATATTTTCTTCAATAATCGAATTAACGAATTTTGAAGTGAAAACTTCTTTAGCGGCGCTGTGCACTTTATGTGATGGGGAAAAATTGTTAATCTCGCCACAGGTTACGTGACCGTAAGATGTCACGTGACCGTGAGATTCGAGAGATTGAAAATTCGTGACCTGATCGAAAAACTGTTACAATGTCATTGAGTTTTCACTTCTGCCGGCACTCCCGGAGTGCAACCCGGTCTTTTTTTATCGTCATTTCCAATCACAGCTAGTCATTGTCTATCACATTTGACGTCATGTTTGTTTGACGTAAGAATGAATAGACTTTATCTACATTTTATTGTCTTTCTCTCAGTCAGTAACTGCTTCGTTGTGTAAAATAGTACTTGTATTGTATACTCGGACCGTCGAACGCGGGCACTACTTATGTCAACTTAACGTCTCTTACTCGATCTCACAGAGTCTGCCTCCATCTTGAGTGCGATGTTAAATAAAATAAAAAGACTTGTTGTGTATGATTATTTTAGCTACGCCCTATGGGTAAAATTGTATACTCAATTTAAGGTTAAATAAATAAATGAAATGAAAATACTTGGTTTTAAAGTTATTAATCTCGTCGTCCTATCTTCTCAGGTCTTTTCTCTGTTTTCCTCTCGTTCCATGTGGTAGTGAAAGAGAGAGAGGTCCACAGTGTCGCTATTATTATACGTATGTGTAATTTGTAACGTATTCGTACAATGTGCGAGCTCATGTGAGCTGTTATTTTATTATTTCGCGTAATCGAATTGCGAGCACTCGTCAAAGCTTTGCTTAATCGCGTTCCAGGCGGGCGGGGATGGGCTTATGCCAATTAGAACCATCTTACATTAATTATATTATCACTAGCTTCCGCCTGCGACTACGTCTGCGTGGACCCGGGATAAAAACTATCCTATATTTTAAATCCAGGCTATAAACTATCTTCGTGCAAAATTTTATCCAAATCGGTTGATAGGATTAGTAGGATGTTAGCCTGTGTGTGTGTCCCACTGCTGGGCGAAGCCCTCTCCCTTGGAGTTCCACTCATCTTTGTCGCAAGAAATCTTTGGCCAATCACTTGGGACATTCCACTATCTCCGCTTGCGCTTGACTAACTGCCTGTGTCCGCCCTTTGGCAACCACCAAGCTACTATCGACAACACCGCTAAGTGACCAGACGTGCACGTTGTAATAAAGTTCTATATGAATACAGAATGGTCAGTTAGCTGTGATGGCGTTAGTACATGAACCCACGTCTGTTGATGCATACGGCTAATATGGTTTTTCGGATTGGATCAATCCTCTTGTTTCTAAGATGTTATGCAGCAGCTTCCGAGCAATCCACCCGCGTCCTACACAGGATTCGAGCGAGCCCGCGGTATAAAATATAGCCTACTAGCTTCTGCTCACGACTCCGTCCGCTTTGAACTCGTTTATATAGCTGCATACAAATTAAATTTTCATCCCCCATTTCACATTTAGGGATGATTTCCAAAATAAAAACTATCCTATTGTCCTCCCCCGGAAGTCAAGCGCAATCAGTTCAGCGGTTTAAGCGTGATGAAGTAACATACTGACAGACAGCCAGACACCTTTTCGCATTTATAATATTAGTATGCATCACCCAACCGATGATGGAGGCGGAATGTGTGCAAAATACACAAGATAAACCTGTGTCTGTACTGATTGGAATCCTCGCAGAAAGTACATACTTGAGATTATTTGAGTTTGCCGCATTGCATCAAAGTTGTTAGACTGGCAGACAGACACACTTTCGCATTTTTATATGCTGGGATGTCCATCCCTAAAGCCTGCTGTGCACACTGGGCCAACGTTGGCGCGTGAGCAGAAGGCAGCTATGCGTTAGAGGGAAAGGGCTATAACTCGATCTCTTTCGTTTACATAGCTGTCTCCTGCTCACGCGCCACCGTTGGCCCAATGTGTACAGCATAAGGTTTCATCTGTACAACTGGTGAAATAAAGCCGGCATAAGGTTTCATCTGTCCAACTGGTGAAATAAGTTTTGAATTCGAATGAGTAGAGACCGGAGAGACCTAGATACAAGTTTACGAAGCTACACACTCACAAACTTTATCTCTTCGTAATACTAGTACAGATGTATCGTACAGGTATTTTTTGTTTTTATGAACCTACAAGCTGTCTTGCTTATGGTATATCATGTAGGTACAATGGTTGGTTCGGCATTGTTTTAGATAAACAAAGCGCTTGTTTTAATACGTTTTAACATTTTTTTCGGGACTTTTTGTACATTTGGTTTCGATATGTGGACCTGAATTGGTAAGTCTGATATAACAACATACGTTATCGTCATAATAAACCCGTTCCTGTTTTAAAATGGGTTGAATTAAAACACACTGATTTTTCTAAATGCAAGATGTTTCATTGGTGGATTATTTGAGTTAGGTACCCACTTAGCTCGTTCACAACGCCGAACTAAGCGCGTTTGCATTACGCAAAGAAAACAATTATTTATGGTTCCTAAGATATTTCAGTACTGCATGACACCATCCAGCCTAAACGCGTCGAGAAATAATATGATTGAGTTTCATTTTATGAATGCCTAATGAACTTCGCTCATTTGCTCGCCGCATTCTTGCGTCACTCTCGCGCGCGGCGCGCGCCCTGTGTGAGAGCGGGACGACTATGGTTAACTTAGTTTGCCGAAACGTGAGGGCGTTGCAGTGGAATCCGTATTATTGGAGATTTCATTTATTTTTAATATTATATTCTTCTCTTTGTCTGTGCCCTGCAGAGTGCAGACTATAACCAAATAAGTCTAAATATGTTTTGTTTCTTTCTTCCTTATGTAGATGTCAATGTGATAGGCGAGACAAAGACAAATGTGTTTAAACGTATTATAAGAAACAATAAATATTTCAGAAACACGCCACAGTGGAAGGTTTCGAATAATTGTTTATCTACAAATATATTACCTTAGGCTAAAACCCCGCGTACAAAATTTTGTACAAATTTCAAAATTGACTAAACTTTTACTGAATGTCAAAAAGTTCCTAATTCAAAAGCACTAAAGCGTACCCTGGTTCTCAGGACGTTAAACACGTATTATAATAATATCTTTGAAATAACTAAAGAATTATCCACCATATAAAAAATACAACCGAATTGAGAACCTCCTTTTTTTGAATTCGCTTAATTAAACTAGCTTTGCCCGCCAATTTGTCCGCCAGAACTCTCGTAGCAACTTGCACCCCAGATTTCGTCCCTTTGAGGTATGATTTTTGGGCATAAAGTGCAACTATCCTATCTGTTAAAGTGTGGTCAATCGACCCCTTAGGGGTCCGTGACATGATGTCCACGGCCACTTCATTCAGTCTTAACGTAGGTAGGTACATAGGTGAAACACATGAAACAAAAGATCTTTTTTTTTTTTCAGCAGGTGTCCTTTTTTTATTGCTTTATGCGACGGTGGCAAACAAACGTACGCCCCGCCTGATGGTAAGCGGACACCGCAGCCTATAGACGCATGCAACTCCAAAGGAGTACATGGGCGTTGCCGACCCTTGATATGTTTGAGGATTCGCCGTGTTGACAGCTGAAGGATCAAATTCTCCCGCTCTCAACATAACGCATCCCCGGGAGCTCTGGCGACCTTGCTCACCTCCAGGAACACAACACTACTACAGAGCAAGTAGTAGTGTTATTATGGCTGTGGTCTTCTGCAAGGCGGAGGTACTTCCCCGGTTGGGCTGCTCCACATTCGAGCGGGATGACATTTCGCTGTGCCCTACCTCATCATATAATAATTGTCCGGTGTTTTTATGAAATTCTGAAACTGGTCCTGCCTAAGTTTAAGAACCACTGACCCATAGAATAGAATACGCAATGTTGATTTCAAAAAACAAAATTGAGTCATCCAGTGCCTGTGAGATATCACGGACCGAAAATCGATTTGTTTAACATAACCCTCTTTCTAGGGCAGTCGGTCAAGTAACATTAAATGCCGGATCTCGTCTGTCTGTTCGTGCGGAAGACTTTCTGTATCGGCCCCCCGTAAGGGCCCTTCCGTACCTGAAGCACGTCAAAGGGAACTGAAATATTATAGAGATCAGTAGCCTGTCTGTTCCGGGGCTGTCTGTCTTACAACTTTTATACAGCGTGGAACGGAACGATGGACTCTTCCGCAAGGATAGCTTAGCGTTAGCGCTTAGAATTTCCAAATAAACTGTGTTAATATTTCTGACCGTTTCCAAGTAAGAGTTCATCAAACTTTTGCGAAACAATCTGCATATCAACTCTAACGGAGAATAAGGTCTAAGTCATCACTGGTAAACAATCTTTTAAGGTATGACAGGAATTACTGTCACCGGAAAGTCGAATTTTGCTTGATAAATTATCGAGAAGCAAGTCTGTCATGGTAAACATTAACAGTAACAAAGATGAATTAGGGTAGGCGCTATCATTCATTTGTGTAATCATTACTATTCGAATCTATATATTTTATTTAACACATTCACTGCCAAGACGCGCTACGCTCGTAGCCGATCCCGTGGTTTTTCTCGTATGTAGCGGAAAGCGACTACGCCGTAAGCGCCCACTAGGCGGGTTCCTGGCAGTGAAAGTGTTAAGGTTCATGGAAAACATCCTCCCTGTATATAACAGAATAAATAGTAGGTACTTATTACCAGCCCTGTGTTTTACAAGCTTATTTCTGACTCTACTTTTGTGCAGTCCTCAACTATGGTGGAGATTAAATGTGGTCGGCTTTTTATAAAGCTGTCATTGGAATATGAATCTTCTACCATGGACGAAAGAGTTGCTTTTTGAATGGACCACTTTGATGCAATTCGGCCAACTCAAACAAGTATACAGGCTGAGAGGGTTACAATGAGTTCAAACACAGGTTTATCTTGTACTACCCACCCGGTTATAGATAATATCTGTGGAGCTGGCGTCGATCGGCGGTCACCCATCCAAAGACTGACCGCTGCCATCTTTGTTTAACCTGCGTTATCGTTTCCGACTCGCAGGCGCCGCGAGGCTATGAGCGCTTCACCGACCGAAATACCGTAAACCCCGTACCGTACCGTTTGTACCGAAATATTTGGCTACCTTGGCTGCTATGCTACTAACTATATGACGCTGACTGTACATACTCGTGCATAAAAAATTTAACATTTCGACGAATTGAGAATCTCCTCTTTTGAAGTCGGTAAAAAAAAATGTTTTGATTTTTGAATTTTTGATTTGCCAGCTCGCAGAAATGTAGTTCACACTGAGAGCTTTCGAGAAAAATATTTTTTATGCCAATTTAATATTATGTCGAGTAAAGTTGTAATTAAAAGTATGGCAAGCAAAGTTTATGACATTTGAATAATTCTGACATCCAATTTTATGGAAAATAATATTATGAAAATCAATACGAGTATTATGGAAAATTAAACTTTATTATTATATAATGGCAAATGAAACTCTGGCAAGTGAAATTATATTATATGAAATTCTGGCAAACGGAAGAGAACCTTACTAAAATGACCAAACGATTAGACAGTGGCTTTCACATACTTAATGATATTATCCAATACCGACCCGATATCCGAGGACCGGTTAGTCTATCTAGTGGGTAGTGACGCTGCCTACGAAGCTGAAGGTCCTGGGTTCGAATCCCGGTAAGGGCAAATATTTGTGTGATGAGCATGAATATTTGTTTCTGAGTCATGGATGTTTTCTACGTATTTAAATATTTCTATCTATTAAATATATCGTCGTCTAGTACCCATAACACAAGCCTTATTGAGCTTACTATGGGACTAGGTCGATTTGTGTAAGATTGTCCCCTAATATTTATTATTATTTATTTATTTATTTCATATAGTAGAATTTCATATTGTATCAACGAACGCTAGTATAATAGCACTAATTTACTTCTATTTTCTTGGAAAATTAGAAGCCAGGCCTTTCTCAAGTAATTGCCAGTTCTTAAGTAATTTTTTGTCATTATGTAGGTTTTCAACACGATAGTGTTCTCTATACGAAGCCTAATCGATATTCGCTATCGCAGACATAACAGCATAAATAATAGATACTACTTGACCCAGAAAGATGCGGAGAAAATTAGCTGGAGAGAGAGGGTAACCAATGATGAAGTGCTGAATAGAGTGGGGCAAACCAGGCAGTTGGTGAGAAACTTAGAAAATAGAACGGGGACGATGATAGGGCATCTCATACGACATGACAAGTTCATACTCGAAAATAATTGAAGGAAAGAGAGAGGGGAAGCGAGAAGGAGGAAGACCTAGAATAAAGCGGCCAAGTGCGTGTCGGACTACGCACAATGAGGGTTCCGTGCCTATTAAAAAGGTATCGATACTGAAATCTAATGGCACTTACGTCCTTTTCTTTAAGGAAGGCAGTTTTTTAGGAATATCTCAAAAACCTTTGAACCGATCTTGTTCAAAACAATTTTCGCTGTAAGAATTTAATAAGCCCTATGAGCATGATGTTTTTGATATTTTTAAAATACACGGTTCAAAAATTAGAGGGGGGGACACAATTTTAGTGACTTTCGAGGCGATTATCTCTGACTCTATTCACTTAATCAAAAAAATTGCTGAGAAACCTTATATTTATTTTGAAAGGCCACAGGTTTGATGTGCCACACGTAAGCTTGCAATGAAAAAAAGTTTTTTGACTCAGTTTCATGTATGGAGTGCACTCCTAAAAAAAATTTTTTTTAGTAAGTGCATTACAAAACTATGTAGCGGTTAACAAAATATACCTATCCTCAAAATTTTATTCAAATACACCTTATAGTTTTCGAGTAAAATGCCTGTGACATACGGACGGACAGACAGACAGACGGACAAACAGACATGACGAATCTATAGGGTTCCGTTTTTTGCCATTTGGCTACGAAACCCTAAAAAAGAGTTGATGTTAGGTCGTATCGTCAAAGGGGTTGCCTGGGATCGGAGTAGATGCAGGGCCTACTTTGAGCTACACCGACAAGAGCTTAGCTCTTAAATAAGCAGAAGAAGACTTGCCTAGAGAAGGTCCGCTGTCAAATATAACCTATGATGATGGATCAATAATCTGGATCATGCTTTTCACACTTTGGTTGATAGAGTCTTGTGTGTCACAAACGAGTTCAAAAAAGGAGGGGGTCTCAATAGGCATGATGCCTAATGTTCAAATTGATAACGTAGTGATGCTAAATGGATAGCAAACCATCAAATTATCGTAATAAAGTATAAATTATAAAATATAATTAAAATCATAAAAAGATATGAACCTTGAAAGTTTAGAAAAAATATGCATTTTTTTTATTGTCCAACAGTAAATTAAAAACTACCAATAGAATCCTTACGCTTTTCTAGAAACAAAAACTATGTACTTAAACGCAGTATTTCGCGACCGAAACAACAATTTACCTGATTTTCCATACTACGATTAGTACAAATATACAAATGTGACGTCACACTTGTATAGACACACAGTATGAAGCGTTTCGCGCTGCCGCCAGCGAGGTCAATCTTTATCTCAAATTTTTAGGTATTTATGTTCTTTAATTGTAGTTGCTCCCATACAAACATTTGTTCCTCTCCAAAAACTGGTTCGAATGACGTCACAAAAAAATCTTAGTCATCATCCCTATTCGACGTTTTTTTTGGTATGTTCTCCGATTACTCGAAATGCCAGAACCGAGGTGAAAAAAAAAATGTTTGTTTGAAAGGCTATCCTTGTCACGTCGTCCATGGCCAAGGTTAGGATCTGATGAGGGGATCCTGGTAAAATCGGGGGAATTCTTCACATAAGGCGAATTACGGAATTAACATTTTGTTTTGAAAGTAGGTAAATTATTTCAAACTCAAAACCTATGAAATAAGCTGTCAATTATAAATACCTATTACTCGGTTATACACTTCGTGTTACCGCATGCGTTTTTTTTAACCCCCGACGCAGAGAGAGGGGTGTTATAAGTTTAACGTGTGTATCTGTCTGTGGTATCGTAGCTCCCAAACGGATGAACCGATTTTCTTTTAGTTTATTTTTGTGTCATAGATATTTTTATCCCGAGTGTTCTTAGCCATGTTTCATGAAAATCTGTTCAGCCGTTTTTCAGATATTGGACTTTGAAATGAAAATGTCGGGGTTTTTTCAACTTTTCCAAGTTGTTATTATTTGACGCTCTTTTCATTTGTCTTGGCACTTGTGTAATTCTTCTGATTTATTTCATTAATTTCCTTATAAAATCATTCAACCAGGATCCAAAGGCGTGCCTTTTCACAAGTTACAAAAACTTTTTAACAGGTTACTTGGGATTAATTGGATAACAAGAGATTAGAAGAGGGAGGTATCCCTGGGGAGATGTCTTCAAATTATTGGTTTTGTATCACGTCTAAAACGCTCTTCATCTTTGCTTTCATTTGCTAAAGTCTGTAATATCTTTGAAACGTAATTATATATTGAATCTACTTAATTACCATATAATATCTAAATTGGATGGTAGTGGGTGGCACATTGCACGTAGAACCGATGGCCGTTGGCACGGAATGGTTCTGGAAGAGCGTCATAGTACCGGGAGGTGCAGCGTGGGTAACAACAACAAGGTGGACTGATGACCTGGTAAAGGTTGCGGAAGTCCGCTGGACGCGGGTGGCGCAGGACCGGTCACTTTGGCACTCTTTGGGGGAGGCCTATGTCCAGCAGTGGACGTCTTCCGGCTGATATGATGATGCTGATCTAATAGGATTCTGTCAGTTTGTACTTGTAGCTTTGTAAGTAGGTATGTAGCTTATGTCAAGGATGATAATCAAGACTACTCAACCGATTTAAAAAAACCGGCCAAGAGCGTGTCGGGCCACGCTCAATGTAGGGTTCCGTACTTTTTGTATTTTTTTTCAAAAACTATTCAACCTATCAAGTTCAAAATAATTTTCCTAGAAAGTTTTTATAAAGTTCTACTTTTGAGATTTTTTTCATATTTTTAAAACTTATAGTTCAAAAGTTAGAGGGGGGAGGGACACATTTTTTTTAAATCCTGGAGCGATTATCTCCGAAAATATTAACATTATCAAAAAATGATTTTAGCAAACCCCCATTCATTTTTAAATACCTATCCAATAATATATCACACGTTAGGGATGAAATGAAAAAAAAAAACACTCCCCACGTTACGTATAGGGGAGGTACCCTAATAAAATAAAATAAAACACTTTTTATTCTACCACTTTGTCGGCGTGATTGATATACATATTAGTACCAAATTTCAGCTTTCTAGTGCTAACGGTTACTGAGATTATCCGCGGACGGACGGACAGACAAAGCGAAACTATAAGGGTTCCTAGTCGACTACGGAACCCTAAAAAAACCTTTCACCAGTATACAATAGACGTTCGGGAAAGGTCCATACTAATATTATAAATGCACAACTGTGTCTGTCTGTCGGTCACCTCACGCTTAAACCGCTGAACGGATTTAGATGAAATTTGGTATAGAGATAGTTTGAGTCCCGGGGAAGGACATAGGATAGTTTTTATCATGGAAATCAGCCTATAAGGGCGTGAAACGGGGGTAAAAGTGAGTATGGAGCTGCGATATAAACGAGTTCCACGCGGACGGAGTCGCGGGCAGAGGCTAGTAGTAGGCCATATTTTATCCAATATCTCTGCCTGGGTTGTTTTTAATACGCGGGATGAGTATCGTATTATATTCTGATACAGTGACGTGCTATAAATTATCAAAGGCTCAAATAATATATCTCAACGTCAGAATCAATTTCATTACTAATTTTCATATTTAATTGTAAGTGGACCGCAGTTACGTTGAACTAGGGATGTTCCGTGTTGATCAATTGGTACATTTTATGTACCGGTACTCTCTTGCAGAATAAGGGTGTAGACACTAATAATATCTTTCAGGATTCTGTGCACACTTTATACCATCTTATTTGACCCAGCTGCACCGGAATATCTTAAATCTAAATTTCAATTTGTTACACCCCGTCCCGGTTGCGAGCTACGTACATCCAGGAGTCTTAAACTCTCTGTCCTATTTCACCGTACTGGTTTCCTCTCAAATTCCTTCGCTGTTCAGGCTATTCGTCTGTGGAATGATCTCCCTCTTACCGTCAGGCAAGCTCAGAGCAAGTTCACCTTTAAATGCAAGTTGCGTAAGCATCATTTGGACGACCGGTTAGTCTAGTGGGTAGTGACGCTGCCTACGAAGCTGAAGGTCCTGGGTTCGAATCCCGGTAAGGGCAAATATTTGTGTGATGAGCATGAATATTTGTTTCTGAGTCATGGATGTTTTCTATGTATTTAAGTATTTCTATCTATTAAATATATCGTCGTCTAGTACCCATAACACAAGCCTTATTGAGCTTACTATGGGACTAGGTCGATTTGTGTAAGATTGTCCCCTAATATTTATTTATTTATTATTTTATTATCTCTTATTAACCATTAAACATTGATGATCCTCATGATATCTTTGTTCGGGTACATTTAATTGTATGTATTTATGTAAGTATAAGTAAGTTTATATTGTATGCATTATATATGTATGTATATTAATTAAATTAATTGATTTGTGTTTCCATTCGAGTCTCTGTACTTAGGATCCTGCACCACTAAAGTTTCTGTTTAGCCCAATGATTGACTGGTAGAGAATGCCTTAAGGCATTAAATCCGCCAATTGTACTTCTATTTTTATATTTGTGCAATAAAGTTTAAATAAATAAATTAATTAATATAACCAATAATGATGTATTGTCTTCAAAAAGGATTATGAATGTAGTCAAATGGAGAAAAAAGCAACGCAAGACGTTAAATAATCACAAAGTTATAAGTTCTGTCCCTTTTCCGCAAAACGCATCATCGTATGAAAAGGTTGTCATTACCCTGACGAAGGAGAGGAGGGTTATTTACTATGACGCTCGAGGATCGTGGCGTCGCGATCTGCTAGCGTTTTTTCTCTAACAAGCAACATTGAAACGGTTGTAGCTTCGTAATTTTTTGAGATATTCGAATGGGATTTTCGTCATTAGGCATATTTTTTGCCTTCAGTTCTTTTGAAGTAATAATAAATTTTGAGTTTACACCCGTATTCCCTTATTGAACGAGCGAGCGAAGCGAACGAAGTTCTCCGTTTGGGCCTGCGCCGACATTCGTTCGTATGTCGGGATATCCGGCTGCCCGGCTGTTCTACAGGTCGCATTTCCCAACCGCTTCTCGTAGGTATATTATATACTTTTCGAAGAAACATTACACTCCTTTTCGTGGCGCAGTCGTGTAACGAGTGAAATTAAAAGGTTTTCCAAAAAACCCGACTGTTGTTTTAACCCCCGACGCAAAGAGAGGGGGTGTTATAAGTTTAACGTGTCTGTGTATCTGTCTGTGGTATCGTAGCTCCCAAACGGATGGACCGATTTGAATGCGGTTTTTTTTTTGTGTCATAGATAATTTTGCTTTGGGGGACGCCTATCAGTGGACGCGCCAGCAGTGGACGTGTTTCGGCTGATATGATGATGATGATGATTAGGTAACCAACCACGATAACGCGGGAACTTGACTCCCTTAGGCCAAAATTATTTTTTAGTGACAATGGACAAAAAATAGTAGGTACGGGCGGTGTACCATTGACGTATACAGTTGAAAGAAAAACACCCGTTTACTGGAAGTAAATATTTCCATACTAATGGGTTGCCCGCATCCAGGTGGCGCGGAACCGATCACTGGCACTCTTTGGGGGAGGCCTATGTCCAGCAGTGGACGTCTGTCGGCTGATATGATGATGATGAATGGGCCAATTGTGCATAGACAGTGGCGCCACTGTTTTGGTATATGGCTAAAAAGGCTTATAACTACAACTTAGAAAAGTTGAAAACCCCCTGACATTTTCATTTCAAAGTCCAATATCTCAAAAGCGGCTGAACAGATTTTCATGAAACATGGCTAAGAACACTCGGGATAAAATTATCTATGATACATAAAAAACCGCATTCAAATCGGTCCATCCGTTTGGGAGCTACGGTACCACAGACAGATACATAGACACGTTAAACTTATAACACCCCTCTCTTTGCGTCGGGGGTTAAAAGTGAACGGAGTGAGTTCGATGATTTTCTTTAACAGTTAATTACCAAAGGTCCGCAGGATAATAATTGGGAAGCATTTTTACTTCTCCTTAATTATTCGGCTATATAGTTCGATTTCCTTTTTGTTTTAGATAACTCTGGCAACCAAAACCGGTACATGTACCATTCCCCATTGCCCGCCCTACGCCCTGCAGATTGAATGATTAAAATTCAAGGCAATTAGTTTCCGAGCTGCAGCCAAAACAATTTGCGGTGACGGACGGACAGACAAATTAGATTCTGCCTCTTTTGTTATTGGAGGCAAATGGATGGGTTCGCGACGAAAACGAATTATCAACAAGTATTGGACTGAAATTAATTTGGACGTTTTCTTTAGACTATAATTACCAGGAACGCTATTCTGTATTCACAGGGTGATATTGGAGACGTGATCGGAAATGACAGCTCGTCATGAAAAAGTAAAACAAAAATTCAAACTTAATGTTCTCAAAGGAAAGCAACACATAATTTCATATAATTTGGTCAACCTACAGCGCCCGACTGCATGTCATTCCCCATACATTATATGTCATAACTGTCATAAGTGATAGGGTGACCTCCGCCTTGCAGAAGACCACAGCCATAATAACACTACTACTCGCTCTGTAGTAGTGTTGTGTTCCTGGAGGTGAGCAAGGTCGCCAGAGCTCCCGAGGATGCGTTGTGTTGAGAGCGAGGGAATTTGTTCCTTCAGCTGTCAAAACGACGAATCCTCAAACATATCAAGGGTCGGCAACGCCCTTGTTACGCCTTTGGAGTTGCATGCGTCTATATGCTCCAGTGTCCGCTTACCATCAGGCTTGTTTGCCACCGTCGTTGTATAAAAAAAAAAGAAGTAGATATTGATTTTGTTTTCAATAAAATAAAAATAAAGAATAGTTTTCAATTACTGTTTGCAGACTTCTCCTCTTTATAATATTAGTAGGTACCTATAAACGAATGCGTATGTAATAAGTGGAAATCTTTATAAGTCTTAACATGTTTTTATTTGTTATAATTTTATTAGGGCTCCGTACCTCAAAAGGAAAAACGGAACCCTTATAGGATCACTTTGTTGTCCGTCTGTCAAGACTCTTTATCTCGGGAACGCGTGGAGGTATTGGTAGGTAGGATATTACTTTTTCTAATTTATATTTTACTCTTTATAGAAATATTGTAAAACAAAATACTCAAGTTAAGATGTATATACTCGTAGAGTCTACCAAAACTAAACTGTACATAAAGCATCTCAAAACGCTCATTCTTCCATAATCAATATCCACAATTCAAAATACGAACCATACAATTCTAACATAGAATCTAGACCCCTGCAATAAAACCCTAGGCTACCTAACAATGATTCTTTGTTTTAAAAATAAAAATGGCGGTACACAATGCCTTTATGAAGTCAAAGCATGCGTGAGCCAGGTGTTTCGAAGAGGGATTTTGACGGGAAGTTATGTTTAATATTATGGGCATGAATCAGTGGTGTGCTTTGATTTTATTAGGTCACCCATATACGTATATAACTAAATAATTATTAGGTACAATCTGACAAAAATCCAACATGTTAATGAAAGCTGTCTCTTACACGCCATAAAACTAAAATTAAACATTAATAGGCGTGTCGCAAGTCGTCACTATTGCGCGATTTTATCGGAAAAATACATTTTTTATACAAGTACGCTGGCTGACAAGCCTTAACAAGCAACCATTTATTAACCTAGATGTTTCCATTTTCCAGGCGGAGGTTGCACATTCCCGGAGTCTTGGACCGGCGCGTGGTTCCAGTCCGGGGTCCCCGGTCTCATAGGCATCAACTCGTCGC
This sequence comes from Epinotia ramella, assembly GCA_947578815.1. Taxonomy (NCBI): domain Eukaryota; kingdom Metazoa; phylum Arthropoda; class Insecta; order Lepidoptera; family Tortricidae; genus Epinotia; species Epinotia ramella. Next base: position 3,719,105 of record OX388227.1, on the reverse strand, counting down.
ACATACAGTCCAAGGGCGAGTGCTCAGAGACCGAGAGCTATGACAAGTTCCTGCTCTATGACAGGTGAGATATCTTACGAGCTTACAACTGTCGCCTTGTTTATAACGGTTACCTATCTTAACCTAGAAAAATGTAATACCGAATATTAAAATCCCGAAAACGATTCGTTTTTTTTTATTAGGCCGAATTTTTATTTGCCCGAATTTACGTTTCCCGTATTATCTTTTGCCCGATTCTCAATTTGTCGCAGTTTTATTTCGCATATGGTTCAAATCGACACTTGTTAAAATTCCGTAGTTACGTTTGCCAACTAATTTGTGAGGTCAAATAATAATAAGTCCGAAATATTATATATTATTTTAGTTTTATTTTCCTATTCAATACTCAATAATTCAATAGCTTAATAGGAAGTACTACAATAAAATGAATCGGATCTGGCGCTCGCCGGCCGCTACCGCGGCACGCTCGCTTCGCTCGCTCGGCTTCGCGCGCTGTTTGGTCGCAGTTCACCTAACACGCTCCTCCTCGCTTCGCTCGTCGTCGCACCTAACTGGACTCTGTCAAAGGAAAGCCTTCCGCGATTCCACTTTTATCTTGGGTATATTTGTAGATAGGTTTTTTTTGCAGAAGTTTTTTTTTTCACCGAAACAATATTATGGATAATGAGATTTCGATTAAACGTAGCATCAGAATTATGAAAAGATCGTTAACAAATTGGTTGTCAAGTGATAAAGTTGGTAATCGTTCTTCTGTTTATTGAGTTTCGGGATAACTTTAATGCGGCAAAACAAACCAGCGGTATTTTAAAAGTATGGTAAACAAAGTATATGGCTTATAAAAATTCGGATAACCGTTTTCGGACAAGTGAAAATAGGACAATTAATTTTCGAAACATCGATAGGTTACCGTTTATAACAGTTGCCATGTCATGAGTAGAAGCTGATTACGTGTGACGCGTCCCGTCTGCCTCATGCAATGTTGCTCTATCTACTCACTTCATTTCATTCATTTGATTTCATTTATTTGCCATAAATTGCATGTTATACACAGGATGGTACAGTGGATACAGTTTGTTAATTTGTCTCCATACAATTTTACCAATTTGGTGTAGCAATAATACTAAGAATAATTAAACATTAATTACACATAAAATATCTCCATATTATTGATTTTTCCTTATATAGTACTCACTTAAGCTATATGGACACAGTTCAACAAGGTATTTTTTTAATGCAAGTATAAATTTTGTAGACTTGCTTGTGGCAACCACAGTTGCCAATTTCGCGGACCCCTAAACTGATTGTGGCAACTGTGGTTGCCAAGCAAAGTATGGGCTGCCTTGATAAAAAAAAACCAAAGCAATTTAGGCTACCTTTTTTAAAATTCGAAATCAAGTGAGTGGTTAAAGAAGACAGAGGCTAAATATATTAGTGTTACACAAATAATACTTTTTGTAATGTGACACCCATTTCCTTCCCTCTACACTTGAGAGAAAGGGACCCTTTCTGGTTTCTGTGGGGTTCCCGGTCTCATAGCGAACAGAACAACTCGACGCACATATAGTCCAAGGGCGAATGCTCCCCGACTAAGAGCTATGACAAGTTTCTGCTCTATGACAGCTGAGATATCTTATAGAAGACCTCAGCCATAATAACACCGTGGTGTTAACCACTAACTATGTACTTGCTTTGCGTTATGGGTATGTGGTGTTGAGTAAGGTCGCCAGAGCTCCCAAGGGTGCGCTGTCTTGAGAGTTAAGGACCCGCACATGTCTCTAGCTGTCAACACAACGAATCCTCAAATCAATGAAGGGTCGGCAGCGCGCTTGCGATTCTTCAGGCGTCGCAAGCTTCAGTCAGCTGAGATATCATACAACTGTCGCTCTGTCGAGAACAAAGGCTGAATACATTAGTCTGCCCCATGTCTGCTTCGTGAATGCGATGGCGAGCACAAATGTAATGTGACACCCATTTCCTTCGCTCTGTACTTGATAGAAAGGGACCGATAGAAAGTGTCCCTATGACAGGATATCTTATAAATGTTGCTCGCGAACCACGTGACTGACACAAGCCTACGTCATCAAACGGCATTTAACAGCATGATGACGTAGGCTTGTGGCAGTCACGTGGTTCGCGAGTCTCGGAAGAGAGTACCTGTGTTGTTATACCATGCTCTGTCGAGAGCACAAGCTGAATACATTCAACATTGTACTATTATCAAACGTTCGCTGCGCGCGGGGTCATATAATGTGGGAACAAGACACCTCTGTTGGACTCTCTGTCGCACCAATAATGGTATGTAAGCGCAGCGTAGGTGTAGAGTCTGTACACATCTGCTGCGTTTATGTAAAGAGCCCACATGTTATGGCTTCGCAACGTGTATCTGATAGTAGTTCATTTTGAGATACCGCTATTTGGCTTATGAGGGCAGTATAGATAGTGTGAAGTGTTACGTGTCCCTTATGCTTCACGAATGGTGCGTTTATACATTTCTAGAGGGTCTATTATTCTTTAACACATTCTCTGCCGGAAACCCGCCTACCGGGCGCCTAGGATATAGTCGCTTTCCGCTACATACGAGGAAAACCACGGGATCGGCTACGAGCGTAGCGCGTAGCGATTCTTGGCAGGCAAACTGTTAACACATTCACTGTTAACAATTTCGTAGCGCTTCGCTCGTAGACCATAAGATGCGAAAGCTCTTTGTAGAGGAAAGCGTCTTCAAGCAGAACACCCACCTAACGGGTTCCTTGCACTGAAAGTGTTAACGGATTATATTCTAAAGTATATTACTATTGGTGTATAGTACACCCAAAGAAGTCTAAAGAAGACATCCTAATAGGAGAAATAATCCGTAATAGTCCTTAAACAAGATACTAAAAGTACGTGAGGGTGGGGTGGAGCTAACGGGTTTAAAGGTACGGTCTTTAGTTTTTCGTAAATAACTCGTAAACAGTGGTCAATACCAAAAAGTGTTTTATAGATAAGTAATCAACATACAATTCTCTCCCAAACAGATTCTATACACTTCTTAAAAAAACAAAAACTAACGAACTAACTTCTTAGGAAAATTACCAATAACAAAATAATCTTATTTTCTAAGTAGGCGTGTAGTATAAATTTAATTCCTAGTCATCTTCTAAATCGCTTTACACGGATTATTTCCCCTATTTGTTCTTCGTTGCGTAGGCAAATTTTTATAAATTGTCTTTTTATTATTTACAGAAGTGAAGATTGCTACAGATGCATGGTGATACATGAGAAACACAGATATGTGCTGCAGTACAAAGAAAGTAAGTTGACATTCAATGAATTTCTTTGAGAGCCAGTTTCTTTTATTTATTTCATTACTCTGGTTTTGAGAAACAGTATCCCATTCGATTTTGTAAGCGATTGTTTTATAGAATGTTCTATTTCATAAACATTTTCAACAAGCCAAGGTTATTTAATTAAGGACCGTATAGAAAGATCGGATTGTAACCCTGAATTAGAAGCTTTGTCTTAGGGTCAAATCCCAGTAAGGACAAATATTTGTGAGAGCATGAATGGTATAGTTCTTGGTGAAATGTTAGAAAAGAAGAGTAACATGTTGAAGTCACTTTCAGAATCTTGAATAGGGTATTGGCTTCTGGAAAAGTACCTATTAAAGCATTAATATCCTAATCATCATAATCATGTCACCCGAAAGACGTCCACTGCTGGTCATAGGCCTCCCCCGAAGACGGCCAAATTGACCGGTCCAGCGCCACCCGCATCCAGCGGACTCCCGCGACCTTTACCAGGTCATCAGTCCACCTTGGGAATCTACCCACGCCGCGTCTTCCTGTACGTGGTTGCCACTCGAGAAACTTTCCGCCCCAACGGCCATAGGTTCTACATGCAATGTGTCCTGCCCACTGCCACTTAAGTTTAATGATTCAGCAGGCTCTGCTGCGGATAGCCTAATTACTCATATCCTAATAACTTTGACTAATTGAAACCTGTATTTTCCAGCATACTGCTCAACAAAGGAGTCGCTATCTACACTCTGCGAGTCGATCACCGGGGACGCGGCACTCTTCTCCATGTTCCGCAAGGAACCAGCACCGATACCCCAGGCCTGCCCGTTCAGACCGGCGCCGTTCACGTTTACGTACAATCGGTGAGCTCCTCTACACTTCTATGGTCCTGGTACTTGATCACCGAGCTGCGCTCTAAACCTATGAGCACTGACGATTTCTGGGCGCTTCTGAACCCCTGGTTACATACGAAGTCCCTTGACGATGACGACTAGTCGTGCTCGCTGTTTAATTTTATTTGGATGAGCCGGTAACTCCAGAATGCGCCAGAACTTTCTAGACTCTAGTCCATGTACCGCAAGGAACCAGCACCGATATCCCCAGGCCTGCCCGTTCAGACCGGCGCCGTTCACGTTTACATACAACCGGTAAGCTCTGGCACTTCTGGATCCCTGGTACTCCTTAAATCCAGGTCACACTCAAGAACTGTGCTGCGCTCTTGCCTGTGCTTACGTGTGAACATAGAAACCTTCTGCACGCTTCTGAACCCCTGGTAGATCAAAACTTTGTTATTGGTGAGCATGTAACTCCAGGATGCACCAGTACTTTCTACACTGCTTATGGGTGATGCAGCGCTGTTCTGAATGAAAATGAAAAAAGTTTGAAAAAAGTTTAAAAAATGTTCCGCAAGTTCTGCTCGTTCATTGGCACTGAGTCCTGGTTGCCTCCTGACAAGCAGTGAACGACGGAGGAGACAGACACCTTCTAGATCCTTCTGATGCCCTCGTTTCAATCCTCAGTCCTTCAATTGCTTTTGTTGGGTAAGCATACCTCTAGAAAACTCCAGACTTAGGGAGTGGGTAACTCCAGAATGAACGAGAACTTTCTAGACCGGTAGCGGTGTCGCGGCGCGGTACGCCATTTTTCGCAAGGAACCAGCACTAGTAAGGCTGGCCTGGCCGTTTACGTTTACTGTACATCCGGTAAGCTCTTTGACACCTCTGGATTCCTGGTCCCTTCTAGCAAGTACTGAACACTATCAGGAATGAATCGCTAGAAGACAGAAGAATAACAGCTTCTAGATCCTTCTGATGCTTTCGTAGTCCACTATTACAACCATTGGCTACGAGACTTCTGAACTCTATTCTATCTATTCTGAATCGAATCTAATCTAATCTAAACCTTATTCTCTTACCCACAGCGGTGCTGGAGACTGCTCGAACCCGCCGTCTCGCGCGGAGTCGTGTACGGACGATTCGAGACTTCTGCTGCGGTACATGGCTTGCCCTGACGTACAGGCCACTGAGAGCAATGGTAAGTTTGTAGCTAGATCTAGAATATCCTGGCAGAGACTAGAATGAAGCTGGGCGGAGCAATAGACATACATTTTGACTTGTAAAAGTGCCCTCGTTACAGAATAATTAAATGAAATTTTATTCGATTTTGGTACTTTGACTCCCGCAAGATAAGTAAGGTTTTCACCCGAAACCCAAGCTATCAGAAATAATATCATCATTGTTACTGCTAAGTAGCATCTCTTAAGTCTGATAAATATAATGAGTAACATAGCAAAACTTTCGAAAAGACAAGCAATCTCTTCTAGTTAAGCTTAACCACAGCGAAAATATGAATTTCGTGGAATGGCCATTAACCGATAAGTTTTCTCAAAAGAAAAAAATATGATGATGATGATGATGTTTCAGTGGAAGAGCTAGTGTGTCTGGCGACGTGGAAGGAAGGCTCCACCAGATACCTTGTGGGCAAGATATCGCAAGTGCAGCGACGGAACGCTTTGGCCACGGACGAAGACACCTACAGGTAATGACTATATGACAATACGTAAAATACAATAGTAGATTGTGTCTCAAGGGAGCAAACTCAAATATTTACGGCGAGGACGGTATTCTACAATAGTAAAGATTCTACAATAGAATCCCGAGGATAGCGAGGGAAGGAGACGGAAATCATTTTGCTATCGAGTGGCACATGCTGCTTTTCACACCTTGCATGGGGAAATATGAAATGAAACAGGGAATCCCGGGTTTTTTTTTTTTTAATATGATCCCTCATTTAAGGGCAATAATTACTCTTTTTTGAATAGCAGGTGTGAAAATGTATTTTGTCCCTTGTTTGTTTGTGGGGACAAACACAAAAGCCAGAGTGACTGATAAAGACATACTAACTGTGAAGGTATTTTTATTAAAATAGGTTTGACGAACGTTTATGAATACACAAAGTTTGCGTAAAATGTACTTTTTCCCTTTGTAGCAAATACCCAAGAAGGCACTCAATTTGCAAATTGTTTCACTTTTTACCACTCCTATACTAAGCTACGTTAAGTTGAAATTGAGTTTGTTGTTGTTGATGTCGGCGGGTGGGTGTAACGATACCTGTCCGGCGTGCGTTTACCTTTAATTCGAAACCCCTCTTTACAGATGCTTCATCTACAAGGGCCAGCATAGCGACAAGAGTATGACGTACTACATAGCTCAGTCAGGCGACGCGACGTGTAACGGGCTGTCGTCGCCGACGGACGGCAGCCGCACCATGAGGCTCACTAACAGTAAGTAGCCTTGATATCTATTCAACAGCGGCCAATCCTACCGACTGCGCCAAGTAATATTTTCAAATTAAAAATGTGCTGTCAGATGATGTCTTTTCAGTGGGTTTATTTAATACGTTTCTTAATATTATTTTAACATATTCACTCCCATAATTCCATACGCGCTGTGCTCGAAGCCGATCCCGTGGATTTCCTCGTATTTACCGAGCCGCAGTCGTAGTGCGTAAGGCGGATTCTTGGCAGTGAAAGTGTTAAGATATTAATGAAAGAATACTAAGGGTATGTTTGTGTAAGTCAAGAGAGCTGTGAGCTCTGTGGTTCTGATGCTATAACAGCCTATAAAGCCATCTACGAACTTAAGGTGGTTTGCTTTCCGTACAAAACGTCCTTTGACATTCGCAGGGTAACGGCGTGATATTTTAAGAAACTTATGTAACAAACTTTCATAAATTGGCTTTCCATTTGCGCGAAATTCACCCTTTACTAGAATAAACTTGTATGGACTAAAATCATTTGAGAACTTCGTTTGGGACGTGATACTTTGGGAAAACTATTTTTCTCTAATTATTCTAGTTTAAAGCCAATTTATGAAAGTTTGTAACATACGTTCCTTAAAATATCATGCCGTTAGCCTGCGAATGCCAAATAACGTTTTGTATGGAAAGCGAACCACCTTCAGAAACAGCTTTTTATTTGTGAAACACTGGTAATACAGCATTATGTCCCATTCAAAAGAACCACTCAAGCCCTTTTTAAACTTATTGATGGTATTCCTGAAGGTGACGACGAGCATAATCGGTGCCACTTCCCAAGCTGGATCGTGGACCACCACAAGTGGTTCAGTCTGGACCATACGCACCAGTACCACTTTACCACCAAGAACGCTACGCTCAAGGTAACTAAACTGACTTTAATCTTTTGACACCCGGCCAAACGAAACGCTGCTTGCGTCAGCCAGTGATAAATTAGAAGTTACGAGCTCTGAAAAGATAGTTATTGTGAAATGCGATATCCATGACGCCAATAACCTCGAGCAAATATGACGTATAAAATGTATAGTTTTATAATAAACAAATTTTTAAGATAAGGTAAGATTTATTTGCAACCAAGTACTTAAAACTAAGATACATGGACCCTGGAAGCAAACAAATTGAATTTTCTCAAACATGCAATGAAATATTGCCGTTGTGTTCTTTATATGGCCTTCGAAGTGTCACGTTTCGGGCGCAGCGAGACGAGAGATCCGTAATAGCATTTCATACAAAATTGGAAGCCTAGGCCGGTAAGATGGTCTTTTTTAGTTTCCATTCCACAATTTGTGGCACATCATCACGGCGTTTAGCCGTGAAAATTATAGTTTGTTTTCTTGGAGTTTTATTTATTTATTTAATTGCATGTTTGAGAAAAGCACTATAAATATCTCGGCGTGAAAAGGGTTGCCAGACTCATAACTATTCTCATGTCTATATGTACTCGGCCGGCAACCCCTTACTTCCCGGCCTCTGTAGTAATGTACTATATTAATCGCTCACCGACCCAAAGCCAGGGAGACCAAGGCCGCCGACATGAGTAGTCGCCATTTATCCGCCAGTTTATCGCTTGAAGATTGCGCAGATCTGATTCGACGACGTCGTTCCAACGATATCTGAGACGGCCGATGGGTCGCTGCCCTATTATTCAGAGCAATACGGCGTGTTGCAGTGTCCAATTTATTTAATCGTATGGCATACATTATTTTGGCCTTTTAAAGTTTGTCACTCTTTAGTACTATCGACAACACAGCTAACTGACCATCGGTGCACCTTAAGTGCATTGTAATAAGGTTCTATATAAACACAGGATGGTCAGTTAACAATGCTGTCGTTTAGGCCACCCACGGGACACGTGCGGGGTTGTGTAGGTAGCTCCTGCGGACGCGAGTAACAGTTGTCCCCCCTTTGTCAAGTGAGTGGGCAACTCAACTGTTAGAAGTTCTTAAGCCGCCCGAAGGCCTCTAACTCAACTACTACTGTCATAGACAGCAGCCGGGATTAAAAAAAAATATTAATAGATATAGACATTATAGAATAAGTGTCGAACTACCTAACCTAGGTATTTATTGTAAAATTGCACTTGTTATAAAAGTCTATCTGCAGACAAACTGTATTAAACAGTTTTGCACGGCTTTTGTTTTTTATGTAACTTTGTAGTTAGAAATAAATAATAAAATAAAAATCGACTGCTTAGCGTGCCTTCCAAAGCACGGAAGCGTTTATTTATATTAACCACTCAAACATCAGGCGGTCACCCATCCAAAGACTGACCACTGTCATCTTTGCTTAACCTGCGTTATCGTTTCCGACTCGTCGCCGGCGCCGCTAGGCTATGAGCGCTACGCATTGTCCAAGAGGCAACCGGATGGCTCGCGGTATTTGAGCTCCCGAAGCGTTGTGGAAACGTCGGTTGCCCCTCGGGGACTGAAACTACCCGTCATTGCTTTAACTATATCGGATGTCCCAGATATTTCCCACGCTCCACCATTTTCGACGACCGATTTACCCTAGTTGGTAGCGACCTTGCCTACGAAGCTAGAGGTCCTGGGTTCGAATCCCGGTAAGGGCATTTATTTGTGTGATCAGCACCAATATTTTTTCCTGAGTTATGGACTCATGGATGTTTTCTATGTATTTAAGTAGGTATTTATTTCTCTATATAAGTATGTTTTTCGTCGTTTAGTACCTAGTACAAGATTTGCTTAGTTTGGGACTGGTTCGATTTGTGTAAGATTGTCCCAAATTGAATGAATCGATTTGAATGCGGTTTTTTAATCGAAAGTCTCTTAAGCATGTCCTGTTGTCTTACTGTAGGTACCGTTATCTTTAAGTTCTGTACTGTTATATTTTTGAGGTTTGCAATAAAGTGTATTATTTGTATAGTATTGCATGTCACAGGGTCTCTTGAGCGGGTCTATATCGGGTGGCATAAAATTGTTGGTCCTACTATTTTGTCGCATACCAACTTTATGCCGAATAACGTATGGCATAAACATTGTTGTGCATATTTTTTATATGCCGAAATTGTTGTTCCTAATATCGATTAGGCCTAAATATTTATTGTCCGAATGTTTATTGTGTCGAAGATTTTTTTTTAGAATGATTGATGTGCATAACTTTGATGTTACTAATATTAAATGTTCTAAAAATGTTGTGCATACATTTTGTTACGCATATATATATCGATTGTCCTAAATATTTATTGTCCGAATCTAAATGCAGGTTGGATCTGGTCAGAATTGCCTATTACTTAAATTACTTATGACCCCCCCTCATGCTTATTTCTGTATCTATAAGGGACACAAGTGAACCCTAACTTAACCGACCTAAAACAGAGTTCGCTTGTGTGTGTTGTTTGATAGCCGTGCGGCGAGTCGACGCCACCCCGCTGCGCGTGGTGTCTATTTCTGCTCTGAGGGACAAAAGGCAACTAACGAACCTATCTAAATTATGTAAATGATGGTGGTCTCTGCTGAGAATTGCCCAATACTTGAATAACCTATGACCCGCCCTCATGTCGACGGAGCCCCGCGAAGCGGGGCTCCTATTTCTGCTCTGAGGGACGAAAGGCAACTAACGAACCTATCGTATTTATCTAGACGTAGGTCGGGTCTGCTCAGAGTTTAAAAATAGTATAAAATTTAGGAAAAAAATAGTGTAGGTGGTGTAATTTTAGCTAATTTAATAATAGGCAAAGTAATTACTATGACAATGAAAATTAGGACTATTACTTTTTAGATAATTCGATGTTCGAGTAATCAATATTAGGATAAACATATGTACTTTAGAACTTTTAAATGTGTATGCGCAAAAATGAATAGGCTAAATAAGTAGTAAGTATGCCACTCAACATTATGTTATGCCAAACATTCTCGGCCAAAAATTTTTAGGACGATCAACATTATGCGATACGACAGGCACCCCTCTTCAGCATCAAAAACTAAGGAATGAAATTGTAAAATTATAATTCATTTATTGGATCATGATATTTATATGTATGTATATTATATATTTATTGTTATTTACAGTATTTATACTTACAAAGAATATTAACACTAGTTAATTTAATATGTTTGTGTTCTGGTTTGTTCTGTGTTTTTGTATGTGGTGTAAGGTAGTCTACCTATCTTCCACTCAATTGCTTAAAGGTTAGCTGGAAGAGATCCCTTATAGGGATATGTTCGCTTTTGCACCTTAATCTTATTCATCATGTTTATGTTTTAACCTGTTTTGTGTACAATAAAGTGCTTACATACGTACATACATACATACATAAAAGTAAATGGGAAGTGGGTAAAATCCACAGATATAGTTATACATTAGATAACTTAAACACCTCAATCTGTATGAAAACCGACCGTGTCACTTTTATCTACCTGCTTTGACGTCACAAGGGCGAATTAGTGATGTGAATTCCCCGTTGTCCGCGCAAAATCGATTCTGCAATAAGGCATTTTCTCAATATTCACGGACAACCGGCTACCACAACAGAAGCGCGCGGAATGTCAGTCGGAGTGCCAACTCGGAGACCGAGTTCGGACACGCGAAGTAGACGCATTTGCGTGATCTATGTATATCCCTTGGCATGCCTGGTAAACGAAAGTCACACTGTATGCCTGGTGGGTCTGACAAACCCGTAAATGTAAAAAAAGAATTACACATGATTTTTTTTTAACGCGTTGATTTGTGTGTTTTTGGATATTTTGTACATTATTTTACTAGAAATAAATAAAAGTCTTAATTCCAGAAGGTCCGTAAGAAATTATTAAATAAATAAAAACATTTCATATTTCCATCAACAAAAATAGACTCTCATGTCTAAAAGCATAAAACTTCAGTCTTAAGTTTATTTAAGGCACTGATATATCATTGTATCACATACTATCTGTAAAATATATATGTATATAAAATATATACGGATAATAATGTAAATATACTTACCGATAAAATGTTACGCCGTATGTATCTAAATCGAGAGGGTGCTCGCGGCCGACTGCGGGAGCAGCGTCAAAATGTCGGGTAGTTCATGACGCGAAGCTACTCAGAGACGCGACGCGGTCAATTTAAAATTAAAAAAAAATAACGACGGATTTCTAACAGCCCGGGTCTGTCAGACCCTACCAGGCATGCCAAGGGTTAACTATATCTGTGGTGAAATATCTCATGTCATCGATGATGCTGATTTCAGGTAGCTAATGCGGATGGGCACTTGGAAGAGAAGCGGCTTGTCTGCCACTCTATATTGGAGCAGAAGGATAAAAAACACATCAAGTTGGTCGCTCACGTGACTAAAGGATGGTAAGGATAATTAATATTTCTACTAATAATCGTTTATATCGTAGCTCCATACAAACTTTAACCTCCCATTTCATCCCCTTAGGGGGTGATTTCCGGCATGCAAACTATCCTATGTCCTTCCCCGAGATTCATACTATCTCCATACCAAATTTCATCGCAATCGGTTCAGCGGTTTAAGCGTGAAGAGGAAGACAGACAGACAGACACACTTTCGCATTTATAATATTAAGTATGGATTAGCTTCCGCCTGCGACTTCGTCTGCGTGGACCCGGGATAAAAACCATCTTATATTGTAATACAGGCTATAAACTATCTTCGTGCAAGATTTTATCCAAATCGGTTGAGCCGTTTAAGCGTGAATGAGTAACAAAAGTAAAGATCCAAACATCCAAACTTTCGCATTTATAATATTAGTAGGATTGTTATCTATCTTATACACGTAACAAATAATAACTAATACGGGTGTAGACTCGAAAATTATTATTACTCCAAAAGAAAGAAGGCAAAAAATCATGCCTAGTGACGAAAATCCCATTCGGATATCTCAAAGAATTACGAAGCTACAACCGTTTTAATATTGCTTAGTGACGTCATAATCTGCGAGCGTCATATAGTAAATGACAATCGTTTCATATGAAGTTGCGTTTTGCGGAAAAGAGACATAACATACCGCTTCTTAAAACTTTGGACACTTATAACTTTGTGATTATTTAACCTCTTGCGTTGCGGTTTTCTCCATTTGACTAAATTTTTAATCCCTTTTCGAGAAATTACGGCATTATTGATTATTTTATTTGGTGTAGACACAAAATAAAAGAATATAGGGGTGTAGACACCCCTATTGTTCGGTGCTATTTTGGTGTCGACTTTGCACCATATGCAATTTCAACGGACGTGTTCAAGCTCATTTATTAACACTCTCTCTCTAACATATCTCTCTACTTTAGTCTGAAGGTTTATAGTCTTACACCAGGTGTTACCATGATTTGTAAAGCAGTAATTACAGTTACACGTTCTTTGCAATGTCAGTTATCGTATTTTTACGCGGATCGACCCCTTGTAGAAAAAATAAAAATAAAAATTTGAACTGTTTATTTTAATGAATCACAATTTTTTTTTTAAATGTTTCGTGACTTAGCACAGTCTTAACTTTTAAAGATTATTAGCTAAGTTTAGTTTAATATATATCATAGATTTTTCATTTGTATTATGTTAGTTAATTTGTTAATTAATTAATTAAGATTTAAGATTTTTCTTAACACTAAGTATGGCTTTCTTAATTACACATTTGGCTTTATGCGGTTTATCCCCGATACTGTTAATTACATTTTCTATACTATTTGTCGGTAGACTGTTTAGGACAGCAGGCACATAGCTGGACCAGACCCTCCGCCCATAAAAGTTGTTGCTATTTGGTACTGTAAAGGCTTTACTGCTTGGTAGTGTCCGAAGGCTCTGTGGTCTGCTATACCTATTCAGTTCTCCTAGGTATTGCCTATACTCTGTAATCATTGCCATTTTAACTTTGTCATATACATTAAGTACTCTACAGTATTGGAATAGGTTATCATAGTTGTAGTGTAGAAGACCACAGCCATAATAACACTACTACTTGCTCTGTAGTAGTGCTGTGTTCCTGGAGGTGAGCAAGGTCGCCAGAGCTCCCGAGGATGCGTTGTGTTGAGAGCGAGGGCATTTGTTCCTTCAGCTGTCAACACGGCGAATCCTTAAACATATCAAGGGTCGGCAACGCCCATGTTACTCCTTTGAAGTTGCATGCGTCTATAGGCTGCGGTGTCCGCTTACCATCGGGCCGTAGGCTTGTTTGCCGCCGTCGTTGTATAAAAAAAAAACCATCTTGTTGGTGCTCTACCCTAAAAACATTGGACTGACATAATTAAAACCTTTTTTTTTCCCAGCGAGTCCGGCCACGTATGCCTGGTGTTCCGCCGGCGCTCCGCCCACGTGCTGGAGCTCCGCTCGGGCTCCGCGCTGTGGGAGTCCCCGCAGGACGCCTGCGCCGAGCCGGAGCGCCCGCCGTACATCACTCTTATTAGTGAGTATTGACGATGAGCAGCGTGCCCCCTCATGGGCCACCATAATTTGAATGTCTCCTTAGATATCCCACACAGAGTGTACTAAAAATGGGGTGTGAACCGATCAAGGGCATAACAGGTATCGTGTTCTGATAAGAAAAAACTAAAAGAATTATTTTTTTGACGCGATTTTTTTTTTACATTTGTATGGGGCAAACGCTGTGAAATGTAAAAAAAAGCGTTAAAAAAAATTCTCTTGCTTTTTTTCTTATCAGAACACGATACCTGTTATGCCCTTGTTCGGTTCACACCCCATTTTTGGTACACTCTGTATATCTCAAAGAAATTCCTTAACTAGATAATATAAACCCGTGTTTGGGATCATTAGAATCCTCTCATCGAATGGTTCATTAGATATAAAAGGGATAAAAACTATAGTATATTTTAATCCAGACTATAAACCAGGTATCGGAAACCGGTATTTTTTGTATGGGAACGAAAACTTTATTTTTTCGTTCTTTGTTAATTATTTCACTTCTAATTGGGCAATCTTATAATACGCAGTCGTTACCTCAAAACACAACTGAGTCCAACATATGAAGTATAAAATATTTGGAGATATGTGGTTATTTCAAGGTTTTTGCAAAAAACCGGTTCCGATCCCTGCTATAAACTATCTTTGTGCAATAAAAGCTTGTACAAAAAAAATACAAGAACCAATTTAATATTATTTTAATCCAGGCTATAAACTATCTTCGTGCAATATTGCATCCAAATCCGTCGAGCCGTTTAAGCGTGATTGGGTAACAAACATCTAAAAATCCAAACTTTCACATTTATAATATTAGTAGGAAGACAGGATATAAAACTTCGTTGTGTTAAACATCCAGCCATGAACTTCTAAAATAGAGGATTGGCTTTCTTTGTATCTACAAAAAATTAAAAATTATTCGCCACGAGCAGGATTTGAACCCACAACCTCTGGAATCCGTCCATCGCTCTGCCAATTGAGCTACCGCGGGTCCGCTAATGGCGACGAATCTTTCAATCCCTTCCACTATTGTATTTACACCTTAGGGAGGCTCGTAGCGACATCGAATCGTCATCAAACCCCGCTCGTGGCGAATAATTTTTCAATTTTCCACTATGATCGAAATTAGAAACATATATTGTTTACGACCGCTTTAGCCTAGTTGGTAGTGACCCTGCCTACGAAGCAAGAGGTCCTGGGTTCGAATCCCGGTAAGGGCATTTATTTGTGTGATGAGCACAAATATTTGTTCCTGAGTCATGGATGTTTTCTATGTATTTAAGTATTTATTTATCTATATAAGTATCTTTATCGTCGTCTAGTACCCATAGTACAAGCTTTGCTTAGTTTGGGACTAGGTTGATTTGTGTAAGATTGCCCCTAATATCTAATATAATATTTAATATTGTTTAGGAATCTGGTAAAAAACCAGTGTATTTATTGATGTTTTTTTCTGTTACAGCAACCTCTCTGACTCCCGAACGCTGTCCGATCTTCGGCCGATACAGCGTAGTCAGCTCCCTGGCTGACTCGAGGCGGAGAAGGCAGCAGTCGACTATAGGTAAAGCCTTTGGCATTGTCTGTATTACAAGACATAAGCTTATTTCCGCATATGCAATATAAAAAAACCGGCCAAGAGCGTGTCGGGCCACGCTCAGTGTAGGGTTCCGTAGTTTTTCGTCCAGAAATTATTTTGTAATTTTTTTCAAAACCTATTCAACCTATCAAGTTCAAAATAATTTTCCTACAAAGTTTTTAAAAAGTTCTACTTTTGAGATTTTTTTCATATTTTTAAAACTTATGGTTCAAAAGTTAGAGGGGTGGGGGGGGCACATTATTTTTTACTTCTGAAGCGATTATCTCCGAAAATATTAACATTATCAAAAAATGATTGTATCAAACCCCTATTCATTTTTAAATACCTATCCAACAATATATCACACGTTAGGGTTGAAATGAAAAAAAAACACACCCCACGTTACGTGTAGGGAGGGTACCCTAATAATAAAAAAAAACACTTTTTATTTTACCACTTTGTCGGCGTGATCGATATACATATTAGTACCAAATTTCAGCTTTCTAGTGCTAACGGTTACTGAGATTATCCGCGGACGGACGGACAGACGAAGC
This sequence comes from Epinotia ramella, assembly GCA_947578815.1. Lineage (NCBI taxonomy): Eukaryota > Metazoa > Arthropoda > Insecta > Lepidoptera > Tortricidae > Epinotia > Epinotia ramella. The sequence goes on along the minus strand of OX388227.1, from coordinate 3,703,016 downwards.
GAAACTATAAGGGTTCCTAGTCGACTACGTGTTAGCATTACTCCTGAACGCCGCTTATTTGACATTGATTTGAAAATATTTATTAAAAGAAGAGGGTAGTTAATACTATTATTTGACGTATGGCGGTAGGCAGCGCAGGCGGCCACCGGCCAGTCGGAGTAGACCCATCGGACCGGACAGTCAGGGATATTGGATTGTTTGGATTAAATAATCAATGTAACTATTGGCAGAAATATAAAGCTGTTGTATATCTTCACTGGTTTGTATCATTTCTCGGGAGTCCTGTTACAGTCAGAAGTGGTAAGAACTTTGGAAAAAACCCCGAGGTATGTTTTTATTCATTATTATGCCATTATTGTTTATTTTTAATGAATGTATAATTACATTACCGCCAACAACATAATTAATTGATCTCTCAAGAACCTTACTGCAACGAAATAAGGACAGTGGTCAGTTTATGATGTTTGTTCCGTGATTTCATCGTTGCCTTTTACCAAGAAGTATTTTCGTTACATAATGCATCTACGTAGGTAAGCACCTACGTACTAAATAAAGAACATGTAGAATAAAGATTGATTTTTTAACGAAGGAAGCAATAGTACTCACGTAACTGTATATATATATGTGTAATACAGTGTATGTTCTATGTTCTATAACGCGAATGCTCACCTATATTGCATCCTTATATTTACTATGTGCTTTAAAAATATACGTGTACCCATATAATTTGAGGTCTCGGAATATTGACGTACTACTACTATAGGAGTGCAATATATTATGCAACAAGATTAAAATGCGTAATAACTATGAGCAAAGAACTATGGATTTGGGTTTACGTTTCCTTTGTTTACGTCTGAGGATAAACGACCAAATTGTGTTGACTATTTATCTTGGAATAATAGTCCAGGCAATGAACTGACAACTTGTATGGAAAAAAAATGTCAATTTTGGAAATAATTTATAATAGCTTATTTTTTATGTGTAACGGATATATTATCAATTAAATAGTTACCCAGCGACAAAATCCGACAAAATTTCAGACATCGAAAAAATTATAAGTTAACTGGCTTCTGAAAAGTCAGTAAAAATATTAATAAATGTTTTTGTCTTTATTTTGGTTCATTTACATTTGCTCTATAATATTCAAGATAAATCTTACAAAAAAAGATAATGCATGCTTCATTTAAATCTACATAATTACTTCCGGGTGGAAAGTCTGTCGGATTATTGACTAAATCATTTTAGAATAACATTTTCAAATGAAATCAACAAAAAAAACGCTATTATAAATTAATGTTTTTTAAAACCGTATTTTGCCTGGAGTATAAATTCTATCCCGATTTGGTTGCAATGACACTTGGTTACTGATGTAATACTTACATAGAAAACAAAAGAACAAAACAATGAACAAATACAAAACTGTTACACAGATTTGAATATTAAGTAAATGGGGTTTTACTCAAATGTCTGTTTAGCTATTGAACGTCTCGAGGAAGTAATTTTCAGATTTCTTAGTGTTTTGTTTTCTGTTTATGTTATTTAAAAGCACAAGTTTTATTTGCATATTCTATACAGTTTTTAAATCTTTCTATTAACTTGCAATGTATTGTATGTACCTATAACTATGTTTGTTCGTGTGGAATCTTGCAACTCAATTTTGAACCAGATGTCTTCAGCCGATTGAGCTGAGGTTTTGGATGAACGTGTGGTTTGGATGACAATTCAGTACTTTGCCGACGTGGCCCTGTTGAGTTTGGGCTCGTTGGAACCGTCTCAGTGAGTGGTTGATGACGGTATACAGAAAAGTGCAGTCGGCAATGAATGGCAGCTTGTTGTATTCTATATTTAATTTCTAGTTCTAATAAGCTACTAGTCCGGTCTAACAGCGAAAAGTAAAACTCGAAAAATAAGAGAATGGGTTTTTTTTCTGTTAGGCGTAAGCCGATTAGGATTTATTACTAACGAAATCTTACAAATGCTTTATTTTATTTTCCCTTATTTCTTCTGTCTAATAATCATACCTGTTGAATTATGTATGTAACACAATCTAAATGACTTCTCATTACTACATCACAAAGAAAATAACGAATACGAATTACATAATAAATTAATAATTGACACATTGATGAGTCATAATTCATATGCTATTGTAGTTTCCAATCCCCACTGTCTGACACATTGTCCTCAAGCGATGAGTCGCGGTACACACACCACTTTCAAATATGAGACCTTTCGAACGCCACGCAGCCCCAAAAGTAATAGGGATCGACGGCGTTCGGTCAATAGTACAAATACAAGGCAGTGAGCGCGGACCACCTACCGTAGCTGTTCCCGCCGTCCCAGATCGCCATCTCATTGTAGCGATAGTAGCAGCGACGCTAGCTCAGGGGGGAACAATTTTTACGAAGTCTCATCGGCGTAATCGCAGGGCAGGCCGTTCCCCTAGTAGACGTCGGCGCTATCGTAGTACTCAGTAGGAAACGGCGGCATAATTCAAACTTAGTTGTCTCGCGGTCATAATTCCTCATTCAGAAGCAGCCGGGAGCGAACTAGTCCTCATCGTCATCGGCTTGGGAAACGAAGACGATATCGTTCTCGATCTGGGAGCGGCCAGGAGAATGGTGTCCTTAAGGAGTTTGCCACGATTATGAGAGGCAAAGGAAACCATTTTGAAGGTGCTCACAATGTTATCCCACAGTTCGACCCATATGCTCATTCACAGACTGCGAGAATATACGGCTGGAGCCAACGACAGATAATATTCAACGCCATACCAAAGTTGGCTGATGGTAATGCAAACCAATGGCACGAGACGCAATACCTAATAGGTTTATGTGCACCCGCGAACAAACAACGATATTATTATTATAAACACTGTGTGCCAATATCTTCCTAAACCTCAACAAGCCGGTGACAAGCCCACGGATAACAAACCTAACTTAGACACTGAAGTAGAAAATATTTCTAATAAATGTTTAGTTTGTCCACAAATCAGTAAAGCACCTTCTAAGACACAAAAACCATGGCCTGTTCCTCCTTAACAATAACAATTATTGATAATAATATATAAGAATTATATGTATATACAGAGGTGTACAATAAACAGTATTTGTATTGTATTTAAACACAACATGTTATATACATTTCGGTGGCCAATGAACTTTAGTTAATGATTCGCTAGTAGAAAAACAGTAGTTATTAACGGTTTTACATAGTGAGAGTTAGTAAATATAAGGGTAGACGAGTTGCCAACGTCGAGGCATACGTTGTTTCGGCCATTTATTTACTTAAGACTGCGGAGTCCGCTGGATGCGGGTGGCGCAGGACCGGTCATTGTGGCACTCTTTGGTGGAGGTTTATACAAATACAAATCATTTATTTCGGACTATAAAATCCATAGTGTTAGAGGTTACATTACAAACATAGAGCTATGGTTAGTGTTCTATAATTAAGCTAAACATAAATTAAATTAAAGGCGCCTGGGCGCTTTGTCAAGGTTTATGTCCATCTCCTAAACCTGTCACTTTTCTTAAGCTAAAATAACTCGGGCGTGCTATTAAATTAGAGACTTAAAAAAAAGCTCTTATTAAAAATAAACCAGAAATTAGTTGATAATATCGTTGATGAAACCCCAGCTAAACCTATACTAACAATTTAATAATGAATCAAACTAAAGAACCATACATTGGACATGATACATTTTGGTCCAAAAGTATCGGACGCCGATAAAAATCGACTAAGTACTTTAGTAAGCAAACCACTGCACTCGTGAAGAAAGCTAATACTCCTATAAGTTGGAGACGATTGCGGCTAGAATTTACGGTGATCACCGACTATAATCCATTGCGGTCCAACTTGACAAAGAGAGACTTGATAACTAAGATAGCAAGATCCTGCTGTTACAAAAATATACTTTTACGATCGAGTATAGACCTGGGTTCAACATGCAACATGTGGCTTAAGCCGCAATCCAGTCACTACGTCAGACACTTAAGGAGAGGTAGATTATTCTCAATATTACCACCAATCATTGGCTCCATACAGTGCAGATGACAGATCTACGCATCTAGCACATAACAAAAAAATAAAATATTCATGACGATGTTAAAGATTACCACCTACCACTAATTACGTTCTCCGTTTTGCTAAAGTTTATAGCCGCATGGCCCCTAAATTAAAATGGGTCGTATCAAGCTCTGCTCGATAGGATATGCTCTTAATCACGACGGCAGATTATTGGTTTCCCCAAAATGAATCGCTTCATCAATACGTTAAAGCTTAAAATAACTGTGCATGCAGCCAAGTATTGGCAGGCAAGAAATCTGTTTACTTACTGTATCCTATTCCCACAGTGAATGCTATTTTCACACAGTTCACATGGAAAAATTAAAAAAGGGAATACTTATACTTGGTGTTATAAGATGGATTCACCAAGTACATTTTTGTCAAGGCAGTAAGAAATACTAAATCTCAAACCACTATCAAAGTGGTATATGACATTTTCACATCTTTTTGTAGGCGCAAAGTTATTGTACATCCGATAAAGGCTCCAGTTTCACATAAAAATACTTCAAAACATTTGTTGCTTCAATTAGGGCAAAGCACGTTTTAAATACCGTTGCCATCCCTCGGGCAAATTGGCAAATTGAGAGGTACAACAGGGCTATTTTGAACTTGCAATACACTGTGAACCATGGGTTGGATGAGAGAGACTGGGATACACACGTTAATATTTAAACTGCGGTGGAGTTTAAATAATACAATCAATAAAAGTACACGGGAATCTCTAGCAGAAATGGCTATTAGAACAATTTATAACCTGGGGTCGCGTGAGTCATGAAGAGACTTCTTCAAGGAAATACGAGTAGATGTTCTAAGACTGCCGATATACGTATTTGAAATAATAATGTATGTTAGGAAGAATGTATACGACTTCCTAGCGAAGACTGATAAGCCAGAAGCACGTGCTTTATTTCAAAAGCATATTATATGTATTTATTTATTTAATCTTATGACATACATTATTTTTTGCCTTGAAAGTTTGTCACTCTTTAGTACCACCCAGGGGACACGTGCAGGTTGTGGTAGGTAGCTCCTGCGGACGCGAGTAACAGTTGTGCCCCTTTGTCAAGTGAGTGGGCAACTCGACTGTTAGAAGTTCTTAAGCCGCCCGAAGGCCTCTAGCTCAGCTTAACGACTACTGTCATAGACAACAGCCGGGATCAACTGCTTAGCGTGCCTTCCAAAGCACGGAAGGATTATATGTATGATAAACGATTACCTACATCATGGATACCGACATTTGGCAGTGATAGCGTCCGGCACGAGTAATTTATCGCAAAAAAATAATAATAAATAAGATTTCTACTGTAGCAAATGTAGCAATGTAATTTTATAATACTGTGATGTTGAAATTATATAAGTACCTATTGAATACGGTTTTGAATGAAATATTTATATCGCCGAGTATTTTTACGCCGGTTCTTCTCGTGGCAGAGGTTTTCTTTCCGAACCGGTGGTAACTACAACCTTCATGTAATATGCCTAAATTGGCGAAGCTATACAGTAGTAGTAATACGCAAAGGCAAGATATGAGAAAAATTGTGCAAGAAAGAATAGAGAAGGGACAAGCAAAAATTAAGGCAACTATCGATAAAAAATTGGCAATAATTAAAGTTTTTAAGAAAGGTGACTTAACCCTAAACTTTGCAAAGTAACACAAAAATCGTACGTTCAAGTCTCGTTTGCGCTAGATAGGTAATGCGCAAAAAAACAGTTATAGAAAAAAATACAAAAAGATGACTAAAAAAAATGTGTGCATTTTTAGATACTCTATCAATTTTAGGCATGGTACCTATCCATAACCCTGAGATGGCAAAAAGTTAATAAGTAGCTAATAGCCCCTAAGTTTTATGGATCTTTTAGGGTTATGCAGTCCCTAGACAATGACAGCTACGAAGTAGGTATCGAGCATTCGAGGACATGCTCAGAGACAATATAAAAATGTTTTTAGTTCCGACCAACTTAAGCCATGGGTCACAATATGCGTAGGTATCACCAATTCTAATGAAATTAGTGACAATACTGACGCAGAATCAAATGATGAAAAAATTATACATTACTTTCTAGCCTATATTGTATTCCTGATAGTTCAGACATTAAAACCAGCATTTATGGGGTTTTATCGAACTACACCGTCCTTAGAGTATTTACTATTTTGCTCAATTGTAATCCTTATTCCACCGCCAAAGTGATTTGTTAGCATATATTATGACATGATACAATAATTGTTTGATGTAATAATCTGGTATGATTATAATAACAGTTGTCCATTTCTGTCCTACCAGTTACAGCATAGAGACCGGGTGATCGGATATTGCCCAGCATATGCAGATGGTTGAAGATGGACATGACCTTCGGGTGGTCACAATATAATTGAAGATGTATTACTGGCATTGCCATGGCTTTCGGATGGCCAAAAGGAAGACTGAATGGATACTGGCCTGCGGGTGGCCTATGATAAGATTGATAAGTGACTTAAATATGAAGGCCTGCGGGTGGCCTATGATAAGTGACTTATGAAGGCCTGCGGGTGGCCTAAGCAAGACAAAAGCAACGAAAATGATTAGAAAATATAGCATATGTGTTAAATGTTATCTTTATTAAAATAATCTTTGAATTGGTAACTTGACAACAATTATTAACATGTTTTACGTTTAACATTTTGCTAACTTAATCATTATAGTATGATTTGAAATAAGTAATGAAGGTTGTATAAAATAATATACAGAATGAAAAACCTTTAAAGTTGTAGTACCGATAGCTAAATATGTAGGTATGAGGTCATACCACTGTCTTTAGAATGGCCGAGTCAATCGGAATGAGGGCATCCCGACTGCAGGATGGCCGACTGTTAGCATTACTCCTGAACGCCGCTTATTTGACATTGATTTGAAAATATTTATTAAAAGAAGAGGGTAGTTAATACTATTATTTGACGTATGGCGGTAGGCAGCGCAGGCGGCCACCGGCCAGTCGGAGTAGACCCATCGGACCGGACAGTCAGGGATATTGGATTGTTTGGATTAAATAATCAATGTAACTATTGGCAGAAATATAAAGCTGTTGTATATCTTCACTGGTTTGTATCATTTCTCGGGAGTCCTGTTACATACGGAACCCTAAAAAGTATCGTATCTATGTGAATTAGGCTTTGTATCGCAGGAGACTAACAGGAAACATTTATAAGAGTTGCACCTTTTTGGGGTTCCGTACCCAAAGGGTAAAAACGGGACCATATTAGCCTCCGCTGTCCGTCCGTCCGTCTGTCACCAGGCTGTATCTCATGAACCGTGATAGTTAGACAGTTGAAATTTTCACAGATGGTGTAATCCTGTTGCTGCTATAACAACAAAAAAAGAGGGTGCCCATACAACAAACGTGTTTTTTTTGCCGTGTTTTTATAGATAATGATACGGAACCCTTCTTGCGAGTGTCCGACTCGCACTTGGCCGGTTTTTTTATTAACCCTTGAATACACATGGCATCAGGCACAATTTTAACTGGATTAAAATTGGTAACTAGGAAAGACTCCCATACGTTTTGTCACTCAATGGAACACATTTCTAGAACGCTGTAGGAACGTGTAAATTGCATTGACTAATCTTGGAAAAAGCTTTATGCGCGTTTGGCCAGATTAATGCGACAATAACCTTGCTTATAAAAGTTTCTATTTTTTAACCCCCGACGTAAAGAGAGGGGTGTTATAAGTTTAACGTGTCTGTGTATCTGTCTGTGGTATCGTAGCTCCCAACTGGATGGACCGATTTGAATGCGGTTTTTTTTGTGTAATAGATAATTTTATCCTGAGTCTTATTTGACATGTTTCATGAAAATCTGTTTAGCCGTTTTTGAGATATTGGACTTCGAAATGAAAATGTCGGGGGTTTTTCAACTTTTCTAATTAGTATTTATTCTGTATTCGTTCCCAGGAGAGGCGGAGAACACGGATGCGGGTCCGGAGTGCGTGTCCGGGGTGTACGACAGCGCCAGCGTCGGCTGCGGTGCGGCGCAGGACAGCATCGAGTTCAAGTCCGCTTGCTCCAGCACTGGTGAGCCATGATACAAGACTATACAAATACTCTTTTTACGTCTGTTACTCAGAAAAGAGTCATTGTTGTAGAAAAGTACAAATTTGATCCCTTATTAGCAGTGATCGGTTATTTGGATTCTCCCTCGCGGGATATCAAGTAGAAAAGTTAATATAGATGCGACAGTTTCCCGCGATAGCGAACAATCCGTACAAAAATAAAACAATTTAAATTATCTACCTAAGGATTTTTTTACTCTTACATGGCAACCAGTTGAGACAAAACCTTCTATTATTTTCCTAATCTCTACACTTTATTTTAAGCAAAATAAATTAAAACCTCCACAAAGTATTAGCTTATATATATCTGTCATGATGGAAAAAATACTTCAAAATTTTGACACTGACATTTCATTATTTTCTCTGGATTCAGTTCTAATTATTTGCTTCTAAGGATTGCATAAATAAATAGGTATTAGCTGTATAATTTATACTATAATATTAGGTCACAGGTTATCGTATAAGTGCAAATACATAGATTGTATAGCTCAAACGCGATCCAATAAATAAGTATCCACGTTAACATACATTTTTAGTAGGAAAAAAAATTGTGCAAGAAATTAATTAGTCGTGTCCATGTAATAATTTCGTCATCAAATCCGATAGCCGATCACTGTTGATAACGAATTCATTTATTCAAACAATTAACCCGTAGTAACCATATAAGCTGATAGACACGCGTACTTACTCGCTGAACTTTTATCCAAACGATACAAAATGTGCCGCTTTGGAGGCAGCAAATGAGCTGTCAGTGTAAACACTTGTGCTCATTTGTTCGATTTAGACAAAAGAACGGAGAGTAAGAACTCGTCTATCAGCTACTTAGATGTTTTAAAGTGTAATAAAATAAACACATTGTATTTTTTTGCCTTTTCTAACAAGATAAAGCCGGGATTCCCGGGGCATATCCATACTAACATAATGATTGAGGTCGTTCACCCCATGTCGAATCCAAAAAACCGATCACTGCTTATTAGATTCAGGATTCATAGATTGAAAGGTTGACTGGTCTCGCCATGACATGCAAATTGGTGTAAGATATATACAGCTTCCGTTACAGTTACGGCTTCCTGTGAAATAAAGAATATACTAGTATTTGGCAATTGTTTCTTTCATATCCAAAGCTTTCCCAGGGTTTTAGCTTCATTACTGACCTTATTAGTTTGTTCTTATTTTTTTCTTGACAATTTTCTGTGACAGTGTTTTGAAGGGGCACATAGCCGGGAGAAAGCACTTGTTTCAGTGGTGGTGGATAAGGGATCAAATTTGTACTTTTCCTCCTTGATATACCGCGTTTGATTTCAATTTTCCTCATAAAAACTGTGAAAAGTATAGTATATGATATGATACTCGGTAGCAAAATTCTTTACACTTGAATCCCTCGCTACGCTCAAGATTCTCCTCCGAATCATACGCTTCACTCAGCATTCATGCCCTCGCCGTAAATATATCAATTGGCTCCCTTGAGACACTTATTTTTCGCCAAGAAAACAACAGGCAAATTAACCTTGACACCTAGATATAAAGGTAGACAACAAGCGGCCTTATCGCTACAGAGCGATATCTTACACACAACCTTTTAAGCAATCATTATAGCTTTATTCGTTGAACAAACCTGGGAACCAGGTCCCGCCGTGGGATGGTGGTATTTTTACAAGCTTTTATCTACGCACATATCATTAGTGCTCTAAAATGCGTTCAGAAACCGTAGGAAATGACCAGCATTATTACAACCAATTTTACTATGAGAACTTTCTTGTCTGTGGTAGTAGGTAAAATCTGTACTGTAATGTTATTACAGTACACATTTTTGAAGGTTATGAGTTTAAATTTGGAACAGCTGTCAAAACTCAAGTGGGTCTCTATTCTAGTATCCATAGATATTAAAACAGTTATCGATGCGAAACGTCAATTCAGTGTGTTTTAATATAAACCGCACGACATTTGATCAAGAGTGACATGAGAATATCGGACTTTATTCGTATGTCTATGATTAAAAAAAACATTCGTCTTGACGTAGGATCGAATTGCCGCCATTACTGTTGTCATTTCTTTGTTGGATTTTGCTGTTACGAAAGTAGAATTGTGAAAAGTTGTTTGTAATTCACATTTTAGTTGAAAATATAAGTAGTACTGACTCCGAGAACGATATGAACACTCCGCCGGATGTCGTAAATGCAGCCACGATTGCAACAAAGATATCTTACAGGTAACACTATAGTAGCAATGCGGGTCATTTTCCTACGGCTTCTGAACCCATCTTAGAGTACTTATGATATGTGTGTAGATAAAGTAGTGTATGCAACTCTACATAATTTAGCCTTAAAACACTTGTGATCCTATTATGAAACTCGTTGACGCTCGTTTCATAAAACCGCACTCATATTTTAAGGCCTCTGATTATGTATCAGTTGCATAAACTACTATTATTTAACTTGCCCTGTTATAGTATGTTAGTATGTGACAAATCTTGCAAGTTAAATTTGACCCACTTCCCGGTGACCGATTGAACTGAAAGTTTGGGTATAAGTATAGTTTGGATGACAATTCAATATTATGGTACAATCGAGCTGATCTGATGATGGAGACAGAAGGTGGCCATGGGAATTCAGCACTTAACCGCCGTAACCCCGTTGAGTTTGGGCTCGTTAGAATCGTCTCAATGAGTAGTTGATGACGGTATACAGAAAAGTACAGTCGGCAATAAAAGCTTGTAACCAAAAATGAATTTTTTGGCAGAAATTTATTATCCACTAAAAACCATCAGTGCATGAACTCATTGAACGAGCGAGCGAAGCGAAGCACTATTGATAACTTTTTAGTAACTGAAAAGTTACACCCGTCGTTTCGTGTTGATTTCTCGAGATTATCGTGTCCAACTTTGGCACCGTCTGCCAAGTACTTCCGGCCATTTCAGGACTGACAGACTTTTGTTTACTCTCTCTACAATTAAAGGGCTAAATGATGCCACACGTCTCATACTGTCGTCACATGACGTAAATATACCTACCCATACAAATTTTGACCGGAAGTGAAGGATTTTCAAACTTTAGGCCAATCTTTGAAGCGGCGCTGAGCACTTTTTGGGATGGGGGAAAATTGTTAAACTCGCGACAGATATTTGTGACGTCAGATGCGTAGGAGGTCACGTGACCCTAGGGTGGAGAGTCTCTCTCAGAGAGATTCGGGACGAGGCTTGGGGGCGGGGGGAAATTGTTTGATGGTCGACGTCCGGGGCCGGGGGAGGGCGCGGGGGAGCTGTGTAGTGCGGCGCCGGGCCGCTCGCGTGCCGCGCTGGCCCCAAGCGCTGCCCTCCGTCAGATTTCACTTCTACTGGCACTCCCGGAGTGTAACCCTGTAACGGTCTTATTTTACGACGCGGTTCTTATGGGTTTTGAGACTCATAGCGCCATCTATCACAGCATACCTGCGACTCACGGACGTTCAAGGGACGGCGACACCTACTAGTATTCGGCGGAACTACGAGCGCACCGAAGTTGCAGACAAATCGATAACAGTTCAGGCTGGTCGATATTGTTGTTTTATTAATATCTTTACAAATAATTTAGAAATCGTGAAATAGATCTTTTAGAAACATTGAAGCGATATGTTAATAAATTTTTACTCTTCATACATTCAGTGCAACTGATGCAAGTCCGTGTTTGTGGTACGGGATGACGGAGCTAGATTGTCTGTGGTAAAAGGACCAGTGCCTGTAGTGCACGCGATTATTGTAGAACAAAAGCTTCTGTAGAGAGACATAGGTAGGTAAATAAATACATAGATAACGTTACTACATGACGTTTATAGGTTCGTTGTTAAGTTTGTTCGTTCGAAGTGGGGACGCCCACATAGCATATAATATAACACATAGTACATAACACTTAGGCAAGTATATAAGCTGTAGGTTAGAAATGCGCATTAGTGTAGGTATTTGAACTGTCGACTTTAGCTTAAGCTGTGGGGAAATTCTATCTCCTTTCTTTTTTTTTTACACTGCTCTACTACTGAAAAAAAAATCAGTCCTACTCTGAAAGGCAATAAGTCTTCTTATCTCTATCTATCTTGTACTCTAAAAATCTACTACTTCCAGTTTCCGGTATGGAAAAGGGTGTTGTTTTAGTCTGTTGCGATTTCTACTAAGTGCACTAGTGAATAGGTGTCTATCATGTGCGTATGTCTCATCAACATATGCAAGCGCTGGTTTTGATCATAGACAGTACTTACTGCAATTTTATGTTAAAGGCTAGTGTTGTTTTCTCGTGTTATTTGAGATAGAAATATTTCAGGACCGTGGGTCAACGTTTGAAGCTTCACGTACAGTCGGCAGCATTGTTATATTGTCCGATCTCTGTTAAAACTTTTGTAGGCTAGCTGGAACATTTTAACTTCCATAGAGACGTTGTGACATCTGTCACATCGCTCCTCTTATCCTTTATTTTTGTTGAGTCTAAGGGATTGAACTCGTATGTAGGTCAAGGGTTGATGACCTGACATAGGGTCATGCTACAGGTTAAGTTGTTGGTAGGTTAAGGGAAGGCAGTGTGCTTTCTCGGAGAAACATTTTTATAGAGCTTTATTCCTTGCCCTCTCTTTGGTGGATTGTTTGGACTTAGTTTTTTTTTGAGTTTTTGAAAAAAAAAAAAAAATTTTTTTTTAAATTTTTTTTTTCTCTGACTGAAGCGGTAATGTAACGGTCTTATTTTACGACGCGGTTCTTATGGGTTTTGAGACTCATAGCGCCATCTATCACAGCATACCTGCGACTCACGGACGTTCAAGGGACGGCGACACCTACTAGTATTCGGCGGAACTACGAGCGCACCGAAGTTGCAGACAAATCGATAACAGTTCAGGCTGGTCGATATTGTTGTTTTATTAATATCTTTACAAATAATTTAGAAATCGTGAAATAGATCTTTTAGAAACATTGAAGCGATATGTTAATAAATTTTTACTCTTCATACATTCAGTGCAACTGATGCAAGTCCGTGTTTGTGGTACGGGATGACGGAGCTAGATTGTCTGTGGTAAAAGTTTTGGCCTGATGCCAGCATGGTATATGTTGACCTGCCTACAGATAAAAGACAATATGTCTTTGCAACAACTTGGAACCCTGGTTCTATGTTGTAACATGAGTTGGCTAGCAGATGTTTCAGCGCCGTAGTCCACTTAGTCGCCTCTTACGACACCCTCGGGAGGAAATGGGTTGGTGCTATTCTTGCCCGGACACCATACGGGTTCATGCTAACATGAGCTGGCTAGCGGCTGTTTCAGCGCCGTAGTCCACTTAGTCGCCTCTTACGACACCCTCGGGAGGAAATGGGTTGGTGCTATTCTTGCCCGGACACCATACGGGTTCATGCTAACATGAGCTGGCTAGCGGCTGTTTCAGCGCCGTAGTCCACTTAGTCGCCTCTTACGACACCCTCGGGAGGAAATGGGTTGGTGCTATTCTTGCCCGGACACCATACGGGTTCAAAAGAAGTAGACCTAATTTTAGAACAAATTTATTTAAATTTGAATAAAGAAATTATTGAAATTATTTGAAATTTATTTAAAGAGAATTTGGGCGCCAAAATGTAATGTGATAAACCGTTTCTGATGATATTGAAGAGTGGTTAACGTTTACCTTGGTGTGAATGATACTTGACGCGCTCGGAGAGACGTCCACATTTTGTCGGCCCAGCGTGGTGCTTTGGGTTTTACAAGTGAACGGGTATTGGTGTGTACTGAATTTTCTTTCTTGACAGTAGGTAATTACCTGTATTAGATAAAACTTGAGCTGGTTTGTATGAGACTGATAGTTTGTTAGTAAAACAAAACTCTTTACTTCCTATAATAGAATCTGTATCAAATATTGATATCTACTGTTCATTGTGTCAAAATATTTAGCATTTAAGTCAACAGATGTGTAACTATCTGTTTTCCATTACTCTATAGTGGAAGGCATATTTTTCTTGGTGTTCCAACTGGACACAATATGTGTAGTTTGTAACTCTTACAACTGTCAAACTTGACATTTGAACTCTTCTAAACTAGACTTTAATACTTTTCCTGCTTTGTGAAAAAAAAAAAAAAAAAAAAAAAAAAAAAAAAATGTAACGGTCTTATTTTACGACGCGGTTCTTATGGGTTTTGAGACTCATAGCGCCATCTACCACAGACAATCTAGCTCCGTCATCCCGTACCACAAACACGGACTTGCATCAGTTGCACTGAATGTATGAAGAGTAAAAATTTATTAACATATCGCTTCAATGTTTCTAAAAGATCTATTTCACGATTTCTAAATTATTTGTAAAGATATTAATAAAACAACAATATCGACCAGCCTGAACTGTTATCGATTTGTCTGCAACTTCGGTGCGCTCGTAGTTCCGCCGAATACTAGTAGGTGTCGCCGTCCCTTGAACGTCCGTGAGTCGCAGGTATGCTGTGATAGATGGCGCTATGAGTCTCAAAACCCATAAGAACCGCGTCGTAAAATAAGACCGTTACAACCCGGTATTTTTTTTTTCTCGCTCAGCACAACTTTCTCTGCCATGCATTTTATCATGTTGTCATGTGACGTGGGCCCACGGTCTTTTAATAAGATTCCTTAATCTGTTGTAGTGTACACGTGCTATGGCAGCTGGTCGTCGGGCAGTGTGGGCTACGTGGTAGCGGCGCCGGCGCAGCTGCGCGCCTCGCGCCTGCGCACCGCCTGCATCGTCTACGAACACCATAACAACAACGGTACTTACAATAACTCAAATTACATCATTTTAAATGACGACCTCTGTAGCCTAGTTGGTAGTGTAGCCTACGAAGCCGGAGGTCCCGGGTTCGAATACCGGCAAGGGCATTTATTTGTGTGATAAGCACGAGTATTTGTTCCCGAGTCATGGATGTTTTCTATGTATTTAAGTATAAATTTATCTACATAAGTATTTATATCGTCGTCTAGTACCCATAGTACAAGCTTTGCTTAGTTTGGGACTAGGTCGATGTGTGTAAGATTGTCCCCGACTATTGATTTATTTAATTTATTTGATACAAATTAATCTTATACCGATAATGGAACTAACTTTCTAGGGGCTCACACACATACACACTAATCGAGTTTAAACTTTCGTGAGACATGTTGAATTAATACTAATAATTACACGAGGAGATTACACTCCCGAAGAGTTCGAAACATGTCGCCCGTAGTGACATTGAATACGTGAGTTGAACCGTGTAATTATTAGTATTACATACACACTAGTTCGGAATGGGATTACTTTGATTCGGGGGGCTACATTGAATTCGGATTTCCTCCGAAATGATTGTTTCTACCTGTTGCCATGTGATGTGACCTGTGGATCTTGATACTAAATAAAGTAATCAATCATGTTGAATTTCACCAAAAAAGGATTGAGTAAATAGTCGAATGGGTAAAAAAAAGTAACACGAGAATAAATAATCACAAACTGATAAGGGCTCAGAGTTGTAAGAGGGATATTCGGTCCCTTTTCCGTAAGACGCACCTTCATATGAACCGATTGATTTGATTCGAGGTCCGTGACGTCACTTTTACTGTCTCTAACAACCACCATTGAACGGTTGTAGCTTCGTTATGTTTTGAGATATTTGAATTTTCGTAATTAGACATATTTTTTGCCTTCTATCTATATACAAATTGGTCAACAATCCTATTATTGACGACCCGTTAGCCTTGTGGGTAGTGACGCTGCCTACGAAGCTGAAGGTCCCGGTTCGAATTCCGGTAAGGGCAAATATTTGTGTGATGAGCATATTTGTTTCTGAGTCTTAGATGTTTTCTATGTATTTAAGTATTTCTCTCTATCAACTACATCGTCTCGTTTTTATTTTTTCTCTTACTCTTTTGGAGGTTCCTCCACACTGTAGTCTGTACGCATTAACGCCGGGGGAACGTCGTCTAGTACCCATAACACAAGCCTTGTTGATCTTACTATGGTTCTAGGTCGATCTGTGGTAGATTGGCCCTTAATATTTATTTTCTCAAACATGCAATGAAATATTGACGTTGTGTTCTTCATAATGGGCTTCGAAGTGTCACGATTCGGGCGCAGCGAGAGACCCCTAATGGCATGTCATACAAAACTGCAACGTCTTTTTTAATTTCCATTCCACGATTTGTGGCACAGGATCACGGCGTTCAGCCATGAAAATTAAAGATTTCTTGGAGTATTTTTTAATTTATTTCATTGCATGTTTGAGAAAAGCACTATACATACCTCGGCGTGAAAAGGGGTTGCCAGCCTCGTAACTATCCAACCTCGCTACGGTCGGCCGGCAACCCGTTACCTCCCGGCCTCTGTAGTAATGTACTATATATTTTTATTGTTTTATATATTATTATGATATTGATGGTGTTTTTCAGAGACTCACGGTGGAACGCTGTCTCTGAGCGTGGTCTCGCACTCGTGCGACCGCGCGGCGTCGCCCGGCCCGCCCGACAAGGCGTACAACCTCACTCTCAATGGTAAGCATTTAAACCCTTTTCTTGGCAAAAGGTTGGGATCTCCTTTTAAATAACCATACACCTGTATCATGAGGATCCACTCTTCCACAATATCATATTAATGTATTCATATCTTAATACTACTTTACGTCACACCTGAAGCCAGCCAGGCCAGGTGAAGACGTAAAATTGTGTACTCACCATGGGCAGTAAAAAAGAAAGCCCTCTATCGCATATTTACAAACCTGCGATTTCGGGCTTTCTTTCTTTCACAGCCCTTTTTCAAATATTAGCTTTGCTGTCGTAACGAGAGTTAACCATAGCACGGGTCCTAATATCCCGTCTTTTTTAGGGTTCCGTACCCAAAGGGTAAAAACGGGACCCTATTACTATTATTCCGCTGTCCGTCCGTCTGTCACCAGGCTGTATCTCATGAACTGTGACATACACAGATGATGTATTCCTGTTGCCGCTACTACAACAAATACCAAAAAACCAGAATAAAATAAATGTTTAAGGGGGCTCCCGTACAACAAACGTGATTTTTTTATTATCATAAATCATTTTTTATAATCGTACGGAACCCTTCGTGCGCGACCCGACTCACACTTGACCGTTTTTTTTTGTGCAACTCACTGCTACAAAACAGTATGATCACCCCGTCCCTCTCTTCCCAGGCACGTGCGAGCAGAGCAGCAAGTACAACAGCATGGCGTCTCGCTCGGCGGCCGTGGCCGCCATCTTGTCGCTCGGCGTCGCTCTCGCTCTCGCCGCCAGGTGATACGCCGGCCCCCGCTAGAGGGCGCGAGAGGTACTGAGTTCTATTACATCGTGTAGGTAGACAGGTATATTGGAAGAGGACCGCTAATTTTTCGAATGTCTCCATCTCCATCGCACTCGCTATACAGAGTAAAATACGAAATAGCAAAATGTGAATCTATGAATGATTCTGAACAACTTTTACTATGGGATCAACTTTGTAACGTATGCCAAAAAAACTGGTGTTGCAGTTTCGGGAGTCGGGCGATTTCATTGGTCCCATATACCGCTATAGCTTTGTTATGTCAAAAAAAATCTGGCTTCTTCAAACACTTTGCTCGTGAAAGTGTCTCAGAATCGTGGATAGATGCACATTTTGCTATTTTGTATCACGAATTAAATTTTAACCTGTATGGTCGGGGAGTGATAAGAGCCGGATAGTGCATCGTAGCAGCTCGGAAGGTTGGACTATACAAGTATATGGCAAGATAAGGGCAACTAGGAGGCAAACAGAATGCTACTTTTCACGTCAGTGTGCAATCTTCTAATTCGTTCGTCCATGAACAGGCTTTTGGGTTTAACACGGTTAGGCATACTGCTTCAATTTTATTAATTACGAAACGTTAGGTAAGGTTAATAAATGCAAATGATAAGAATGTAGGCAGAAAAGCTTGAATACAAGTGGGAAGGTATATGGGTTGGCAGCAAAGTTAATAAAGACAACATAGTTAATAATAACAGACATGTAAAGGGGCACATTGAAATATAGGCAGTAGTTAGTGCAGCTAGGTAGTCTAGATAGACAGGCCTCGACAGGCAAAAATGTACACATGGGTGAGAACATTAGGAATATGGGCAGACATTGAAACGTAAAGCTTAGCAAATATAAATGGGACATTGAAACAGCAAATAAGGCAGCTAGGTAGACAGACTAGCGTGTTGAAAGAAAGAAAGACTAGGTATAATAGCAGACAGGCAAACTGATAGATAAAATGTTAGGAAGTCGGCTATACTGTTTACGCGGGCAGGGAGGGTTATTACAATCATCTACAAAAATCATATCATTTTGGACGCCATTTTTACGTACGAAAGTGACACTGACCTACCAACTTTATTTCCATAAAAGTGGGAATTTGAACCTTAGTTGAAATGAAAGCATGTATGTGTCTGGCGTCGCGGCCACGATAACATGCAACACCTTTAGGCGTTAATGGCGTCCATTTGCCATCCACATTGCCAGTAAAACGACCAGTTTTATCTAAGGCTCGCGATCGTGTAAACGTGTCGGGGACCCGTGTCCGTGTTACACAAACGCGGTTCTGTAAGCGCCCGGTTCGTACGAATCCGTGTCATTATGGCCCACGGGTACCAGTGTACTCGCGTGCACGGGTATTCGGATCTTATTTACACACGGGTACTTCCCGTCCTAGAGCTATGTATTTAGAAGAAATACGACCCTTTCTTATATCTCTATCGAGTAAATTTTGATAGTTGTGCAGTTGTAATAATTTTTAGTGAAGTATGAAATGAGAATAATACTGAATTATTTATGGATATTTAATAAAAAAACTCACCTCAAATGGTCACGAACGGTCCGAACCCGCGTGTAAATAGAACCTGCCCGGACGGGTACACGGGTACCCGGACACGCCCGCGGATTGGGTGGGTTCGGGTAGTACGGACGCTTAGCACCGCGAGGTTAAGAACACGGGTATTCGGGCAGGCGTGTAACACGGGTAATGGGAGCCCTAGTTTAGTCCAAAGGCCTACCGGAGCCTGCTTCCCCGTATTTCTGCCAATGATACAACTGCTCTT
This sequence comes from Epinotia ramella, assembly GCA_947578815.1. Taxonomy (NCBI): domain Eukaryota; kingdom Metazoa; phylum Arthropoda; class Insecta; order Lepidoptera; family Tortricidae; genus Epinotia; species Epinotia ramella. The sequence goes on along the minus strand of OX388227.1, from coordinate 3,683,823 downwards.
TATCAGGGGAGAATTTTATGGCGGCATTTACTCGCCATGTCCCAGACACCATGTATGAGAAATTAAATCTGTGTGTGACTTCTCTACCTGACAAACGAAGTTTTTAGTAACGATTGTCCTTGCCGATGAAGCTCAGAATGCCTGACGTCAGAATTATATGTCTTCCTGCACGTAATGTAATAGAACTCGGTATATTCTGGTATAACCTACCCGAATAAACTAAACACACTTGTAACAAGTAGATTGCTTTTTGTGATAACGGAAAGGTGTTTTTTGTTGTTGGCAGCGGTTTTTTTTGGCGATTTTTTCTGTCGTTTTTAGGTGGTTCTGAAGCATATTTTTAAAATATTAAGAATCGGTAACTTTTATACAATTTTGTAAGTACAATTATTTTTAAGATATAAAATAAATGACGTATGTTTCTGTAGGTATTGTGCGATATTCGAGTTTCAATAATTAATTATTATGGAAGTCGATTCCGACCCCACATTTCTATAGGTTTTGTTAAGTCTTTTTGTATTAAATTTTGGTTGTGGTTTGATATGATTTTGTAAAATGGTAGGAAAAGCAGGCAGCTTCACATTATTTTCGTCCATTTTTAATTGTTTTTTATTGAAATAATTATTGAAAAATGCTTCAGAACCATACAAAAATGATTTTTCTTTACTATTTATTTTAGTTTTGATGCTTTCATCGGTTATTTTTTCTATAATTAGTCGTTAGGATAGGCCAAACAATACAATGTTGAAAAGAAACGAAGTAAAAGTAAAAAATGTGTAAATAAAAAATGGTATAGAATTTGATTAAAAAACGATTTTTAAATAATGTTACTTATGTCATTTGTATCGTAATGGGATGTTTTATTTTTAAACTTTGTCCGTGTTGGTCCTCGTCTAAAAAATACGTTTAAAAAGTTACAAAAACCACCAACTTATGATTTTTAAAATCACTCTAAAAATGTCTTTATTACTTACATTTAAGACACTAATTCTCAAGTGGCTTAGTGGTTAGACGATTACATTACCTTATCAAATTAAAGAACTGTATTATTTTTTACATCAGGACTTTTTTAGGCCACAGGGCGAAAAAGCCCTTGGAATTTTATTATTCGATAAAGAAGTAGGTTAACTGAATTGCAAATATTGCTTTGGTTGTCACTTACTAATATTACTACTTAATATTTTTTAGACGGGGACGTAACATGATATACTATAAGTACATTTATTTATAGAAAAAAACGCTTTAAGTATACAATTTGTACGTATGCTTGATATATCGGAACGGTTGGCTTTTATGTCGGTTTTATGTCGACCCAGAAGTTTGTCGTGCGACGACAAAATGGGTAGGCAAAGACCGTCCTTTGAAATGTCGTGCTGCCATACCTATACCATGTGAGTTATGTTTAAGTTATATGGTTAAATTGACGAAATCCCTCGTTTAAATATCTGGAACACAAGACAGTAACTTTGTCCCCCTAACTTATCACATAACTGCTTAGCTACTTAAACTTTCAGTTGTTAATAAATACTTAATTGTTGGTGGCAAAATAACGCTCATCGCTACTTACCAACTTAAATTTTCAGTAGTTAGGAAATGGGCAAAACTTTACACAATTTTTAACAAAAGTTACTCATCACATCACCCACTTATGGAAGCCGCATTTATTGCAGATTAGTTACGAAAACGGAAATAGTAAAAAAGGTAATGAGTCCTCACTTTTCATGATTTTTTAAACACAATTTAAAAAATCGGTAACCATCGTAGGCATTCAAATTGTGCTCCTCTTTTGCTTGGTGTTGCTTATGAATGATTAGGGCAAATAAAACTATTTACTCGAGGAAAAATACATACTATATTTTTTAATACTAACTGGCATTATTAGATTCGATCATATTTGATGGTCGATTGAAACTGTTTTATTATTCATCAATCACGTTCTTGCTGCCACCGACCCCCCATCCCGGTCGGTCTTATCACACGATAAGTGACAGGATAGAGCGTCCGTCACTGGCTGACACCGTTCGATAGAACGAGACAACGCTCTTATCTTGTCACTTACCGCGTGATAAGGCCGACCATGTTACGGGGTCTGGTCATGTTTCAGTGTAGCACGACATTTCAAGTCTGGATCAAAGCCGTTCACGTTGGTTTAAGTGTAATATAAATTAGATAGGCATAAATTTAGAAGAATTATGCTCAGAGGGAAGACCGTGGATTTTTAATTTATTGAAACGTCCGAAAATGTTTTGTGCGTCCATACTTTACTCAGACTGGCACAGTTTGGTTTTTCTAGTCTTATTTCACTCGAATGAAAATATTGTGCGTTTGTTGGTAGTGAAAGGGATTACCATTATATTAATCTACCTGTTTCTTCAATCGTGAAAAAGTTACGTTTTTCTTTTTCAGTTACGAAATTGAAAAAAAAAAACGAATTAAGAAAATATTTGGAGTAAAATTATTTTATTAAAAAAAAACAAACTGTGTCCGTTGCTAGGCTTACGCATTTATTATTTTATAAGAATACTGGCAAAAGTGGCTTCAAAGTTTATAAAGCAACTGAAAATCGGCCATTACATTCAAACTATACCTACACAACTGTTATTTTGTATTCTACGATAAATCAATTGTTAATGCCACTTTTGCTCTGTGCTTTAAAAGCTGGTTTTCAGAAAGAAATTTGAATCTTGAATAACATGTTGAAGTGTCATAGCAGTTCCAAAATTATTACACAGTAAACCTTCAAGTGACGAATTACAATTATTCAAAGATTTCAAGAAGAAAACCAGAGAAACTCAGCTTTTATTCTAGACTAGATTTATTATTTTCCAGTTATTTTTACAACCAGTGCTTTCCATCGTGACTCTTGACCAATAGTAGTTAAAGGTATACCTAATTGCTCATAATTAAAAAAAAAATAGCGCGGAATTTTATTTGTGATAAAGAAAATATTATAAGAACAAAATATGTAAATATTGACTAGACTCAAGTTCCTCACTTTGTTTTCTGACTCTGATTTTGTGATACTCTGAAATTTGGTTGGTTACGAATAGTTTTAAGTTGCCTTTGGCCGCCTTAGCTACTAACGTATACCTAGTTTGTTTGATATCAAACGACTTACGAACATATACCGTAAAAACACTATTTATGTTTTCGTAATCTTCCACAGTGCAGTTATTTTAACTTATTTTAAAATAAAGTTGTTTAAGTTCCCGTCCCAGTACAAATTATTCCTATTTTTTATTAAGTTACGAAAGTTGAATTATCATTATTATCATTTCGTAACTAAATACATATTTTTGGTGCGACGTTATTGAAAAGCTAGTTTTAATTGTATGGCTAATTTGTTCCTGCTTGTGGGAGAGAACGAAATAATAAATGAGCTTAATTAAATATGGCGGCCATAGGTCGGAATTGACGAAGTCTCAGTGCTTGCCTACAATGAACCTATTATTTTAAAAGAAATATTTAAAAATATAAAAATGTAGCCGAAAAGACTATTGTACATAAAACTAGCTGGATAACTTATATAACTATACATACAATCATATTTTATAAGTATAAACACATTTTTAAATAAACTACAGGACAAAAGTATTAATTTAAAAAAATAACCGACGATAATAAATAGTGTTAGATTTATGAATAGATTTAAAGAAGCGGTCTTATATTTAACATTTTCGTTAAAAGTGCACATTAAAAAGTAAACTCACGGTGTAGCACATAAGCCGTTTTTTTAAACAAATTTACAATGTGAATAGAAAGCACTAAGGATTTATGTAAAAAAATATGTAATACTCTATGGAATTGTAATTTATTGGCGTGTAAATATTTCGGTTTTTCGGGCTAAATGTGGTTTCTTCGCTGTTTTGTGTATTTAAAAACGCCTGAGGCAATTGCAAAGCGTCGCCGATAAGGAACTTTGACAGCTGTCATCGCCGCCATTTTGCGATTGGCTGAGCGCGTTGGGCGTTTTTCCGTCGCCAATTGTATAGAATGTTTGCTATGATACCTGGTTCCCCGCATTCGCCATTCAGACTACTCACGAGACGAGATACGATTTGTAACTATTACCGTGTAAGCCTATTATTATATTTTGATTACTGAAATATATTTGAAAATCAATTTTTGTTTTATTTATTGGTGTTTGTGCTGTGTCCTTAATATGAACCCTACCACCCCTTATTGGTGCCACTCAAAATACCAAACATTCGCTCTCAGCTTTTTTCAGGATTGACCATATTTATCTTGGGATACAGTTAAATGTGTCAATAATGTCGATACATAGGTTGCAAAACATATGACTGAACCAGATAATTATTCAAACCATTTAGTATATATTTGAAAACAGCATTGTTTTTGAAAAATAAATTAAAAAAAGGAATGTGATCATATCAATTGTTTATTTGTATAGTAATCATATAAGTACACGATGATTTTTAATCCGTGATCAAATGATCAGGACTCAAAAAATATTGATAATCAGCCAAAGCGGATTTCAATGGATGAGGTCTCATGCAATTAAATCACTGTTTAGTTAATTAAATTTAATGATAATATTAACACTAATATCCACTGAATGTCTGGCCACCCTACATTTCTTGAAGTTAAGTAGTCAAACACACATACGTCAAATTTTCGCAAACTACCGTTAGGGTGACAATGATTTTGAATTATAAAGTGATTCCTTAAGGTCACAGCTCATTAGAGCCTTTCGGAGCCCGACCCGCACCGCCTTGCCTCGTGAATGTACTAACTACGGAGTTGATGTAGTGAGTGCGTGCCCGTACAAATCCATATAACGAATACTAACCGCTCGCTCGCGCTCGAGGCGGTGCGATGGCGGTCAATAGAAAATTTGACAGCATATTTATATTTTGCCATCGCAGGCCGCGCCAGTGTGAGTCAGGCTTTATAGGTACTTATGACTGACAGCTTATTTGTTAGGCAATATTCAGAAAATGCGTTTTTAGTTATTTACGATACAAGTGCCGAAATAGGAAATTCGCACGTGTATCGTACAACGTTTTACTGTAACGTACTCTTTAAAGTTTCGACATGCACGGAAAGTGCTCTTTCCGCACTAGTGCGGGAAAGTAGCACCATATGTACTGTAAAATATATTAAAACACATGCTTGACAACTCGGTGTCGAAAACAAGGCTTCGAACATATGTATGTGATGGATATTTGATCCTAAAGGTGCAAGGTGGAACCCAAACGCCGACGAACGACCGCCGAAAACCGCAGACGCTATGTCACACACATACATACCCCTTTCACAGCATTGCGTTACCTTACATACTTCACTTATTCTTATTCAAGCAGAAGTGCCTGCTAATTTTTTTATTAATTAATTCATCAGCTAACTTGGAAACCTATTCTTAAAGTATCTGTCGATAAAATTGTTAGACTAGTAACTTTGTATAGCCTTCCTTCTGTGTATTGTTTGTTCAAATCATTGTGACTAATTTACTATGGACGAGCGGGACTTCCTGACACACGTATTGCATACTTACTAGGAAGGGAACCTTTATATTATTGGTGAGTAAAAGTTTTTTTTTTAAATGTATTTCTATGACGTCGACGCCCGGCGACGTGTCGCTACGAAAGGTATTTCATAGAAATACATATATACCAGTCGTGTCGCCGCGACACGTCTGCTGTTGTTGTCTCCGGTCGGGTTTCAACTTGTACCTTACTCCTAGTTTAGGGACGGGGGGAACCAGATTCATTTTGAACACAAGCAAAACGCTGCCCGCTCCGCCGCGTTCGGGCGTATCTCCTAGCCTAGCCTAAATGTTGTATATGTTGTATTCTCCCAGTTGTTCATATGTCCATTCCTCGTCATCATCAGTGTTCGGTGATTGATCTGAAATATTAAAAAAAACGTGCTAAGTATAATAGTGGGGCAGAGTGCTCGAACAAATTGTCGAAAATGTGGACACGGCATACGAGGCACTCGTTAGGTTCATAGCTTTAAGTTTGTGATAGGAACCCTATCTCCTCCGTCGGCCATCTTTAATTTTATGGCGGCATTTTTTTTTTTTAATTTTTTTTTTTTTTATGATAAGTATAGGAGGCAAACGAGCAGACGGATCACCTGATGGTAAGCGATTACCGCCGCCCATGGACACTTGCAACACCAGAGGTGTTGTGAGTGCGTTGCCGGCCTTTAAGATGGGAGTACGCTCTTTTCTTGAAGGTTTGAAGGTCGTATCGGTCCGGAAATACCGCAGGCGACAATCCATTCCACAGTTTAGCTGTGCGAGGCAGGAAGTTTCTGGAGAAGCGCACAGTTGAGGACTGCCAACCATCTAAGTGGTGAGGATGGTAATGTTGTCGCGTTGGACGATGGCGAAAAGAAGCGGCAGGGATTAATCCGAACAATTCCTCGGAGCATTCCCCGTTATACATGCGTTATATGTATAATTATACGTATATCATTAATATCTCGAGTTCTAAATAACGTAGAATCACAAACTTAGTGTCTAAATGTACATATTTGGGGTCAAGGAATTCAACTAGATATTTTTTAGATTCGAGTTCCCAAAGGATTTGACGACCGGTTAGCCTAGCGGGTAGTGACGCTGCCTACGAAGCTGAAGGTCCTGGGTTCGAATCCCGGTAAGTGCAAATATTTTGTGTGATGAGCATGAATATTTGTTTCTGAGTCATGGAAGTTTTCTATGTATTTAAGTATTTATATCCATTATATATACCGTCGTCTAGTACCCGTAACACAAGCCTTACTGAGCTTACTATGGGACTAGGTCGATTTGTGTAAGATTGTCCCCTAATAAAAAAAAAGATGCTGATACTGCCTTTTTTTAAAAAAAGCTGTGTAAGTACCACTGTTAAATTTCATTAGATATTTAACAGTGGTTTTTCGGTCTTATCTCAATAATAATTTTCCTTCTGGGTTAGCTCAGATGGCAGTCACTTTCGTAAAAACTAGTGCATACGCCTCTTGAGATTAGGTGTCAAAGCGCACCCCTGGCTCGTGTAGGGCATTACCGGGAAAAACGCTAGGAAGATGATGATGGTTACGAATAGTTACGAAGTAGATTGAAGCGAATTATTAGCATAGTTGCGAAAGGATAAAATAAAAATTACCTTCATAAGACGCTTGATACAGTGGAGGTAACGGCGCTGGTTTTGGCGAAATTGGTTCCGGAGGCAATTTTCTCGACGTTTCTGGTGTTGGCAGCGGCCGTTTCTGTACAGGTATAGGGTGTAGTTGTGTCACGGGAAATGGCATTGGTTTCTGTGCCACCTGAGAAGGCTTTTTCATCGGCGTCGGTGGTAATTTGATTGCAGATGTAGTTGGGTCTACAGGCTTTGGTACAAGTGGGTTAGGTGCCTTAAGACTAGCTTCGATCTTTGGTAAAATCAGTTTTATTTGGTTCGTTTGGTTGATAGGTTTGACGGCGGGTGTGGGGTGTGGGACGGTGATTGGGGTGGCATCTGGTGGTTGTTTCTTTGGGGATTTGGTTAATGTGCTGGGTTTCGCTTGTACTTTCGGTGGTTCTTTCCTTTCTAAGGTGGCAGCCGGGGAAGACGTTGATTTGTCTAGAAACAAGTTAAAAATTGGTTAATTACATGTAAAGGATTTTGATAATATAAATAGGCAGGTAATTAGAAGAACTTGACTCAGGGCAATGATGTAATAAAAAAGAGGTAGATACCTTGTCTATATGAAATTCCGTGTTTAAAAAGGCCACCAAATCTGACAGCTGAGACGTCCATTGACGACGCCACATTGAGGCAAAGGTCATACAATTGTCCGAGTTTTAGTGTGCCACTTTTGGAGTGCTTATACCTATCTACCTCTTTTTTATAGATGACAATCGTACAAGTTTCAAAAAAGTAAACTTTAAACCTAAGTATGCCGTGTTTTTGTTTTACAGCTCTATAGTAAACAATTAGTTAATTACCATTCCCAGCGTTCCTCTTTTTGAAGATGTTCTTCAATTCCGACATCGGAGACTCGGTTGCTGTAAAAAGGAGCCACTTTGAGACACTTTGACCTACACGGAAAAAATATCGTGGGAAGTTTGGAATAGTCAGTAGACTAGCCCGTTACCGCTTGTGCTGCCTTCTCCTCATCTTCTAGAACAAGAACTAGGTACCTCCCTTTCTGTTCTTATTAAAAAAGATGCATAGTCTTTCTTGACTGCGGTTTTTTTTTGTACCACTTCGGTGGCAAACCAGCTTACGGCCCACCTGACGGTAAGCGGTTACCGTACCCTACGGACGCTAGCAACTCCAGGGGTGTTACAGGCGCGTTGCCGACTCTTTAAGGATTTGTACACTCCTTTTTAGAAGAACCCTGCAAGCTGTTTAACTTCCTTTGTCTCTTTGTGTCTTTTGTGTAGTGAATAAATGTCTTCTTTCTTTCTATCTTTCTTAAATCGCTATTCTTTTTTTTTATTATATTTGTGTATCACCAAATTTCAAGACATGTCACGAACATGTTTGACCGCCAGGAGGTATTTGATTCAGCGTATTGGCATGATATCCATATAACATTGGTTAAGCGCACTGGTTCTGACATAGGTATCAGGCTTGTTAACACATTGACTGCCAAGAATCGCTACGCGCTACGCTCGTAGCCGATCCCGTGGTTTTCCTCGTATGTAGCGGAAAGAGACTACGGCGTAGGCAGTGAAAGTGTACTGTGTGAGAGTAAGTGCAAAGAAACAATATTTTAGGTTACTGGTTAATGAAATCAATGCCATAAATGTAACGTTTCCCCTAAGCAGATTGTCTGAAACTGAACTACAGGTAGGTACTTATTTTATACAAAGTTTATTTAAATTGTCCTAAATACTTATGTTATGGCGTCTTTTGCATATTACACTTGTGTATGCCATGGCATGAAATAGGGGTAGTAGACACTAAATAAAATAATCAATAATGTCATATTTTCCCGAAAAAGGTTTTAAATGTAGTCAAATGGAGAAAAAAACAACGCAAAAGGTTAAATAATCACAAAGTTATAAGTGTCCAAAGTTTTAAGCAAGGGTTTGTTCTGTCCCTTTTTCGCAAAACGCAACTTCATATGAAACGATGACGCTTGAAGATTGTGACGTCACTAATAGACGGCAACGTGCCGCGCCCCATCGTGTTCGGCGCTGCCGTCGACGCGGCTCGCTCTGCGGCAGGCTCGTATATTGTGACGTCACACACTGTTTGCGTTATCTCTCTCTAACAAGCAATATTAAAAAATAATTAGGAAGGAGATATGGGATTTTCGTCACCAGGCATATTGTTTTGCCTTTTTTCTTTTGGAGTTATAATAATTTTCGAGTTTACACCCCTATTATGGTAATCAAAGGCGATATGTCGAGTCAGGTAGACGTAGTCATTAACGATTTGTAAAATCTTACAAGGCTTCTTAGGCAAGGTCTTGACTGAAGCGGGCGCGGGAGCGGCAGCGGGCGCGGGCGCGGGTAGCGGCATGGCGGGTCGACGGAGTGAACCAGGCATGCTGTCCTCGTCTACTTGCTTCGGCGGGCGGGCTGGTGCTGTCGACAGAAACAAAAAATAAATATATAAAATAAAATAAAATAAAATTTGGTTTATTTCGGACAAAATCCATATAATATTAGTTATTTAATTAAGTATAAGTATAAGTTAAGTTAAGTTAAGTTAAGTTGCAGTGGCTTGTTAATAAAACTTCATCATTACCCGCTTAGCGTTATTCCCTGTTGTGCCCTTAAGGGGCTCCCGTCAAAAATCAACGAAATTTAGTAGTTTTCATTTCGACACTCGTCTTCGGTTTATTGAAGCTAGCTTTTCAGGTGCAGAAAATGGGAAAGTTTGATTCCTGTTTAACATTTTTGATATTCAATAACTTGTAAAATGGTAATACAGAATTAATTATCCATTTTTAAAGAGAGGTCTGCAAAAATATTAAACCCGACACTTCATCCGCATTAAAACCATATAACACCCGAAACTCATACCTACTCGTACATACTGAACTTACCTATAAATTTGATTTGCGTTTTTATAATCTTACTAATTTTAACACAAAAGTTATGGCCAAAAAACCAGTTTTTTGGCCTAAAATAGTTCAACCTTGATGCAAAATATCTCGAAAACAATGAACTTTGAAGTAAATATGGGATACTATATCGCTTAAAGCCGTTGTCGGTAATATAATAAGCTACAAAAAACATAAGAAAACTAAGGAATTCAGATCGAAGGTCATTGGCGTAGGGGAGCCCCTTAAGAGGGGAGTATACCTTTGGAATACTGCGTACCTACCTACTCGTCCATATAAAAAGAGAGAACGTTTTTCCACTTCAAAATATTTTCAATCTCTGATTTTTTAGTACGTTATTGACACAATGAAAGACTAGGGTTAAAGGTTTCCTTTTTTCAAAATTTGCAATAAATTAAAATTTATAGGTATTTTTTTTTTAAAGCGAAACCTGTAATCCTACATATTATTATGCAGAAGCGATCGACATCGAAATTAAAGTGATTAGTTAAAATTTAGTTAGTGGAAAACGTTTTCTCCCGAAATGGAAATTTCATATAAAAAGTAGTCGCGAGCTGCTCTATACTTCCCTCTTACGGAGCCCGGCACTGCTTTGGCAATAGTAAGATTTAGCATAGACATTAGTTGTACGAAAGCGACTGCCATCTGACCTTTCAATCCAAAGGGAAAACTAGACCTTACGGATTTAGGGGGACCGGTTTCCTCACAATAAAATATATAAGAAAGAAATCAATCGTTCAGATAATGCTCTCTGATTAGTATATACCATATTAAATGGTTACTACATGGGTTTAACGCGATATTTATTTACCATTTTTTCTCACCATTTCTGAGACCACGGCTAGTGAAACCCGTGTCGAAACAGAAATAAAGGGAAATACCACAGATATATACATAGATCACGCAAATGCATCTACTTCGCGTGTCCGAACTCGGTCTCCGAGTTGGCCGTCCGACTGACATTCCGCGCGCGTCTGTTGTGGTAGCCGGTTGTCCGTGAATATTAAGAAAATGCTTTATTGCAGAATCGATTTTGCGCGGACAACGGGGAATTCACATCACTAATTCGCCCTTGTGAGGTCACAGTAGGTAGAAAAAAAGTGACACGGTCGGTTGTCATACAGATTGAGGTGTTTAAGTTATCTAGTTTACCTATACAGGGTGTCCAGTAAATAATGGATAACCTTCTAACCACCAATAGGCCACCTTAGGCTGGTCCAGAAAATCCACTTTAGGGTTTAGTAAAAGTTCCCTGGTTTTCGAGATTTTCACACTTTTCATAATTTTAAGTTTTCGGTTCCTTATTTGACTGTTATCATCGTGGTAACGAGAAATGTAATGATTTGTTGTTGATTTGTTGTTGTTTTTATTTATTATTATTATTCTCTTTATTTTAATTTCGTCTTAGACTAGGTTTTAATAAATTAATAATAATAATTATTATTATTTTATTTTATTTTTTTCACACTTCATAATTTTAAGTTTTCGGTTCCTTATTTGACTGTTATCATCGTGGTAACGAGAAATGTAATGATTTGTTGTTGATTTGTTGTTGTTGTTTTTTGTGTTTTTTTTTTTAAGTAGGTAGGTATTTAGGTATTTTTTTTTCGTTTTTTTTTTTTTTCTGGACCAGCCTACGGTGGCCTATCGGTGGTTAGAAGGTTATCAATTATTTACTGGACACCCTGTATCTATATCTGTGGGAAAAACATATCTCGTTACGCCCGTGTATAGTAAATATTTAAGTGTACAAAGCGCTATAAGGCCTACCTTTCTTGAATCCCTGCCCCGGTGGCGGCGGTAGCTCCTTTCCCTTCTTCTTGCTTATCAGGTTACTGCCTGAGCTGGTGCTGTTCAGGCTCAAGGTCGAAGGCATGGAGTTCATCGGAGCCGCTTTGTGGCCTGATTATGAGAGTCAGATCAGATCGTAGTAAGTATCTGTCGATGCTGGGAGTTTGATTAGAGGCGTTATGGAGGTCTCCTACCACACAAAACGTGGATCGATGACCTCGAGGAACCAAAGGAGAATTCCTACTATCGGCATCACTATAAAGTGATGCCGATAGTAGGAATTCTCCTTTGGTTTCAGTAAAAAAATTGAGTAGATATGAAAAAATATGTAGAAATCCACTTTTTTGCCCTTTAAAAAGCAATTAGGTTAAATAATACATACAATTTTTGTAGTCTACCTACTGTAGACAACGCCATCTAGTGTGACTGTCATTAGGATACCATGATAATATGCATTGTGCAATTTACGAATCATATCAAGATCTAAAAAACCCATATCCAACACATATTGGTTTTAAGGCAATAGTTACGAACTGAGAAAATGATTCAGTGTTTTTTGTCATTTCGCAACTTCATACTGACATTTGGTTACAAAAAAAAGTTGTACCTAGGCTTAATTTACTTACGAGGGGGGGTTTCATTTGCACTCAATAGCACCGGTTTAGGGATTTCTGAAAATAAAACGTAATCCGTTCATAAAAAAATCAAAAGATCAGACCTAACTTTGACACTTGAAATTATGTAAGTTGGCCGAATAAAGCTACTCTACTGTCCAAGATAGAAGATTCCAATTGTAATGACAGTTTTATAAAAAGTCTGCCACCGTAAAAAGTCTTAAGAGTCCGCAGTAAGCTCGATTCTCCATACAAACGTAGTTACGCTCTCATTTTAAAACTACGTGTTGGATTGTAACGAAACTTTGCATGTCTAATGACATGAGGTATATCCATGTCTGTAATTAGTTTATGTAGCTTCAGATACCGTAGTAAAAAACAACAACGAATTTAAGTTTTTCATACAAAACTTGTTTTTGCTGTATTATTACATTTGTTTTATAGACTGGAACCATATAATCTAATTACAGACATAAATATACCTCATGTCATTCTATATGCAAAGTTTCGCCACAATCCAACACGTAGTTTTAAAAGTTTTGTCAATTTTTAAAAACAAATTAAAATTTAAACTTTTAGAGAGAGCATATTACAGCATTGATGAGTTTTTTTTAGATAGAAGTTTTCTAAATATGTGAAATATGTAATAAAAATATTAGTTTGTAAATTTAATTCTCATAAAAATTAGAATTAGTTTTAGGTTTTAGTTCTTGTAAGGCTCAACATTTGTACACCTTTAAGGGGCTACCCGAGGTTTTCATCGATTTTTGACAAGTTTTGAATCGTATCTACTACTTTTGCACTACAGATAGAATCATAAATCAAACGGCTATCGGTTCTTCAATCTTTTATCTCCATTTTGACTGACCGGATTTTGAAACAAATTAATACTTAATTTTGTATGATTTTTTTAAACATTGTCTAAAAAAACACTTATTTCGCATCTCTATTGACGTGAAAGATCTAACATATACGAAATCTACAAATTTGGGTTCGTCCATGACGTCTCTAAAAACTGGCAGAGGGTTTTAATTTTAAACCAATTAACACAAAAGTTATGGCCAGAAAACCAGTTTTTTGGCCTAAAATTGTTCAACTTTGATGCCAAATATCTCGAAAACAATGAAGTTTGAAGTAAATATGGGATACTATATTGCTTAAAGCCGTTGTTGTTAATATAATAATTAATAAGCTACAAAAAACATTAGAAAACTAAGGGATTCAGATCGAAGGTCATTGGCGTATGGGAGCCTCTTAAGGTAGGTCACAGCGTACTGTATTTTTTATTCTATTGTCACCTATTATGTAACCTGTGTATCACAAATAAATATTTACTTACTACTTACTTAAAATGAGAACGAAACTACGTTTGTATGGAAGGGTGAAATTCGGCCGAGCTACTGCGGACTCTTACTACATATTTGTTGTACGCAAGCTACCGTGTGGAAGAGGGAGCGGCGGCCGATCTCTGATGGTCCTTTCAGCAGTGGCAGTGTTAGCCTCAGGGGCCAAGTCACTGGATTCTGAAAAAAGGTTATTTATTTAATAGAAAGAAAGAAAGAAAGACATTTTATTCACAAACACACAGGACATACATATTAACACTTTCGCAACCGGACTAAAGATGGAACAATTCACCAGAAACCGACAGAATTCGCTAGGCGTGTAAGTTCATACTACTGCCCGCCGAGCGGGCTCAGCCAGCATCTCAGTAATGTGCCTACCAGGCGGGTTCTTAGTTGCGTACGAGTTAAATAATAAAAAAACAAAAAAAATAGGTAAAAATTGAAACAAGTGTCTCTGTGGCAGTGAACCGGACACTGGCTCAGCACTATACTGAGGTGTCAGACACCTACAGCGCTGATTTTCAGCCAGCACTGGTGACTCACGGAAACGTCATACGACACTTATAACTTTGTGATTATTTATTGTTTTGTGTTACTTCCTTCTCTATGTGACTAAATTTTTAATCCTTGTTCGAGGAAATTTATAATTATTGACGGCGTGCTTCCACAGTACCATGCGCTGCGCGTGCGCGCCGCGTCCCTGGTGCAGCGCGTCCGAGCCAGACCCAACGCCGTCTTGGCAATGATCGAAGACCGTGTTGACTCTCCCTGCATCATGCACTGCTGTGACAGGCATGTTAAAACAGCCCCGTATCATGGTCGGCCTTATCACGCGATAAGTGACAAGATAGAGCGTCAGTCTCGTTCTATCGAACGGTGTCAGCCAGTGACGGACGCTCTATCTTGTCACTTATCGCGTGATAAGGCCGACCACGATACGGGGCCAGGAGTGGGGTAACTTCGGAGTGGGGACTGTATAACTTTAATTTGTATTTGTGTGTTTTTATCTTCTTTTACCTATGAGCCTCTGTGACGCTTGAAATAAATAAATTTTAATTAAAAAAATATTTAATCAATGATTATTTTATTTGGTGTATCCCTATTATACCTCTGTTCTTGTTCATACTGGCCGCTGGGATCGAACCCAGGCTCATTTAACTCCGTAGGCCCTATGCCAGACCACTAAGCTACAGACACCTTAACAATTACAACTGTTAAGCTCGCAACATACGGTTCCGTTGCCGAATTCCGCTGGGCAGATTCCCATTCCAGCTACTCAATACAAAGAATATGGCCCTCGCAGACAGGCGGAAAAGTTCCGCTGTGGAACTTGGTCGTAGGATAAAAAAAGTCAAGTATCCAAGCTACTATGACAAGGTTATAACTATCACTATTAAATGTTAGTGTTACAAACCCAAGTCCCCACATAAACTGTACAAGATTATACTTTATCATCATCATTATCATCATATCAGTAGGACGTCCACTGCTGGACATAGGTCCCTCAAAGAGTGCCATAATGACCGGTCCTGCGGCCCGCCACCCGCATCCAGCGATCTCCACATATATCGGATGGCATAATTTTTTACTGTCCTACTTTCTTGTCGCATAACAACTTATCGCCTAGTAACGTTTGTTAAAACTGTAGCATATAATATGTTTTCGCCGAAATCGTTACGCATAATATTGATGGTCCTAATTATTGTCATACATATATATTTTTATTGTGTCGAACATCGAATTATTGCAGATTACATGTGCATAATTTTACATTTCTAATTTTATATGTACTGATGTTGTTTGGAGTACAAAGCATAAAAAAATATGTTTCCTGACAATATGACTCGCCATCAAGTCAACTCCTATTATCTGCTCTGAGGAATGCAAGGCGACGAACGATCCTACCCGCGTATAGTTATTAGAAATTTTAGATCGAATTTCGATTAAAATGCGGAGGGGTTTCCAGAAACCTTTCCCCCACCGTCCACCTGGGCTCCCGCCAGAAACTCGCTTCGTCAGCCCTTCGTTTCACAGGCGCACAAGGCCTCATTCGCTAGCTCCTACCTCCGCGGGTTATATACACTCTAGGGGTAGGACAGACAAGACTACGTGGAAGAGGGGTGCTCTGATTTGGTTACCCGTAATGTTTCTTATATTTTATGCCAGATTATAGTTAGCCGTAGTAAGTTATATTATACTAGCTTCTGCCCGCGACTCCGTCCGCGTGCAACTCGTTTATATCGCAGCTCCGTACAAACTTTCACCCCCCATTAACTATACCAACGGTTTCAGCGGTTTAAGCGTGAAGAGGTAACAGTCAAACAGATACTTTCGCATTTATAATATTTGTATTGTCGATTATTAATTAGGACAATCAACAAGTTATGGAAAAAAAAGATTATGCGATGTGTCAGGTATGCTATTCAACGTTATGCCAAAAGATTTAAGGGAAAATCTATATTATGCCACACAAAGGGCATCCGATTTACTTTCACGATAGTCACTTTATTCTTAGTAAACGGGACTTATAAAACTATAGGACTTATCGTAAGCAGTGTTTGTTAAAATCTGAATGTATGGAAACTTTGTCAAGTTTCTATGGGTTTTTTTTTTGTCCTTGTTAGGCCTGCATTGCGGCCTGCTACAAATTCGTATGTGGATACCTCACTGGGGGCCTAATGGGCCGCCCAGGGGGAAAACCCGCACCTAATGGCGTCCAAGTAACCTATTTATCTATTTAAGTAACCCCAGACGGTTTCCCGACGTTTCGGATGTCTTAGTCGCGTGAAGAGGTAAACAAATATTTTATTTTAATTGTACTCGATTAAGTGCGGCACCAAGTTACGATTACAGACCGAATATAGGACGCCGGCAGCTGTCATCTACTTTATCACGAATAAACTTTATCATGAAAAATCTTACTGAGCTATTATCCGAAACAAGAGCTTTCCGCTCATTTATAAAAAAAAAAACCTCGAACCTATCCGCGATCCGAGTCGGTTTTGTCACTAAGTCCCTGTTCCCACTTCTCTGTATTTCTAGTCGCTCACTTAGTAATGTAGTCGCACGGATAGAATTTTAATGTCTGGAATTAAAGTCTGGGTAGTATAGGTAGTCTTTACGTGGTAAAGTTTTCGTGATTGAGATTTTTCGTGATAAAGTCTATTCGTGATATAGTCTATTCGTGATTAAGTTTTCGTGATAAAGTCTTAAGTGATAAAATTTTCGTGATAAAGATTTCGTGATATGGTCTTTTCGTGATAAAGTTTATTCGTGATAAAAATTTTCGTGATAAAGTCGTTCAAAAGTTTTGTGAAAAAGTTTTTCGTGATTTAGTACTGACGCGATTACGGCGGGTTTGGTGCAACACACCCTTAGACCCGTTTAGTAAAAAAAAAATGTGAATATAAAGCTTTTTCTTAACAACTTACTGTTGTAAAGTGCATGCAGTGCCTCGGACATTCATTCGATTTTTGTTTTGCAGAAACGGGCTTTTCGGGCGATATATAGATTGAAACATAGAGACTCACTTAGAGATAAGTTTAAAAATATTAATATAATGACATTACATTGTCAGCATATCTATGAAAATATTGTGTATGTACATAAAAATATTGTCAATTTTAGGAAAAACTGTGACATACATAATATTAATACTAGAAATAAGCATAAGCTCGCGGTGCCTAAATTGTCCAACACCAGATGACTTGCCTCATGCCCCCTAAAGGTTAAGTAGCGTGTCTTTGTCTATAAAGGGTAGGCAATGATAAAGATTTCGTGATATGGTCTTTTCGTGATAAAGTTTATTCGTGATAAAATTTTTCGTGATAAAGTCGTTCAAAATTTTTCGTGAAAAAGTTTTTCGTGATTTAGTACTGACGCGATTACGGCGGGTTTGGTGCAACACACCCTTAGACCCGTTTAGTAAAAAAATGTGAATATAAAGCTTTTTCTTAATAACTTACTGTTGTAAAGTGCATTGATCCCCACCATTTCGTATATATGGCTGTCTGTATCGGCTTGGGCTCTGGCGGACGATTTCCCTTTCTTGCACGGCGGCGCGCTGTATCTCGCTAAAAAAAACATATAAATAAATACAAATATGGGGGACAATCTTACCCTAATCGGCCTAGTCACAAATACAGTAGCCCCCTTAAATATTTATTTTATTCTGTTTTGTAGTATTTGTTGTTATAGCGGGAACAGAAATACATCATCTGTGGAAATTTCAACTGTCTAACTATCACGGTTCATGAGATACAGCCTGGTAACAGACGGACAGACGGACGGACGGTCGGACAGCGGAGCCTTACTAATAGGGTCCCGTTTTTACCATTTGCGTACGGAACCCTAAAAACATCAGCGGAACATGGTTTTCGGAATTATCAAATTCGGAAAATATATGCTTCTCTTCGGAGCTTAAGCTTCGGAGTTATGTAGTGTACCCGTCGGCGGTACACACTGCTTTAGTTAAGGCGCTCCCCATACAAAACTTGCATTTCCAGCCGCCGTAGGTCCTATTTTCTCCCTCAAATTTAGACCTATGTAAATATGTTTTCCAACATAGTTACTACTAGGTATACTTTGTATACTTGACGTACTCGTACGTAGGCGATGGTAAAATAAGTGTATTTTTAGCGTTTTATAAGCGGCTCTAGTTCATTAACAATCAGTGATCACATAAATAAGGACATAGGGACATAGTGGAGCTCTGAGTTAATCTATGCTACAACACAGATATGCATAGATTATGTTTTTAGGGCGGCTCAAATTCAAGTTTTTGAACGGGGTTTGTTATGTATGTAAGCACTTTATAGTACACAATAACAGGTTAAAGAATATACATGCCACACAATAGATCAAACAAAGGCGAACTTATCCTGAGATGTCTATCTATGAGGGATCTCTTCCAAGTCATTGGAAAGCCATAACTTCTTCAACTTAATCTTAAGTGACGCAACAGACCGCGCGCGACTGTCTCAGCGACAAAGGCAACTCATTCCACATCTTAAAAGCGCGCGCGGTAAAAGATATGGAGGTATGTTCGCGTCTTTTTAGACGGTACAGCAAGAGTAAGGTTAGCGCTCGACCGCAAGCGGTGGCCACTGCCGTCTGCCACGTCTGCCACGTAACCAAAGACGAAGTATTTAAACAAAAACTTAAAGAATTACTAATTAAAAAATGTTATTATTCAATTGATGAGTTCTTTGACGATACATCCTTGAATAAATAATAAATGAAACCAATAAATTAATTGTAATACAATAAATTATTAAATAATGTAAATTGATAAAATTGATAAATTCAGAATTAATGTAAATTCATAAAATTGTAATGTAAAAATGTAATTAATTAATTAATGTCAATAGAAAATTTTAATGTAAAAATGTAATTACTTAAATGAATGTAAATTGATAAAATTGTAATAATAATGCAATTATCTCATTAATGTAAATTGATTGATTAATGAATTGTGTTTTAAATTGATAAAATGTAATTAGATTATGTTGCATGATAACTTTAGTTTTAAGTAAATTGCCCAATACCCTAACAGGGTTCATGTGCACTTCAACTGTAAAGTTATAATAAGATCCTATGTAACACATGATTACTGCAATAAATGAATTATGAATTATGAATTAATTAAACCGCTTAGTAAACCAAGAAGGGGAAGTATTATTGAACAGTGTGTTGAAAAGTAATGACAGGATATGCATGTCCCTGCGCAGCTTGGAACGGATGTTCGTTTGTTTAGGTCATATCTTGGATGTCAAGATCAATAGAAGAGGAGTTCTGTGACATTAGATGACAATGCGATAGGTACAATAGAACCATCAAACGGGTCTGATGTAGACGGAAGGTGGACATTTAGCAACACTTAAACTATACCCTTTTCACGAAACAAATTATTTAATTAAATATTTTTGTTTCGTGTTATTTTTAACGAGGAAGTTACCCCGATCATTTTATAAACGATATGATACAGAGACAGAATATAATGGAAAAATAAACCATCTTCGTCTGTAGCCCCCGACAGGATTCGAACCTGCGACCTTTCTATTAACGCTAGACTGCTCTACCAACTGAGCTACGAGGACAGTGACGCAAGTTGTATATTTTTCCACTATATTCCCGCTAAGACTAGCGCCCTCTCTGTATCGAATTATAGACTTGTTTCACAGTCTGTCCATCCTGTCGGGGGCTACAGACGAAGATGGTTTATTTTTCCATTATATTATGTCTCTGTATCATATCGTTTAACACTTAAACTTCACAAACTAACCTGTATTTGGAATCTCTCAATGATGTCAGTCAATCTAATGACTAAGTAGAAATTAATGAAATTCAGTGTGTAAACCACAGTACCTACTAAATTGTTTTTGAACATTGCATTAAACATAAGATACCTACATATTATTATAAATGCAATAATTAATGTTTCCTGCTAACCAAAGGTTGTCTGGAAGAGATCGCTTTAAAGCGATAAGACCTGTTGTTCCACTATTTATTCATCATAACGCATTTAATTGCAAAAACGCATCCTTTAACTTAGTGTTTTTTTCTTAGTTCAAATAAGATTTATCTTATAAACATGCTATTAATGTTATAATTGTTAACATATTATATAATTAAAGTTTATTTCGCAAATTACACTAATAATAAAATAAATACATATACATATTATTATATCGTAATAGTTTCGAACTCTTTAGGCAGTTCATTGTAATAGGAATACTACTACTTACACTATATAATACTTCAGATAGAGAGGCCGTTCTTTGATTGAAAATCTTGTCTGTAGATTTGGTTCTTATTTATGTTTTTAGTGAGGGGGTTTGAAATTTTTAGTTTATGTCATTGCTTTTTTAATGTTCTGTTACTTATTCTAAGGTTACCTCGGTCACTCCTGTCGAATCGACTGCGAGTTGTCATATTGTCCATTCTACGCCGTGGTTGTGCTGTCAAAAAATAGACACTAACTAAACACTAGCAAAAAAAATAAAATATATGGCAAAATATCTCCCAAAATGCCTACGTCTCATGACGTCACGATACACATGTCGCACTGTCGAAAAAGTTGTGCTGAGCGATGATCAGAAGAATCATCATCAACATCATTATATCAGCCGAAAGACGTCCACTGCTGGACATAGGCCTCCCCCAAAGAGTGCCAAAGCGACCGGTCCTGCACCACCCGCATCCAGCGGACTCCCGCAACCTTTACCAGGTCATCAGTCCACCTTGTCGGGGATCAGAAGATTATCGCACCTAAAATTGGCCGTAAGTTTGAGAAAATCCTTTACTTCCAGTGAAATTTTTCAGGGTATATTGACGTCATGTGACGTCGCCGTCTGATCCTAAAGAGACTAGTAATATGCTCTCGAATGATGAATGGCCATCCCAGCTCTTGTTTTCGGAGTAATTGTTGGGAGCAGACCACTCGTTCAAATCGAAACAAACGCGACCTCTTATCACTAATCAATCTTATTTTACAATATGAGCTCTGTTGAGTCTCGGCTAAGGTTGCTTTTACAGTTTTAATGCCGGATAAGATGTGATGTTGGGGTAGCTAGGTTGAAATGGCCATTGCTCTACCGCACGCGATCCGAGACCGCTGAGGACAACTTTTTCAATCGTGTGCCGTGCATTTTATAGCGATGTCATGAGACGTAGGCATTTTGATGCAGTGTGCCAAAAAATTGTCATACCTACACGCAAAAACATAATTTATGCTCATACTCATAATCATACTCAGTTTTTAAAAATAAGAATGATTTATTGCAAACTGTGTTACATAGGTCTAACTCTAAGGTTAATGTCTGTCGTGTGTGCGTGTCGTGCATTATAAATATTTATACTGTATACAGTATAAATATTTATAATGCACACACGCATTAGACCGCCTGTTGTTAACATCTATTTTTTTTATAAGTTGTTATGTCTATTTGTTTCATGTTTTACGGTGTGCAACAAAGAGTATTTGTATTGTATTTTATTGTATTATACCTCAAAATGTTAATTTATATAAAAAGTCATGAAGTGAAGTAACTCTAAAATGGGATTGTTCCTAACTCTACAGATTTCCATAACAAATTCCCTTCTCTACATTCCCGATTCCACAGCTTCCAATCCTACAGATTTCCAATTCGTCAGATTACCAATTCTACAGATACCGAATTCTACAGCTTCCGAATTCTACTGGTTACGTGCACTTCAGATAATAATTTCAACTTTAGTACCTACACATAAATTCTTACGGACAGACGGACGGGCATGGCGAAACTATGAGGGTTCCGGGTTGTTGACTACGGAACCCTAAAAATCTAACTACCGCGGCACGCTCGCTCGGCTCGCGGGCGTATGGTCGCAGTACACCTAACACTCCTCCTTGCTTCTCTCGCCGTCGTACCTACACGTACCTACCTACCTAAATACCTT
The DNA here is from genome assembly GCA_947578815.1 of Epinotia ramella. Lineage (NCBI taxonomy): Eukaryota > Metazoa > Arthropoda > Insecta > Lepidoptera > Tortricidae > Epinotia > Epinotia ramella. The sequence continues at coordinate 3,661,625 of OX388227.1, read as the reverse complement.
AGAATTGGGAATCTGTAAACTTGAGAATCTGTAGAATTGGGAATCTGTAACCATGAGAATCTGTAGAATTGGGAATCTGTAAACTTGAGAATCTGTAAAGTTGGGAATATGTAAACATGAGAATCTGTAGAATTGGGAATCTGTAGACGTGAGAATCTGTTGAATTGGGTTTCTGTAGACGTGGGCCTAAGCCCTAAAATGGACACACAGTATGTCAAATAAAATAAAATTGATAATAATGTCATATTAAGAATTGCATAACAATTAATTAAATACAATATCATTCAATTTTAATTGTCACACAGTTCCGAAATGTCATAAAAGGCGTTTCTAAGGAGCCATTTCTTTAGTTCCATGTCGAAAGAACTACTAATAAAATAATACTAATAGGCGTTTACAGGTATAGGGTCTTTCAATAGGCACGCTCGAACTTTGCTAGCGTATAGATCTTGAAAAAACAATAGCTGTCAAATTTGGCGGGAATATATAAAAAAACGTGGACATTTCATCATGGAACGCTATACGCTTAGAAATTATTAACAGCACGGGATACATTAAATTTAGTGGATGAAAATTTAGAGGGTTTCGTCATATTGCGTGGTGGCGATACCAACGGCTACGTCAAATCTCTTATCTATGCAGGCAAACCACAGACAATTGTAAGAAAGAAAAAGAAAGAAAGAATACATTTATTCACTACGCAAAAGACACACAGAAACAAAGGGAGTACAAATACAATACAATTGCTGCTCTGAAGGCCAACAGAACCCGAATTCTTCAAGAAATTGAGCCCCATTTATGCGAAAAAGTCGCCATTTGGCTGAGATTATATTCCATAAATAATGTCATCAAATCAAATGTACTTTAAAATAAAAAAAGACCGGGTTGCCTACGGTGTCACCCTAAAAATGATTTTTTAATGAATGTTCGGCGCCAAGAACAGCGGACGGCGGCGGCGAACAAAATACCAATTTGTTTTTGCCATTGCCAAATATTTTCCAAAACTTTATCTCTTTAGGAATAACGTCCAAATTCGAACTATTCGAATTTGCAAAAACAGCGGACGGCGGCGGCGAACAAAATACCAATTCGTTTTTGCCGTTGCCAAATATTTTTCAAAGCTTTATCTCTTTAGGAATAACGTCCAAATTCGAACTATTCGAATTTGCTCAATATCAAAACGGTGAAGGACGCGTGGACAAAATTACAAATTAATTTGCAGAATATGCTATTGCAAAAAGTGTTTAACGGCTTTATACTCTTACGAATAGCGTTCAGTTTAGAATGAAGTCGAATCGGCTAGCAGCAAAAAGTGACCTTCACATCTGACGTCACAAAAATCTGTCGCGTATTTAGCAATTTTTCTCCATCCTTAAAAGTGCTCAGCGCCGCTAAAGAAGTTTTCACTTCAATAATAAAACTGTTGCAGTATCAGCTACACAGGTTATTTTATTACATTTCTAAGTTCGAGCGTCTTAATGAAATACCCTTTCCTACATTCTGTTTTGTGTTTCGGAATGTGCGTGAGACATGGGCAAAGCCGCGTAGGAAACCTAGTGAAATTGTAATAAACACTAACCTTTCCTCCTGAAGTAGCACAGAGCTATGGCTTGTGCTATGATGACTAGCATAACTAAGGTGCCAACTCCTCCGATGATGTACCACATATCTGCAAAAGAATAAACATTACAAATATTAAGTTACCAGTGAAAGTGCAAATCATCAACATCATAAAGTTGGAAACTGAAAAATTATTCGCCACGTGCGGGATTTGAACCTCTGGAAAGCGTCCATGCTCTTTTCCAACTGAGCTACCGTGGACTCCGCTAATGGCGATGAATCTTTGAACCACCTACCCTTCTAATTACACCTTAGGGCAGCTCCTAGCGACATCTACCGCGAAGTTATTATACAACTTCTGAAACGGCACCAAAGCCTCAAGTTACATTGAGAAACAATGCGATACCCTGTATTAAGAGGCTGACAAGACCTAATTTGGTGAAATTGATGTTATTTAAGCAGTTACTAAACTATTTGTTCCAGCACATCAAATAAAATGTATGTTAATATTCACCATATTTCAAAGACCGCGGACGGGCTCGATACATAATTGGACGAAATCGGCTCGATAGAAAATTATTGCAAAGATTGGTCTTAAAATCACTTTAAACGGTTCTATGTCTTTATTTGTTTGACGTATGGGTCTGCAATTAAAAACATGAAGTCAGCATATTCATAGCTAAACCGCTAGCGAGTCATATTTCACAAGTAATCCACCCTTTTTTTATTTCAATATTTATGTACTATTATCTTCAAAAACCGGGCCGCCCAGTAACACTCGCTCTCGTTTACTCCGATACAAATAGACAGTGTGCGCGCTATCCAAAATCCTCAAGGGTATTTTGGTGTTGACAGCGTCTTAACAGTAAGTGTTTACTAAGCAAAAGCGTCCGCTTACGAAATTCTCAATTTCGGTTAAAGTGGAAAACTGAAAAAATATTCGCCACGAGCGGGATTTGAACCCGGTTCTGGAAACTGTTCATTGCTCTTATCCAGCCGAGCTTTGGGGTCCGCTAGTGGCGACGAATCTTTCAACCCCTTCCAATTATCATATCACCTGAAGAGAACTAGGTACATATTATTTGTTACAAAACTAAAAAACTACCCGTTATTACTAGCTTTTTACACCATGAATATATGAACATGTAACTTAGAAATCACAAATAAATATACCTAGGTTAACATAAAAAAAAGTTATGATGGCAATGAACATTGTTTATACTTATAAGGAAATGTTAGTAACTGATATTTTTATTCTATAGGTAAAGTTAAAACTATAAGTTTTTGCTTAGCCCTAACAGGTATCTTGTAATACCATGGTTTGATTAAGTATGAAGTAAATTACACTATAATTAGGGAGGCTCGATTCATTCCTTAGGGATTTAATTTAACATCTGTTTATTTACGACGGACAGAGTCGTGCCAAAAGCTTTCCTTCTTATCTTTTTGGAACGGAACCCTACCAATACTATTATTTATTATTTACTTACCGTTATCCATAGGCATCTTGGGCAGGGCCGGAGTTGTTGTTGGTACAAATACATCTGAAACGAGTTTTTAAAATGTGTCGTTAAAAACAGGGAATGATATAGACAACCTGGGAGCTGGGACCCGTTTCTCAAAAGCTTGTAATTTGTAATACAAGTGAAATCCTCTTTTCAACTCCGTTTATTAGAAAGAGACTTCCGCTGGTGTTCAAATCAAATCAAATCAATTATTTATTCTGCAAATAGGCCACAAGGGCACTTTTACATGTCAAGCGGTAATTTACAATAAAATAATAATAATCTTACACAATAATCATTTAAAATTATGTAACAAACCAAAATGTAACAAACAAAACAAAATTGCAAAATATGACCATTACATTCGATATAAGATCTGTATCAGCATTAACAGAAGTTAATGATATTAATTCAGTATTCCAGAGATGTATAAGCGTCCAAATACAATTAATAATTATTCTAATATTCTAAGAGATGTATACGGTCTCTAAGCGTCAAAACAAAAAAGGAACATTAATGTTATATTGTCAGATATGTACAGGGTCAATAACAATAAAAAGTGTCAAGATCAGAATGATGTCTCTCGTCAATACGATAATAATAATAATAACAACACTAGTATTTAAGTAGTTAATTAGGTACTATGCCCTTGCAAGCATGAACAGTCCGGACTCCACAAACAGCACCCGATCACGAGTATGACGCATATCTCAGCCATCGCCTCCCTCAACCATATGTTAGGGAAGGTGGCGACCCGATCAACGACGCCACCGTAAGCAAAGCCCTTTAAGCGAGCATGACATATTCAAGCCACCGGACATTGATAATAGCAAAGATTAAGCGACTTGTTCGGCGAGAAACAGCATTACGTGCTCTCTTGTTACAAGATTTTGAGAAACGGGCCCCTGTCCTCGGTGAGCTGGTTATGCCTCGGGCATCTTTCTGGGGGAACGGAAGGTTCTGTCTGCAGTGCGGACCATGTTATCAAGAAGTATAAATTTCCGTCATTTAAGTTAATCAAAGATAAAAAAAAAAACACTTAATAGAGTCTCAATTGGCCTCATTCATTTTATTATTGAAATAAAAAACAACTCATTTAAGTACATAGATTAAAGCCGGCCAAGTGCGTGTCGGGCCACGCGCAGTGTAGGGTTCCGTAGTTGCCTGTCTATCTTCGTTACATCGACATTGCGTCTCCCGAATTTGTACGAAAATTGGCCTTTCCAAGTACACATTAAGTTGGTCGACTATTACTCGGTAACTACTTCTGCCTACTTGTCCGTGATAGTTTTCCTTTTAAATTCATTATATTATGTACTACTACCATGATTTTTTTCACATTCCCAGTAGTAGCCATTTAGCCGGCAGGGGGGGGTGACTCATGACTCGAACAAAAATTATAAGATTTTTAAATGAGCTATACAACGATACCCCACACCATGGGTTTAACGAGAAAAAAAAAATACATCCCCGCTTTAGATGTAGGGGAGGTACCCTAAAAAAATTTTTTTTTCAAGATTTTATTGTACCCTTTTGTCAGCGTAATTGATTTATATACCCATGCTGAATTACAGTTTTCTAGGAGTTATGGTTACTGAGCTAAGCCGAAGACGGACAGACAGACAGACAGACGGACGGACGGACTGCATGGCGAAACTATAAGGGTTCCTTGTTGACTACGGAACCCTAAAAACGTTCTAATGTGTTAGTTTTTGCTGCGGATTTATGTTTAATGCCTCCAATGTTGGTTTGCTAACTTGTATACCTATGTGTCATATTGCTTTTAGGGTTGAGTCCCTCAAAAAGAAAAACGGAACCCTTATAGGATCACTTTGTTGTCCGTCTGTCTGTCTAGACCCTTATCTCGGGACCGCGTAGGTATCGAGTTGAATTGAAAACCATATACTCAGGTCAGGTCTACAGTCTGTTGAAGTTGTGAAAAAATCAAATTCCCAAGTTAAAGTAAAAGAAAATATACGGCGTTTGTGTCACTCAAAGGAATACAAATTTATAGGGTACTTTCCGTTGACCTAGAACTATGAAATTTGGCAAGTAATAACGATATATACCTACTACAAGTACCTACAGGATTTTCCAACTGAAAACTATACATTTGTAATTAAGTACGAAACCCTCGGTGGGAGAGTCCGAGTCGCACTTATCCGATTTTTATACAGGATGTGGCCTCACGCGCCATCACGCGATAAGTGACAAGATAGAGCGTCCGTCACTGGCTGACACCGTTCGATAGAACGAGACTGACGCTCTATCTTGTCACTTATCGCGTGATAAGGCCGAACATGATACGGTGCCGAATACGAGCAAAAAGTGAAACGGTAGATTATTGAGGTTGTGAGCAATTATTTCCAGGTAATTGAAAAATAAAAATAAAAATTCTTTAAAAGGAAGTTCACGTGTATATTTTACTCTTCTGGAGTGGATTTTTTTTTAAAAAACACTAAAAATTACAAAAAAATTGAAAATACAAAAAAATATCTTTTGTAAACTAAAATGCAAAAACTATTATGACTCATTACATCATGTTACTTCAAAATCTGCATTGACTGCTGTGCTATGATCTCGTGGTGCCAAGATACATAACACGAAGGTCATAACTTTAGATCAACTTTTGTCCGAATAAAAAATACAATTAAAAATTGGACAGATGCTCTAAAGAAGCGTCCTTTTAAATAATGGCCCCCGTTACAGGCCCCACACTGTATATTATGAAACCATGATTAGAATACGATTGGAGGTGACTGTATTGCCATATAAATAGGGTAAATCGCCGATAACTGGCCACCCTTCAATAACAGGCCTTGAAATGAAAACGGGGGTTTTTCAACTTTTGTAAGATGTAGTTATTAGTATGAGGTGGCTAGTTAGTGGCGTTTTACCCTACGTCATAGTTTATACGTACTGACAGCTATTCCCAATACCATTCGTGTTTCGGTCATACCTAGATGGTTTAAGGTAAAACGCGTTGCCCCATATTTACGTAGTTATGAGTAGACAATACATTTTTATAGCGGCATCATAATATTTTCTGTCTGTGGTATCGTAGCTACCAAACGGATGGACCGATTCGAATGAGGTTTTTTTTGTGTCATAGATAATTTTATACCGAGTGTATTAACTATGTTTCATGAAAATCTGTTCAGCCGTTTTTAAGATATTGGACTTTGAAATGAAAATGTCGGGGATTTTTCAACTTTTCTAAGTTGTAGTTATAAAATATGATGTCTACTTTTAAGGTTCCGATTTAACTTGAATTACGATGTAATGTGATGTTGAATAAAGTTTTTTCTATTATATTCTATTCTATTCTTGAAGCGAAAATGTCCTAAGTATTTTCTGTCAGTGATCCTAAGTCTTAGCCTCCGAAACGGGGGCGTGCCACTTATCCCGATCCTGCGCCTGAAATTATTCGAGTCGGCCGAATTGCATCAAAATAGTCCATTCAAAACGCAACTAAGTATATCGTCCTAGGGAGAAGATTGGAATTCCAACGACAGTTTTATAGTCCAGTAACCTGGATGCTTGCTTTCAAGAGACCAATTTGAACGGAACCCTTATAGTTTCGTCGTGTCTCTCTCCGTCTGTCCGTATGTCACAGGCATTTTACTCAAAAGCTATAAGGTGTATTTGACTGCAATTTGGATTATGGGTGTATTTTTTTAACCGCTACATAGTTTCGATTACGAAACTATGTAGATAGTATCTATCTGTAACTGCTTTTTGATGTCACTGGCAATTTTTCAGTTGGCGTTAGCTACCTGTGTCCTCAAACGGATATTGTCGATGTAACTTTTGGAATATAGGAGTTCACGCAAGCGAATTATCGATTTAGCTAGGTATCGTCCGAGAAAGTTCATTGTCTCCGTACCTTCTCTATTTTCACCCGAGCAGAGCTCGGTTGCCCAGGCACTTTACTTACTCACATGATTCAGTGCAAGTTAGTTAAATAAATAAATAATTCAGCCTATATACGTCCCACTGCTGGGCACAGGCCTCCCCTCATGGATGAGAGGGAACGGGCAGTGGTCCCCACGCTTGCCCAGTGCGGGTTGGGGACTTCACATACACCTTTGAATTTCTTCGTGGATGTATGCAGGATTCGATTCCTCACGATGTTTTTCCTTCACCGAAATGCTAACGGTAAATATCAAATGATATTGCGTACATAAGTTCCGAAAAACTCATTGGTATGAGCCGGGATTCGAACCCACGACCGCCGTTTGACCGCCGCATGCCTGAACCGCTAGGCTACCGTAGCTTAGTTAAAAGGTTGTACAAAATACTTGTAGTTTCGTTTTTACCCTCCATCCTGATTGTAACTCTCGGACTCTACATTACACTAAACTTCACTAAACTCCATTTAAATGTATTAGTTTAAGTCACAACTTCGGGCGCACAAACAATATAAGACTGGTTTATTGTCTGCATATAAGGCGTCGATCACACTGAACAGAAGCTGTATAAAGCGGATGCCGAGCGAACATTTTAAAGAAGCTTCACAAATATCCACTAAAGGGCATTAACAAGTACGAGTATCGTGTTCTGATAAGAAAAAAGTAAAAGTTTTTTTTTGATGCTATTTTGTTTTAACATTTGTATGGAGCAGGTCGCCCCAGTCGGCCGACGCTCCATACAAAAGCAAAAACAAAAATTGAGTGAAAAAAAATTGTCTTAGTTTTTAGCCCGTGATCGGTTCACACCCCATTTTTGGTACACTCTGTATAATGCAAACGAGACTTGAACGCACGATGCTTGTCTTTCTTTGCAAAGTTTAGGGTTAAACCAAAAATAAATTATTAGCGTAAAGAACTTTGAAGACGCTCGTCTCATTGACCTTGATGCGAAACGTCAGATACGTAAATCCCGGCCGAAACCCTCCTATGATTATACTTATAATAATTCTGGACAACTTTACTGTCCTACCTGCGATATAGTTTTTAAAAGAAAGTTCGGCTTTGCAAGCCATATTAGAGCTCACGCTCGTAATTAGCTAGGGTCGCCGTTGCCCATTACGGCATGGATAGCTATATTTAAATTCGAAGTGTGTGAATGCGCCCTAACGAACCAAACTTGTTTTTGTCCATGTTTCAATGCTTGTTGACAGGATAAACGCATGTAAAGGGGAATTCCCGACGTCATTTAAAGTGTACGTTTGTGACCCATTATTTCATACTTTATAGACTTTTACATGATCCAGGACAGTCAATAAATATTATTATTTTAGTCCCTGGGCGACCGAGCGCTGCTCGGGTGAAGATACAGAAAATACTAGGTCGATTTCTCGCCTCCGTAAACCCCTATATTCACAATTCCATCGAAATCGTTAGAGCCGTTTCCGAGAACGTGATTGCAAATATATATATAGGTATATACATACAAATATTCGTCGTTTAATAGCATAGGATATTGCTCGTTAGTTAGTTTAGATAGGATAATAAAATGTTAGCGAAGATAATTTCAAGGTAGTAGGAAAGATTAAATTTCATAATTTGTGCAAATAATCAACGACGCAAAAGTAATGTTACTTTATTGGTTTTACAAAAAATTCCAATCCTAATTTACATTTAAGCTTAGGTACTAACATGCTTATTTAAATAGTAAATCTGTAACACTAACACTTTATGGACTCCAAATGTCTGAAATAAACGATTTTTTTTTATTGAAGCTGGCGGTACCGGGTTTGAATCCCCGTTTAGCCATTTAGTTGTGAGATAAATAAAAAAATATAAGGGACAAGGGACACATTGAACTAGGCATAGTTCATATAGTTCTCATGAGCACGAATATTTATGTTTACGCGTAAAATCGTACTTACTGGCCCAAGGGAACTAAAATTTTGTACTCACCGATAGCCACGGACCGCATTTATAACCAATACATTATTTGTTATAGTATAGCGCCCTAGGCGAGTATATGAAAATAAAGAGATCGTGAGCCAAACTCAGTTTACCTTAGTTATATGTCATTTTTAGGGTTCCGTAAGTCAACAAGCAACCCTTATAGTTTCGCCATGTCCGCCTGTCTGTCCGTCCGTCCGTCTTCGGCTTAGCTCTGTAACCCTTACAACTAGAAAACTGTAATTCGGCATGGGCATATAAATCAATCACGTCGACAAAACAGTACCTAGAATAAAATCTTTCCGCGTCAGAAATGCGACCTGTAGAGCAGAACAGGAGACCGATTTTTGACTTTCGAGCGCTTGAAAATCAAATAAAAGTAAATTCGTTTGTAGTGTCAAAATGGCAGGCACTTACTTTCTACCAATAGGATTAATTACGAGTGGTCAATACCACTGGTTTTTCGATTTTCTATCGCTATTTCAAAATAGCATTTCATAATTTTTGACAGTTTTCGAGTGAAAGAGTCGAGTTCTCGCAAGTCAAAAATCGGTCCCCGGGTCGCAATTCTCAACCTATGCTCGTGAAATTTTGTGACCAAGTTCTATTATTATAAAGTTTTTTTGTGGACCCAGTTTATGGGAATTAAAAAAAAAACACTGACGCCAGTTCTACCTACTTGAATACAATAACCTGTATATAATAAATAAAACAGTATACAATTTAAGATAAAATAACGAACGCTCATGTTCACGTGAGGCACCACAATAGGCATGATGCCTCATGTTCAAATGATGTAATTATTATTATCGCTTATACGTGTTCTTGGCGTCCAAAAGGGTTAATCTTTTAACTCAATTTAGATCTACACTGTGACTGTAATTAATGCGTCATCTAGTCATCCAAGACACCGAAGTGACGAAATGACGTTAATACGTTCGACCTAATATCCCAAGATTAGTCCACACTATATTACGCTGAGTTGTGACCATTTCGTGGCGAATGTGTATGACTGTATGTGCGTATGTGTCTACAGGTTGTGTGTTTGTCACGAATAAATGATTTCTTTATTTCCTTCTTTCTATATTATTAACTAGTTGACCCCACGAACTTCGTATCGCCATAATCGCCATACAAAATCTATGACAAAGTAAATTTGTACATATTTTTCGTCACTTTTCTTTTTGTAGTCATTGTGCTTTCTGTGCGGGGACAAATATAACAAATCAAACATCATAGAAATCGGTCTAGCCGTTCTTGAGTTATAAGTGTAACTAGCATGACATTGTTTATATACGCATAATTAACTATATGCACAAAAAAACGGTACTATCTCACACGACTCCCTAGTCCCAAACTAAGCAAAGCTTGTACTACTGCTGGATACTAGACCACGATATACATACTTATGTAGAGTAGATAAATAAATACAGTAAAACGGGGTGAGTAGGGACAAAACTGACATTCAAACCAAAACTCGATAACATTTTTTCCACAACATAAATTGGAATAAGTACATTATTTAGGTAGCAGTAGCCTTAAAATCCCATCTCAACCCCCTTTCATCCCTTCTCTACCAACTCTCCTCGCGATCCCTACTCACCCCATTTTACGGTACATAGAAAACTTCACGCCTCAGGGAAAACCGGGATTCCAACCTGGGTCCTCCAGCTTCGTAGACATGGTCACTACCAACTGTGCTAAAGCGGTAGCTTTAACGTTTAACTTCAGATTAAATATTTATTCCTGTTTGCCAAAGAAAAATCTGTAGTTGTAACTATAAATAAATAAATATTAGGGGACAACCTTACACAAATGGAACTAGTCCCATAGTAAGCACAATATGGGTACTAGACGACGATATATTTAATAGATAGAAATACTTAAATACATAGAAAACATCGAAGACTCAGACACAACTATTCATGCTCATCACAAATATTCGCCGTTACCGGGAATCGAAGCCAGGACCTTCACTGTCGTAGGCAGCGTCACTACTCACTACCCACTTGGCTAACTAGGTGGTAAATAATGATCATCATCATCATATCAGCCGAAAGACGTCCACTGCTGGACATAGGCCTCCCACAAAGAGTGCCACAATGACCGGTCCTGCGCCACCCGCATCCAGCGGACTCCCGCGACCTTTACCAGGGCATCAGTCCACCTTGTGGGGGGCCTCCCCACGCTGCGCCTTCCGGTACGTGATAGTACGAGTATGCAAAATATGAAAATGATATTTACCTATTAGGTACAGTCGAGTTCTCCAAAATCTACACAGATCAGATCTGTTCAAACAATCTTTCAAAAATATCTATATAGAGACTTTATTGTTACATAAGACACATGTTTAGATATTTTTGAAAGATTGTTTGAACAGATTTTGGAGAACTCGACTGTACTTGAAAGAGTCGAATCGAATAGATGCTTGAATTTTATACAATGTAACTTAATATTTAAAAAATATTATCATAATATGCATAAACAAAGAGTTTCTAAGGTAACTAATATTAAGCTTTTCATTGTTATGTCATTTTGACATGCAACATTACTTTATATTCTGACAGGATATTAATCCTATACAAAAAACATTCAAAATAATTTTAATAACACTTTTACTTATATCATACTCAACTATATTATATGTAGTCATCTAAATCACGTATAATTTTCGCGACTCCAGCGGAATTTCCCATTTTTTCCAGTAGCAACACCACGCGATCCGCCTTCGGATTTGGGCGGCAGCGCGCCTGCGCGGACCCAGTACGAGCCCAGACAAAATGGCTACCAGGAGTGCTCTTCCCAATTGATTATTTCCACTATCACCCGTTCCTTTACAATATTCAGAACCAAAACCGACGCCGCAACTCCCAAAGTTATTTATAATTGTGCACACTTAATTACCGCGTTTAAAATAGCATCGTAACATTCTAACCTAATTCTGAAGAAGAAATGGTTTAGTGAGTGTTATCCCGTCTTCTGGTTTTCGGTGAGTTACTAGTTTAGTAGATTAGACCGGTTACAGACGGTTAGTGTGACCTAATATTGTGTAATGAAGTTAAATAGTTCGTGTGTTCCACAGCCCGTTTATAAGGCTAGGCTAAGTTCGGTAACTGGCTAGAAATGCCCGAAAATCGAATAAAAAATAAAAATTAAAAGACGATCGAGTTGCGTTTTTGAACGTTACGGAGTTCTTTATTTGAAAATATCGAACGCAGTGATATAACGGTTGCATCTCAAAAATCATGTAATAGCCAAGTTTTCCCCGATTTTTTGGTAATGTTCACCGTCTCGCTCGCCCGTATGTGTTTGTCCCGCTTTAGGGACTTTCCTGAATGGGCGGTGGACTTGCGCATTAGAGGCCGGACCCTCTTAAATATTTTATAATGCTTTTTGCTCGAATATAGGCGTTTAACAACTCGTTTAAGGGGTTTTAATGCATTTTTGTACGGGGTGAATATTTTTCTGCACGGGAACTATAACTTCTAGTTCTTTGCTTGGAAAGTTAGTTCTTTTTTTGAGGCTAAACGATTGATTTAACACGTTGAGCTAGATTATGTCAGACGTTAGTTCAAGAGGCTTGTCAGTGTCTATTGAGCAATGGCTGCGTAAGGACGTAGACTACTGCTTTGACAATTTCCATAAAAAAACCTGCATAAAAAATTGCCAATTCGATATAGAAATAAAAATGCATGACACATTGTCGTAGGTAATTATTTTTAATAGTGTACCTATACTTCGCACACTAGACTATACTTTTCGCTTGAATTTATAGATATATATAAAAATATACAATTTTCAAATCTACATACGCACACTAATGAGATATCGCAAAAAATACACAACAAATACAAATAATCATTTAAAACACCCCCTAAGTCCACATTCGAAACCAGTTGTCAAGTAAGAATAATATTTCTTCTTTCGATACTGGTTTCGGTAATAGAATAATATTTCTTATCTCGAATTTCGTTTCGATAGAAGAATATGGTTTCGTCTTTCGAAACTATCCAATCTAAAATGTATGAGAAGTAAGACTTGTAATATATCAAAATTTTCGATACGTATAATGAGTAGGTACCTATCCATAGATTTTCTGCTAGGTTTAGGAACTAGGTAGGTTAGGTTCGTTAGGTATCTTCAGATGCCCGAAGGGCAAACAGACCAGAAATAGCAGGGCTCCGTCAAAACTGTCGAAATACCAGGAGACCATACATTATTAGAGCCTTGACTTTTTTCCATTTTCATAACCAGAACCTCCTATTAAAGTATGGTCTCCTAGTATTTCGGCAGTTTTGACAATGCCCCGCTTCTGGTCCGTTTGCCCTTCGGGCATCTGAAGATACTAACGAACCTAACCTACATATCATGTCTATTTCCTATTTCGACTGTAGTTGTGTTACTAGGAACGGTTGTGCTTAGTTATGCGTAGTTGTGTCATTAGGAACACGTATTTCAGTGGCTCAAATGGTTGTGCATACGTAGCTGGTCCGTGAGGAAAGCGTGAGATTGGATTAGATTTTGATTTGATAGTTTCGAAAACCGAAACCATATTCTCTTAACGAATTTCGAGATAAGAAAAAATATTCTTTTACCGAAACCGATTTCGAGAGAAGAAATATTATTCTTACTTGACAACTGGTATCGAACTTTGGTTTCGAATGTGGCCGAAGGGAAAATAACATAATATTCGAAAATAAATAATTTTCTGTATCATTTCTCTAAAAGTTGTGTACAAAAAATGTGTTTTGTTCTTGGTGTCTATTATCACGACACATTTCCGTTTATTTTTTAACTTGTCCAGTACTCGTGTATGACTTATGCCAAAAAAGTTTGGCAAGGGCAGTCTTGTTTTGCATAGTTCATTTATTTCTGGAGCGTACAGCATCATATAGTTAGTAGCAGCCAAAGTAGCCAAATATATCGGAACAAGTCTTTATTACTATAGGGTCATTCCAGCGAAACCGACACCTTAGGCATAAAAAATAAATAACTTAATTTATACTTACATCCATATCTAGAGAATATAACATTATACCTTGATTTATTAATCATATTATAATTAAATAATTCATTATAGAGCTGATTTAAAGTAAATACAAAAGAACTGTGTTTATGTTTTTCATACATTTGTATGGACAAATATTACTCGTCCCACCCGTCACAAAGTACTGTCCCACCCGTCACAAGCATTGAGAAGCAAAATTATTTTTGTTTTACGAGTTATTTGCGTAAATTATAATAATACCTAATCGATACAATATCAGGAACTATATAAAAATAGGTTATTTAACAAAAGTTTCATCGTTTCTTACCAATTGTGAATGGTGAAAGTCAACTCGGAGAGGGCAGGCACTTTGAAGTCCCACCCGTCACACTTCTTATACCATCAATTTCTCATAATCATTTTCATACTTTTTTCGATGGTACAGTATGCAATGACTATTCAAGTATGTGATAATGTCATATTCAATCGTAAATCGTTGCCGTTTGGCAGAAATGAATGTAATGTACGTAAAACGATGTAGGTACCTACTTTTCAAGATTTAGATCCTAGAGACACCTTAATTACTAAAGACATAAAAAAACGACCGGGTTGCACTCCGGGAGTGCCGGCAGAAAGTTTAACAATTTTTCCCCATCACAAAAAGTGCACAGCGCCGCTAAAGAAGTTTTCACTTCAAAAATACCCAATTACACTACTCGTTGTCATATCCCTGTGACCCCAAATGCTACTGACCGTTTTGCGGCCGGCTAGCTGTCGTGACCCTCCTGACAGGTCATTGGCCCTAGGACTCTATTAAACAAACGTAATGAATAGGGATCATTTTAATATTTACCACGTGCTTATCCCGTACCCGATATGTTAAATCCATACCAATAATATATGTAAATGCGAAAGTGTGTCTGTCAGTCTGTCTGTTACCTCTTCACGCGTAAACCGCGGAACCGATTCGGATGAAATTTGGTATAGAAATATTTAGTTTGGTTCCGGAGCATGGCATAGGATAGTTTTTATCCAAGAAATCATCCCCTAGGGGGGTGAAATGGGGGATGAAAGTTTGTATGGAGGTACGATTTAAACGAGTTCCACGCGGACGGTGTCGCGGGAAGCTATATTAGTACATGGATAGTTATGAGGCTGACAATCCCTTTTCACGCCGAGGTATGTTAAGTGCTTTTCTCAAACATGCAATGAAAAAAAAAAAAAAAAAAAAAGAGATCAAAAATTTTCATGGCTGAACACCGTGATGCTGTGCCACAAATTGTGGAATGGAAATTAAAAAAGACCATCTTGCAGGCCTAGGCCTCCACTTTGTATGAAATGCCATTACGGATCTCTCGTCTCGCTCCGCCCGAAACGTGACACTTCGAAGCCCATTATGAAGAACACAACGTCAATATTTCACACGCGACAGTTAGTGTACTGCTAGTTTAATAAACACACCTATATTAGAATTTTATTTTGTTGCTTTAAAGGTGTTTTTGCTTTGCAAGCGTAAATGCTCATTACTGACGTTATACGTTTGTTAGCTAATGGTGTCATGTCATGGGCTACCTACTTATCACCGCCGTAGGTATTTTAGTTTTTTATTACTAATTATCTAGTCAAAGCTAATTAATTACTTAACCCTTCACGTGGCAAACCCAGCAGCGGGAAAGGAAAAAAATACTATTTCTCGCGGCTTGTTGTGGCTAAGGGGGTGAACGAGGGGGAAGAGGGGTAAAAAATTGTACAAAAAATATCTTAGGTTGAGAAAAATATATTTTGTAATAAAATAAAAAATACTTATATTCTGTACCCAGTTAGTGTGTCGTCAAACAAAAATTAGCGTAGTGTCAGTTTTGTGACGACATTGCAAATTGTAAATTTATGTCAGTAAATTTATGTTACACAACTTGAAAACGATAGTCGGAAAATGACTTATCGGTAGCAGGCAATTCTAAAAAAGGCGAGTGAAGATCTCTGCAAAACTTTCATTTACTATACTAAGCTCACGAAAATACTCGAAAAACATCAGGCTTGAACGCACTTTTTGCGATGGGAAAAATTGTTAAACTCGCAACAGGTCACGTGACCGTAAGATGTCACGTGACCGTAAGATTCGACAGATTGAAAATTCGTAAGACGGACACGTGACCTGAGGCTCTAGCATAAGTTTTACGATCGCGTTTGCGTTTTACCCTAAATTTGTATGGGATTTGACAGCTAAACGCGAACGCGGTCGTAACGTTTTGTTTCGGTAAAACTTACACTAGAGCCTCAGATCGAAAGACTGTTACAATGTCATTGAGTTTTCACTTCTGCCGGCACTCCTGGAGTGCAACCCGGTCTTATTTTTTATTTATATTCCCTGATTACTCAAAGACGCATGGACCGATTAAAATTCTTTTTTTGTTTGAAAGGGCATCCTTCCCTGGTCATCAGGTCAGGTCAGGATCTTATTTTAGGATCCCGGAGAAATCTTCGAGTTTTATAGGCACACTTGAAGCGCACTGAATTGAAGTCGGTTAAAACTTTGTTTTTAAAGTAAATTGTGCAATTTAAAAGTTGTTGATAATATTATTATTCAACATTACCATATTGTTATTAGATAAATTAACAACTTAGAACGGTTGAAAAACCCCCGACATTTTCAAAGTTCAATATCACAAAACCGGGTCAACCGATTTTGTTGGAACGTAGCTAAGAACCATCTCGGTTACGCCAGCTTTCGGACAAACAAAACCGCATTAAAATCGGTTCATTCGTTTAGGAGCCACGATGCGAGACACACAGACACGTGAAACTTATAAAACCCCTCTTTTTCCGTCGGGGGTTAGAAATGGACGCGCAGAAAATCGCGACGTCACTTCCTATTTTCCTATAAACTGTGAGTTGCTAATTTGATCATTAGTCAAATATGAATTGGTTTCCGGTTTTCAAAAAATTGCCTAAGCTTAATGTTGAACTAATACACTAAGTAGTTGCTAAATACTATCCGCCAATCTCTTGCCAATGTTTGCTAACTATTGATGTGATGTCATATAATATTTAACGACACCGTGAGCTGATAATTTACTCCCTTTATAGGGCACAATCTAAATTTCATAGGCAAAATGACCATCCATAAGGTCATCTTTTTGTATTTTTTTATGGGTCAGAATTTTTAGGTCTACTTATACAATATCAAAGAGACTTGAATTATGAATAAATTTTAACGTTGCCCGTTAAAAACAAAGGACTTCAATTTAGTTCTCCGCCAAGCCACGAGAACATTTCCACATTTCTTTTCCAATTTACGACATGAACTGATTTCCGAGAGCAAATGCGTTGATTATTAGAGAAAAAAACCGAATCGCTGTATGTGGTCCCATAATATTTGAGCACTTTCGTCAATTCCACAAGGATCACCTTTGGCACTTCATTAGTTGCTATTTCAACGGAATCTTATCAGAATCTGTGATATAGATTTGTACTTTTAAGTATGTCGCATAATTGAGGAATTCTATAAGTCATCTGTGGTCTTCATCATCAATTCCACTCCACCAAATATATGATTTCCGGGTGTAAATACACGAGTTATAATAGAAAATACCAAAATCACTACACGCGTGTCTAATATAATTGAGGAGTTCCCTCAATTCCTCATGGATCCCATCATCCAACTGAATTTCTGAAAAAAATGGGACCCACCTGGAAGCATATACTTACAAACAAAAAAAAAAAATTCGAATCGGCTCATCAATCTTCTGAGTAACAGTGAGTTCTGAGGTAACAAACATTGAAAAAAAAAAAGATAAGTAAAAAAAAAAACAACTGATTTGAGAACCTACTCCTTTTTTTTTTGAAGACGGTTAAATATAGGAGCTCTCCATAGAAATAGACACTTCAAAATTGAAGGGTACTTTTTTCTTGAATTGGATTTTAGGTACTAGCTTTTTGGTCAGCCCAAATTACTATGGGATGATTTAGTCTGTTTCATTTAAGTATGGAACGGAGCGTATGTGAATTTTTTCTCTGAAAGTAGAAGGAAAACCGTAATATCCACGCAGACGGTTATTTATAAATGTTATAATAGTAGGTACATTACTTACCTAGGGCGGTGAAACAAAGAATGTCTCAGATCGCAAGTATTTGACGCCCGAGCCGAAGGCAAGGGCATAAATATGCTATCTGAGGCTTTCTTTATAACCGCCCATGGTGAGTACACAATTTAACGTCTCTCCTTGGCCAGGAAGCGAGCGGTAATTGCGACTTTATGGCCAGGTACAGTCAAGGTCACCAATATGTATACACCACAAGCTTACAGAAATAATGTATACAGACCTTATTACTACGGAAATAAGGTTGTTGTACTTAAACATATTTATGCAACTTTGGGTATATACATATTAGTAACCTTGACTGTACTATCTTCCGCCCGCGACTTCGTCTGCGTGGACCATAAAAACTATCCTATGTTTTAGTCCAGACTATAAACTATCTTCGTGCAAAATTTCATCCAAATCGGTTGAGCCGTTTAAGAGTGATTGAGTAACAAACATCCAAACATCAACACTTTTTTATTTATAATATTATACTATTATTATAAGTATACGGATATTTTATATATAAAAAAAAAACTTTATTGAGTATATTAATGTAACAACGCTGCTTTTCTTGACAATATTCCACCTGCCTGATGCAATTTTTTGAATTGATGTGTTAAATTAGTAAAGTTTTAATCATATTTGCTTCTATGACATTTTAGACTTTGTGAAATACCGTAATTTAACTGGGTTGTCATTTAATGTATTGATTGAATAGACCGAGGTAAAAAAAGGTTTTTAATATCGAGAAAACTGCAAAAAACCTTGTTCTGGCTTATGAGTTATGAGAAACAACAAAATATGTGGGCAAGACAAATTTCCGAAAATGTATTCCATTTGTTTTCCGGTTCATTTGAAGTCTCATTCACTTATTTGCTTTGTTATAGCTTATGAGAGCGAAACTATGGTGCCGGTGCGGTGACGTCATTACGACGCAAAGTCGCATATAGGATGTTTTGAAGTGGATACTTCTTTGCTCGCGTTGTTCTTGTACAATTCAAAATGTATCACGTGACTTCCGGAATAATTTTCTGTAGAGAAGCCTAATCTGATTTCAAATAATTGTTTGTTACATGTTTTAATCCTTCTTTATTTGCCATTACTTGTTAATCACAAAATGTTATTTAGTTTATGTGGCGGACATGAAAATAATGCTGAAATCACCGCCATTTTCAATGTATCGCGAATCAAATGAGCTACGTCAGTCAATGTTGCCATAACTAACCTATGTACCGATTTATCTGTACTTATACAGATTTTAGTGAATTAATTCAGATATATATTTTACAGGTACACCATAATAGCAGATTCCTTTAAATAATCATAACAGCACACAGGGTTCCATAGCCAACCACGAATTATCCACTTAAACTTAATTAATGGTTGTATCTCCGACACAACAGGCTTCTTTTTTTTTAAACAACATTGCAACACCTCAATGATTCTTAATAATGTAATAATGGTAACATAATATTATTGTTTTTTTTTTTGTTTTTTTTGTTTGATGAGGTTGACGGTGCTTCAAATTTCATTCTTTTTAGCTCCTGCAGGTAGACCTTGAAAGTTTGAGAATGTTCCAGGTAGATGGCTTCTATATCAACGTGCCTATCAATCCTAACCAGCCTATAATAAACATGATGTAGCATCGTCTCCGTTCTCGAGTAAACATTTGAGTTACTGATTTGAGAGATCGTATGCCCGTCCTGATAAATCTAGTTGAGCGTCGACACGTGTTAGGTGTCGACTTAGTCTCCTTCTTTATACGAGCTCAGTGTGCTTTTTTTTGTTTTCAAATGTTTCTCTATATTGCTTGATTTTGCTGTTAAATTTTGCTGACAGCAGGAGCAGTATATTTTTTCATTTTTAGGGTTCCTTACCTTAAAGGGAAAAAACGGAACCCTTATAGGATCACTTTGTTCTCCGTCCGTCCGTCCGTCCGTCTGTCAAGAATTCCTTTTTCTCAGGAACGCGTATCGCGAGGTATCAAGCTAAAATTTATACCAAATACTCGGGTCCACTGTCCTTTGGAGCTGTGAAAAAATCAAACTTCTAAGCCAACGCAATCAAAAAATGCCGTTTATGACGCAAATTTCCGCAAATTTTCGAAACTCGCAAGGGAATCAAAACCTACAGGGCACTTCCCGTGAACTCAGAATCTTGAAATTTGGTATGAAGCAACCTCTTATAGCACAGATAAAGGAAAAATTACGAAAACCGTAAATTTTAGTTACATCATATAATAAAAATATTTTTAATAATTTTAAAGTTACTACCTCTTTCCTCATGAACGCGTGGAGGTATTAAATTGAAATTCATATCAAATACTCAGGTCTATAATACCTTTAAGCTGTAACAAAATCAAACTTCTATGTCAACGGAATCAAAAGAAACAGCAATTTAAGCCGCATATTTTAAAACTCGTAACTACTCGCAAGGGAATCAAAAAATTCCAGCTTTTCATATTGTAATGTTATGGATTTCATTTTGCCATAAAAATACCATAACTATGGCTCGATTGTCGTGATGGGTCAACTTTTACTTATATACCTACAGGTTTGTACGGAACCCTCGGTGCGCGAATCCGACTCGCACTTGGCCGGTTTTTTAGAATCAGAAAAGGAAATTTCTGCTAATACGGCTGCATAGACATCATAGAGACTTCGCTCAAGTGAAACAATAATACTTCTGTTATATTTACAATTTACAAATAAAAAAATAATTAAACAGAAATTGTTGTTGTTTCCAACAATGTTGTTTCTAACATAATAATAATAATAAAAATGTGTATTGCAACTTTAACATGACTAAGACAGTTAATTATGTTTTTTATACGTGGCCAGTACGTGTAAAAACTCTCAACTCAAGTTTCAATATCAGTAAACTAAACGGGCCAATAAGTTGTTATTTGATTAAGTATCTATAATCTAGATAAAAACACTCTGTATGTAGCTTGACGTCATACGTCTGTCATCGGCACCATTTTTTCGCTGCCTGCTAAATGGCTTACTTCAATATTAGTTTAAAACAACATAAAAGCTTGGTGACCAAACGCAGCAAGCAGGCACTCGTGTACTCGAGTTATACAGGGTGGCCCAAAACCATCTTTAACATTCTCTTATTCATAGATTTTTTTATATAAAAAAAATATAATTTTTAAAATGTGCGCACATGTAATTGAGTTATTTGTATACATATATACATACATTCACGGCTTTATCCCTAAAAGGGGTAGGCAGAGCACATGGTAGAATTTTGACTTGTAGAAGTGTCATTACGGCCTCCTTGCAGAATAAAAATTCATTTAATTTAATTTATATTTCATTCATGAAACTTGTGTTTCTGTACCACTTTTAGCATACATAAATGTGGTTATAAAAGATCGACAAAATGAGATATCGCAGTGACAGGTTGCTAGCCCATCGCCCACAACACACTTTAACCCTGTTCCTTAGTCGACTCTTATGACACCCACGGGAAGAAAGGGGGTGGTGCTATTCCAACCCGACACCACACCTTAAGTATTTATGTATTAAATCAATGTTTTTCTATAGATGTTGGTTTAAAATATGATTTAATGAATAAACAGCCGTTAGAACTTGCTAGGATATCATCGAAAGAGCTGCGGCATTTCATTGATAAATTCTAACAAACATTTGCGTTGTTTTAAACGCCACAGAGGATAATTTGAAGATAATTCTTTTTTTTTTTAATGTTACTTTTTAACCCTCGACGCAAAGAGAGAGATAAGTTTAACGTGTATCTGTCTGTGGAATCGTAGCTCCCAAACGGATGGACCGTTTTGAATGAGGTTTTTTTTTGTGCCATAGATAATTTTAACCCGAGTGTTCTTAGCTATGTTTCATGAAAATCTGTTCAGCCGTTTTTTGAGACATTGAACTTTGAAATGAAAATGACGGGGGTTTTTCAACTTTTCTAAGTTGTTGTTATTTCTAAAAGCCATAGTAATGTAAGTAAGAAAAATATTTGGGACCGAAGCGAGTTCTATGTTTCAGCTTGGGACGAAAATATTTTATAATAATAATAATAATAAGCCCGCGGGGGCAGCTTGTGGCGAGCTGACGGTGAGTGGCGACACCGTGGACCCCTAACCTCCAGAGGGCCCGAGTGATCTGGCCCTCACCTCTGTGCTTACCGGCCGGCCAGAGTGAAGTCGCAAGAGCAGAACCTATGCTCCGGGTTGGAAGTGTAAAATGTCATAACGCCGGCGGCCCTTGAACGGACTACCTCTCGACAACCTCACAGCCGCTCAGACGTGTTGCTCTATTGTCGCACTGTGCGTGCGACTGTTTGTGGGGCCCACTTAACGAGTTGGCATGTCACCGCCTGCCTTTTCACAATTTTGAGACTTATTGTCACGGCAGGTGTCCGCTAGTCTCCTCCCATAACCCATTATCCAGACCACCCACCATTCAACCCAATAACCCATGACCTTAGTTTCCATCGCAGCACAGTGTTGCTATTGCATAGTCTTTGCACCTGGTGGGAACCATCACCGGTTGTATCATGTTGTGCGCTCGGAGATGGTATCCGCCATGTGTATCCCTCGCTTTATAATATATTTGTTTTAAAGGGCCTCTGCGCTGTTGGCTTCGGCCCCACGCATCCTTCCAAAAGTCCGGGACCCCATGGTCCTGAGATATGTAAAAAACATACATAATAATAATAAATAAATATTAGGGGACAATCTTACACAAATCGACCTAGTCCCATAGTAAGCGCATTAAGGCTTGTATTGGGTAGGTACTAGACGACGATATATATAATAGTTATAAATACTTAAATACATAGAAAACTTCCATGACTCAGAAATAAATATTCATGCTCATCACACAAATATTTGCCCTTACCGGGATTCGAACCCAGGACCTTCAGCTTCGTAGGCAGCGTCACTACCCACTAGGCTAACCGGCCGGTATTATATGTCCAGATGTCCGCATGTCCAGTGGTGCTTTCCCGCAGTTCTTCTCTACATGTCGCATTTCTCATTCTTTCTCAACTAATTCTCATAAAAAATTGTGACCAGGTTGGTTAATTATAATTATTTGTCAACATTTGGGCCACCCTGTAAATACTACTAGGTATTAAGGAAACTCAAATATGTGCGAAAAATTGACTTTTTAAACTGTAGGTATTAAGGTACCTACTTGTTTACATATTATGGTTCCTTCCAACCTGACCATAGCGTGGCGTACTTTGACCTTGCATATAATTACCTATCGTATCATTACGTATTTTGACTGATGTCATCCAAAACCTTGACAATTAAAACTTAATACGTATTCTCGTTTCTAAAAAAATAAAAATTCTGGTATTAACTATATCTTATTTCGTAGACTTGTTCGACTTGTGCCTTTTATTTAATGAGATATTTATTTTCTAGTGACAAGGTGATAACTAACATTAAATAAATTAAATTCAAACTAAGTTAAATCTAAAAAACCGGCCAAGTGCGTGTCGGACCACGCACAACGAAGGGTTCAGTGCCTATTAAAAAGCCTATTATCTTGTTCAAAGCAATTTTTACTGAAAGAATTTAATAAGTCCTATGTCCATGATTTTTTTCATATTTTTAAAATACACGGTTCAAAAATTAGAGGGGGAGGGCACAATTTTAGTGACTTCCGGGGCGATTATCTCCGACTCTATTCACTTAATCAAAAAAATTGCTGAGAAAGCTTATATTTATTTTGAAAGGCCTATCGATTGATGTGCCACACGTGGGCTTACAATGATATTTTTTTTTTAGTTTCAGTAGTGCCGCCTAAATTTTTTTTTTTTTAATTTTATTACAAAACTATGTAGCGGCTAACAAAATACACCTATTCTCAAAATTGTATTCAAATACACCTTTTAGACAGACAGACATGACGAATCCATAAGGGTTCCGTTTTTTGCCATTTGGCTACTACCGGAACCTTAAAAACTAGCGAAGTGCGAGTCGGACTCGCGCACGAAGGGTTCCGTACCATTATCTATAAAAACGGCAAAAAAATCACGTTTGTTGTATGGCAGCCCCCTTAAATATATAATATTATTTTTATTTGGTGGTGACCGAAGAGCTGGCTTTCTCGCGCGACGCATCAGCATTGCAATTCAGCGAGGAAATGCCGCCAGCATCCTCGGTAGAATGCCTCGAGGGCCTTTTTAGGGTTCCGTACAACTTAGAAAAGTTGAAAAACCCCCGACATTTTCATTTCAAAGTCTAATATCTCAAAAACGGCTGAACATATTTTCATGAAACATGGCTAAGAACACTCGGTATAAAGGTATCTATGACACAAAAAAAACTTCATTCAAATCGGTCCATCCGTTTGGGAGTTACGATACCACAGACAGATACACAGATACACAGACACACAGATACAAAGACACGTTAAACTTATAACACCCCTCTCTTTGCGTCGGGGGTTAAAAACGGGACCCTATGACTAAGACTCCGCTGTCCGTCCGTCTGTCACCAGGCTGTATCTCATGAACCGTGATAGTTAGACAGTAGACATTTTCACAGAGGACGTATTTCTGTTGCCGCTATAACAAAAAAAACAAAAAAAAAACAGAATAAAATAAATATTTAAGGGGGCTCCCATACAACAAACGTGATTGTTTTGCCGTTTTTATAGATAATGGTACGGACTCGCTCACGAAGGGTTCCTCGTGCGCGAGTCCGACTCGCACTTGGCCGGTTTTTTAGATTTAACTTAGTTTAAATTTAATTTATTTAATGTTACCTAGTTAACATCTTGTCACTAGAAAAGGTGACTGTTGTTAGAAAACCTATTTGCAAGTTTATATAGGAACTTCTAAATCATTATTAAGTTTGTTAAATATTTTATTTGTTAAAATAACTGTTTAGGATTTACAACGATTTAAAGTTGGCCTAACAACATATTTTTGAGGAGCGGTACCTCGGTAAGTGTTGCATCTAGTAAAAAAACGCTTAGATTTTCAGTTTAAAAACCGCATAGAGTAGGACTTTTTTTTTTTTTTCAAAAAACGCCTTGTTTATTGACAATACCAAAAAAAGTGCGAAAATTTCGTGGTTTTTCGAGGGGTGCAAAGTTAGCACAGGCATTTTAAAGCTGCAAACTTTGATGTGTGTACTGGTAGTGGTCATAACAACATATTGGAAAATCACAACTAGCCGATAACTTGCGATTTTTGCGAATTGACTGTTCAAATATGACTGGCCCTTTGAGGTAATAATTTTTAGACACAAGTTGTTTACGTCCCCGTCTAATAACTAACCTGGTGATAATTGATCAAAGGCATATAGGAGGCAGATTCGTCGTAAGAAGTTCTTTCCGATTCGACCGTTGGACGAGCTTCAGGGTCCGTGGGAATTCTATATTTCGGTAAGCCCTATATCTTATCTTAATACTTTCAAATAATCAATATTTGTTCGGGTTCCAACCACGGCTCGTGCCGCGGTGTTTTATTATTGATATTTATTAATAAGAGAAATGGCAGCCTTTGCCAAAGACAAGTACAAAATAAGAAAAACATTTCACAATACACATATTATAAGCATGATGTACGGTGGAAGGCCTTCACGATGCACTGTGTGATAGCTGGAGCAGTACAAAGCATAATGGCGGCCGCGACCACGAACCGCTGAATGATGCCCAAGAATTGGTTATTCGCATTTTCAGGAAAATTCTTAACTGTAGCCGTCACGTTTGCCATTCACTGCATAGTACGCTATCAAAATTATACATTAAACAGCAGGATGCAGAAAATAAAAAAAAACCGTCATGTCCCATGGATCATTCAAAAGTCTTTTCCCGCGGTGTTTTTCTAAAAAACCTACTATGTCTGACACGTCATTTGATATTGACAGGCTTTTAGGTGAAAGAAAACATCTTTAGGAAACCGGTCTAATCCCAATAAGGTCTAGTTTTTAATATATTGACGCTTCCTTCACTTTTAATATTACAAATGGCGGTGAGTGCTCGAGCTGAAGTGGACACAAACTTTATAATAGTTATTTAGGAAAGTAGGTGATTTCCGACGAGTGCCATTTTTATACATGAGCGAGTGAAGCGAGCGAATGTATAATTCGACACGAGTCGGAAATCATCTTTACGCGCGTGTATCATACAACGTTTTACTATGCCTTGTGTGAGCAAATAGATTAAATGTTGAAATGTCAGTTTAAAATAGATACCTAGGTTAAAATTGAAGAACCTAGGTAGACCTACCTACTTATTATCTGGAACTGCATTTAACAACTTCTCCACATCTTTTTGCCGTCAAGCTTATTCACTTAAAAGTTAAAACCATTGTATTGTGGTTTTGGAACACAATTAATTTTTAGTAACTCAATATATTCCACAACAAAAAGACGCTGTACCGTCGTAGTTCTAAGAAACAAACTGACACTATTGAAACGCAACAAATCATTATTACTATATAATGGTTATAACCTTTTTGGTTTTTGAAAACACCAAAAAGGCCATACAGCGGGTACAAAATGCCTGTATACGTTTCTGCTACGATATACCAAAGCGAGCATATATCACACCATACCTCAACAACAGAGGAATTCTGAACATGAACAACAGGAGACATCTGCACCTAGCTTTTACCCTTCGTAAAGTTATTGAATTTGCTAAACCGAGATATCTGTATAATGAATTAAAGTGGGTTAAAGATTCTCGTATGAGGTCACTCAGAAGCTGTAGGGAAACTCAACGAATACTTAGTTCATCCACATAAAACCGCGACATTCAGAGGTTGTTTCAAGTTTGCCGCATCGAAAATTTAGAACGACCTGCCTCCACCTCTGCGAGAACCAATGCCATTGATACAATTTTAAAAACTGATGCAAAAGCACCTACTTGAAATGCAAAGGCAAAATTGAACCAAGTTGGTAATTTTTAAACTTATTTTTTTAGTATAAACATAAAACCTCTCACTCACACACTGAACCACACAATACTACTACCATAAACATGTACCTACATACTCACACCACACGCTTTACTTTACTTTACTTTATTTTTCGTTCCATTATTTACGTAATTGTTATTTTTCTTATTTCATTACCAACCCAACGGCAAATTGCACAGCGCATCTTGAATGAACCTAATATTTACACCTCCAAAAAAAAAAAAGGGCCAAACTGAAAATCGGCGCTGGACAACCCGGCCAGCAAATGTTGAGGTTGGTACCTTTGGCCAACATGATTCAATGTTTATACTTCATAGATCATAATAATACTTAGCTCCTTACTGTATAAGCTTAGACTAGTAATTAATACCTAAGATTATTATTACTGTTACTCATTCATGTTTTGGCAATAAAGTTTATTTATTATTCATTATTATTATATATATATACATAATTATATATATATGATTACTCACTTTCAGTCGACATTTTTAACATATTTAAGTACATAAAATAACTCCAAAGTAAACAAAAAACACAACAATGGCGGGCTTTATAGTTATAAATACATGCGCGGTCAACATATGCGCAATTGCGCATGTGCAAGTCGCCTACTGTCGTATCGCAAAAGGCATAAGAAAGATATGCGTTCAGCCAAACACATCAAGTGAATATTTAAAATTAATTAATTTATTGACCAAATACAACATTCAAAAATATTAATAAATCATTCTATAAATTATTAGTATTTATGTACCTTTTATATGAAAGAAAAAGTGTAATTGAAATATTTGTAAAACTTTTCTCGAGTAATAAAAACTCTTTGCGTCGGGCTGACGACGGACGTAAAAATTTAAAAAAAATTGTAAAGTAAAAAGCACTAGTGCGAAAAAGTGGCACTTTCCGCACGATTTGGGTGTTTGGAAACGCTCTTTTCGAGCACATGCATTGTAAAGGATGTTCCACGTATTAGGTACACGCAGCGTGCGCGCAGGAAAGCTGCCCCTCATATCGCACAGACTAGCGAAGTCGAAAAAACTCGCCCATATTATGGGTCGCAAGGTAAACAACCACCTCCCAGGCGATATTATTGCTGCTCAGTCTGCATCCGTATTTAAGGCAAAACTTAAACAAGCTTCTGTCAAAAAAATCCTTTTTGGTACAAGCTTTTATTGCCAACTGTACTTTTCTGTATACCATCATCAACTACTCATTGAGACGATTCTAACGAGCCCAAACTCAACGGGGTTACGTCGGTTAAGTACTGAATTCCCATGGCCACTTTCTGTCTCCATCATCAGATTAGCTCGATGGTACCATAATATTGAATTGTCATCTAAACTATACTTATACCCAAAATTTCAACTCAATCGGTCACCGGGAAGTGGGTCAAAGGAGGACCGGCAAAAATGTATGGAGGCTGGTCCAAGAACCAATAGCGACGTGACATATATCATTAGAAAGGTATTTCAATATACTACTATAGTTACTATGGGAGCTCATTTAAAATCACTGTGTGAAAAAAGTTACGGCGATATAAAAAACTTATTTCCATAGACGATTTGAAGTAATAAAAATGAATTGTTTCGTATTCCATGACATTGCAGTGCTAGTTAACGTGTTTGTGCGTAGGTCTGGGGGGTGCAGAGGGTGAGGGCCACTCTCTACCAGAATGTAAAATAAAAAAGTTATGATAGTTTATTGTTCTATTTTACACATTGTCGTCTATAATCACATCAAAAAGATTGCCTGCAGGTGCCCAGAAGGGCTGATGACGACCAAAACCTAAATACCACACTACAGATGTTATGTGTGCACAAGTGCCAACTGTGCGTCGCCCAGATAAACAACAACATCGGTAGTGTGGTATTTAGGTTTTGGCCGTCATCAGCCCTTCAGGGCACCTACAGGCAATCTGCACCCCCCCAGAACTACTCATAAACACGTTTTAACTAGCACTGTAACGTCATGGAATACGAAATAATTCATTTTTATTGCTTAAAATCGTCTATAAAAATAAGTATTTTATATCGCCGTAACTTTTTTCACACAGTGATTTTAAATGAGCTCCCATAGTAAATATTGTAGTATATTGAAACACCTTTCTAATGACATATGTCACGTCGCTATTGGTTCTTGGACCATTTTGTCCGGTTCTCCTTTAACTTGCAAGATTTGATTACAGACAGACATACAGACGGGACAGGTGAAACTAAACAAGTCAAGTTAATATAAAGATTGTAATAAAAGCTTGTAAAAATGCCTAATCGAGCAGGCGTTATATGACCATAAGAAATTGTTTTGTCCTAGTCCTTGTGTCGTTTATTCAAAAATTGTTAATGTAGGGTGAAACCAGGATAGATGACCCACTTTTTGAAATTACTTTATATCTCTTTGTACAAAAGGCAAGATTCTTTATTTGTAAAACGGGTTGGCACTTTGGTTTATTATCTTCAAATTTATGAAAGGAATGAACAATATCTTTGATATTTCCAGATTATTGGCGATATTTGCGGACCTATACATTTTGGGACAACTATCCCGTGTAGGGGTAGGGGTAAAGTTGTCTGATCCATGTAAATTAGGTTTAGGATAGATGCCCCGTCGAGAAAGAGGAAATTTATCCCGCATAAATTCTGATCGCACCTAACCGTCCCATGCAATCGCACAGACACATGCAACACGGTCAACTTAGTTGTAGTTGCAGAGTCTCTCGATAGATAAATAAAATAATGTGTGTTTCATTCGCGAAACTAGAGTAATTGCAATCAGGGCAACTATACCCCCGGGGCGACTATCCGGCTTTTACCCTACCCTATACATACATTACAATTAATTAACATATTCGCTGACATGTAATATTTATAAACAGTCCTTGTAGTGTATAGGTACCTAATATTCTATAATAATGTAAATGTAAATGTAGTATACCTCTGACATGTACCTAATTTGTAATTCCCAACTAGCGACCGGCCCCGGCTTCGTACGGGTACTATATTATACATATAAACCTTCCTCTTGAATCACTCTATCTATTAAAAAAAGACCGGGTTGCACTCCGGGAGTGCCGGCAGAAGTGAAAACTCAATGACATTGTAACAGTTTTTCGATCAGTTCACGTGTCCGTCTTACGAATTTTCAAACTGTCGAATCTTACGGTCACGTGACCTGTGGCGAGTTTAACATTTTTTCCCCATCACAAAAAGGGCACAGCGCCGCTAAAGAAGTTTTCACTTCAAAAACCGCATCAAATTCCGTTGCGTTGTTTTAAAGATCTAAGCATACATAGGGACAGACAGCGGGAAGCGACTTTGTTTTATACTATGTAGTGATAAGTTGATTATGATTATTATGATCCGCTCTGGGTTGGAAGGCCAGATGCCAGATGGCAGGCGCTTTCGTAAAACCAGTGCCTATGCCAAATCTTGGGTTTAGGCGTCAAAGCGGACCCCGGGCTCCTAGCACAACCAGGAATGGCAGGAATACCGCTAGGAGGATGATATGGGCCGTACGTTTGTATACCACTTGATAATACTTACATTTTAAAAACAATGTTTAAACCGATTTCAATTCAGGACTTCGCCAAGGAACATACATAAACTTTTCCTTTTCACTTTACCACATGAACTGCTAACCGAGAGCAAATGCGTTGTTTATTGCAGAAATAACCCAAGTCGCTATGTACGCCGATAATATTTGAGGAGCTCCGTCGATTCCTCAAGGGTCTCAGAATCACCTTTGGCACTTCATTAGTTGCTGCTTACACGGAATCATATCAGAATTTGTGACGTACTTTACATAATTGAGGAGTTCCATAAGTCATCTGTGGTCTTCATCACTAGTTCCACTTCAAAAAAACTGTGGTTTCCGTGCACGGGTTATAATAGAAAATACCGAAATCACACGCGTGTCTAATAAAAATGAGGAGTTCCCTCAATTCCTCATGGATCCCATCACCCAACTGGCTTTTTGAAAACAATGGGACCAATGGGATAATAATATCTTCAAATAAAAAAAAAATGTACGAATCAGTTCATAAATGACAGCTCTGAAGTAACAAAAATTCACACCGTCTAACCGACTTCAAAAAAAAGCTTGGAAATGAAGCTTCCGATGACTTCACCTGTACATTATTACGACCACTATCATATAAAAAGCAAGAGTATGAACAACCGATACTCTCTTCACTATGACCATGCCCTCCCAACTCGAACAACGTATAATTATTACAAAAAAGAACTCATAGATGGCGACACAGGTACCGAGCGAAACATTTGAACCAGTAATCGTGAAGATAGAATGATTTTTACACCTTAATAAATTCACCGTATCTTAATAATATCGCAAACATCCTTCCGTACATAAAATAAAGGTAAATTGTATAAGTTTAGTAAATGCAATAAAATTGGTACTAAATCCATGTAATGTAACTCGTACTTTACGTGTGAGTTAAGTAAGTTTGCTATGTTTGCTGCACGTATTATTGGGTAATGTCACTAGATGGCGCCATCACTGGTCGCGAAAGTTCTATGGAACCACAGGCTCCAAGCGTTTGATGTGTAATATTGTTCCGAAAATACTACTTTTATATCAAAAAAATCAAAAATACTCTATTTGTTGCCCGGGAAGTCAATACCATCTGGTGATATCTCAATGTATTGCTAAAACTATCAGGTAGGCTGACAGCGTCATAGCCGTGGTAGCTCGGATACTGCATCTACTGGTGTAGCTACGGGACTAAAATTGTATACAGAATTGCCTACATTAGGACGGTACGCTTTTGCTCTATGAGATTGGGTATCTGTACTTGTATTCTTTAATCTGTACTATGACATGACCTACTTAAGCCCCGCTATTCATTGACTCGTTTTTTTATATTTGTGGGTGAACGGTGAGGTGAGGTTTAAATTTACAGAATAGAGGAGGGTGGAGCTAGTTCCGTTAGGTGTGACGGGTGAGGTGTATTCTCTTCTTCTTCTCTTCTTGTTCGATACGTTCTTGTCAGAACGGTCGTGGTCGTTATGAGTGGCAAGCAGATCTCACCTCACGATTTCTTGCCATTTCGATCTATTCTCGGCCCTTCTGGTGCACTCATACAATTGACCGCCCACAGCAGATTTGATCTGGTCTGTCCACCGCATGGGTGATCTTCCGCGCGGTCTGATACCTCCACTCTGCCTTGCATTGGTTCATTCTTCTACTTTAGTAACTGCGGGTATTTACTTATTAATTCGATTTAATAATTTATTATTAGATTTATTTATATTAAAAATTCTTGCACAACAAGGCGCTTGAGGTGTTTTATTTCGTTCCAAATAACAGCCCAGCTCCGCTACTCTCTAACTTGTTTTAAGCTATCTCACCATTCGCCCACAAATATATGTTGACGCTGCGTAGTAACCTAAAGCTGATTTTCCACCGGAGGGGCGAGACGAGACGAGGCGAGGCGACAATTGAAATTCGTATGGCTTTACTATTCTCTCCTCGCGCATCTTCGGTGGAATAGTAAGTGTCATACAAATTTCAATTCTCGCCTCGCCTCGTCTCGCCCCTCCGGTGGAAAATCAGCTTAAGAGTAGGCAGAGGTCTAGTTTCGTTAGGGGGGTCATACACAGTGTATAAAACAAAATTCGTCTCTCCTGTGGTCAATACTTAACTTAAGAGCTTACGTGCATACCGATAATGTTTTTATGGCGTGATAATATAAGAGGAGATGCCGTTTATGCGGATTAAGAGACTAACCAAAACTTTGGCTTTGTAGCCCTTTACTTTGACAATGTCCACAGGGCTGTTATTCGGAAGGTGCTGAGGCGCCTCACCTCTCACGTCACGCCATACGAAACTAGACCTCAGTCAAGAAATAGTTGTCGGTGAACCGCGAGGTGAAGTTAAGGGGCTCCACGCGCTATTTTATGAGTTTTGACGAGTTTTGAGTTGATATTCCTCCGTCAAAACTTTATCTACATTTTCTCAAGGAGAATTTTGAAAAAAAAAAGGTTTTTTTTAATTTTATGGTTTGTTCAAACATGGTCCAAATAATTTACTTTAAAAACAAAGTTTTAACCGACTTCAATTTAGTACTCCGCCAAGCCACGAGAACATTTCCACATTTATTTTCCAATTTACCACATGAACTGATTTCCGAGAGCAAATGCGTTGATTAAGTATTTAGAGAAACAAACCGAATCGCTGTACGTGGGCCGATAATATTTGAGAACTTCCGTGGATTCCACAAGGATCAGTACCTTTGGCACTTCATTAGTTGCTATTTCAACGGAATCTGATCAGAATCTGTGATAATACTTTTGTACTTTTCAGTACATAATTGAGGAATTACATAAGTCATCTGTGGTCTTCATCATCAGTTCCACTCCACCAAATTTATGATTTCCGGGTGTAAATACACGAGTTATAATAGAAAATACCAAAATTAATACACGCTTGCCTAATATAATTGACGAGTTCCCTCAATTCCTCATGGATCCCATCCATTATCCAAATGATTTATTTTTTAAATGGGACCCACCTGGATGCATATACTTACAAACAAAAAAAAATTGCGAATCGGCTCACTAATGACGGAGTTCTGAGGTAACAAACATTAAAAAAAAAAATACAATTGAATTGAGAACCTCCTCCTTTTTTTTGAAGTCGGTTAAAAAGCTCTGTTTTCGATATTAGTATGTTGCTTATGCACTTTTATATATGAAATCTATATAAAACTGTTCCTTACTAACGTCTCTAACAACGCACGAGAGTTTTTTTAAAATAATTCTCACAATAGTTACGTCCAAAAAACTGGTTTTATGGCCTAAAATTGCCAAAGTTGGGTGCCCTATCTCGAAAACTGTGAGTTTTGAAGTATATATGAGATACTATTTCAGTAAACCTCGTTATTGATACGATAAGACTAAAAAAACACGAAAAACGGACAGTTACAGATCGGAGGTAATTGGGAGCTAGGAGCCCCTTAAAACAAGTTACAAAATAGCGGGACAGGAAAGACGCAAACTTAAACATGTGTATGACCAATGTAGAGGTCTACTTTCGTTAGGGGTGACGGATGAGGTGAGCGTTACCGCGTTTCAAATAACCAAGATACGTAGAGTTTGCTTTTCGCATTTCTCCAGTGCGTTCATTCACCAGTACCCTTACCGTCGCCGGATCGTGCGCACGCGCCTCTCTAGACGGCGCTTTTGTCAACGTTCCCAGGTCGTGTTTATGTGTGTGTTGTGTCAGTGTTCACGGTAAGCATTTTTAATGTCACTTTCGAAGACACTCGGCGTTTTATAATAAAATTGCAAATGCTCATCTGAAAAGCAATCATAGCCTATGAAAGCCTGAGACTGCAGATCCTACTAATATTTAAATGCGAAAGTTCGGATGTGTGTTACTCAATCACGCTTTGGCTTAATCGATTTGGATGCAGCGCGACGATAGTTTATAGCCTGGAGTAAAATATAGGATAGTTTTTATCCTGGAGTAAAATATAGGATAGTTTTTATCCTGGGTCCACGCCGAGGAAGACTACGAGAAGCTAATACAGAATAATGCTGTTAGTTTAATTTTAACTACGACGGTGGTAAACAAGTGCACGGTCTGCCTGATAGCGAACAGCGTAGCCTATGGAAGCTTGAGGCTCCAGAGGTGAACAATTGAGTAGTGGATTTGTTGTATGGATCATCATCATCATCATATCAGCCGGAAGACGTCCACTGCTGGACATAGGCCTCCCCCAAAGAGTGCCAAAGTGACCGGTCCCACGCCACCCGCATCCAGCGGACTCCCGCAACCTTTACCAGGTCATCAGTCCACCTTGTGGGGGCCCTACCCACGCCGCGCCTTCCGCTACGTGGTCG
This sequence comes from Epinotia ramella, assembly GCA_947578815.1. Classification (NCBI taxonomy): domain Eukaryota; kingdom Metazoa; phylum Arthropoda; class Insecta; order Lepidoptera; family Tortricidae; genus Epinotia; species Epinotia ramella. The sequence goes on along the minus strand of OX388227.1, from coordinate 3,626,864 downwards.
CCACTGGAGAACCTTTCCGCCCCAACGGCCATCGGTTGTATGGATAGCAAGAGTCAAATGCAGGCCATCCTCAGGAGCTCTGGCGACCATACTCACCACCAGGAACAACAAATCCACCTACAGATCAAGGAGTGATGTTATTATATAGGGCTGTGGTCATGTTGTGTGGAGGCACTTCCCTAGTTGGGCTTATCCGAGGCATATCCGTTTACACTGGAGTTGCAAGCGTCCATAAGCAACGGTTTCTTACCATCAGAAACTACACTTGTTTGTCACCATCGTATAATTTCCGTTATCCGTGCAGCGATGTCACGAGGAATAATAAAGTAAGTGGAATCGCGCCCTGTTTACTAAATTGGCGGATCCGATTTCGTCGTCAATATCACGTTTTTGACCCACTTTCAGTTCCGGTCTAACTTCACACATGCGTGTAGTTCTGATGACTAATGATGGAAATCGTTGGTGACGAGGTGTGATATTTATTACAACACATCTCTTGTTTGAGTTTAGTAAACTGCGTGTGTAAGAGACATGTTTGTGTCTTCAGCGCACGAGATTACGCTATAAAATTTAAAAGGCAAGAACATAATATAGTTTTTATGTACAATAAAGTACTCACGTACATACATACATATACATACACAGGATGGAAAAATCTATCAGCCCTGGAGAGAAACTAGCCTAAATCCTTAAAATAGCTCATTTTGCAGATTTTTATTACAAGCTTACCTCAACCGGCAATCAAACCAACTAAAAATGTAAAAAAACATCCTTTGTTTTAATCTATTAACTAATCGATAGGATCAATGGTAAAGATAAAATCGTTCCAATAAACAACTGTTCTTAGAAATGAAACGGTCTATGAAATGTAACATTCATTTAGTTACATTGTCGAATAATGTAAGTAATTAATAAAATAAATAAATAAAATAATAAATATTAGGGGACAATATTACACAAGTGAAACTAGTCCCATAGTAAGCTCAATAAGGCTTGTGTTATGGGTACTAGAGGATGATATATTATAGATCTCAAATACATAGGAAATAAATATCCAAGACTCAATAACAAATATTCATGCTCATCACACAAATATTTGCCCTTACCGGGACTCGAACCCAGGACCTCCAGCTTCGTGGGCAGTTTCACTACCAACAAGGCTAACCGGACGTCAAATCAGCCTACATACGTCCCACTGTTGGGCACAGGCAATCTCAGCAACGGACACTAGATTCCGACCTAGCTATGGGGGATTCAATTGTGTATAAAAAGTTTCAAGTTATTCCGGTATGCCGTTTTAAAATGAGAACGAAACTACGTCTGTATGAAGATTCGACCTCGGGAGTCAACCGAAAAGGTTAAATATGAAATGAGGTTTCGTACATATGGATATCCTACTAACATTATATAAATGTGAAAGTTCCGATGTTCGTTACTCAATCACACAAAACGGATTACGAATAACTTGGGTTGATACACAAATATTTTGTAATCGCTTTTCCCTTAATATAAGAAAAACACGTTTAAGTATCGGCAAGAGAGTTGAGGTGAACACACACAGCTGCATAGAGTGCTAATTGCAAAGATAGTGAATGAAGGAATCTGATTTAACTGTATTGCATTATTTTCATTGGATTTTACGATTAATACATGCAATATGCATGTACCCAATGATGTAATATAAAAATAGGTAGATAGGTTATAAGCGCTCTTAACGAAGCACACTAAAACTGAGTCAATTGCACCAACTTGCCTCAGTTTCGCGTCGTCAATGGAAATGTATGCTGTCAGATTTGGTAGCCATTTTTAAACACGGAATTTAGTATAGACAACATATCTACTTACCTCGTTGTTATATATGTGTATAATCATTGCATTTACCCATATCTATCCAATGTTCATTCAGATACAACTATTCATTTAAATACAACAGTTTTAAACTGACTGTTGCGTATATTTTCGCGTAATGTAAACTTATTTCTAAAAATTATTGTAAATAATTAGCTTCAAGGAATTTTTAGTCAAACTGTGCGAATGTGTCACGCGTCAACTCAGATTGAAATGAATACATGTTGAATAGCTTGCAATTTTGCAGATTTATACTAGGTATTGGCTTTAGTTGACAGATAAACTACATTGTCAGTTAAAATAATGTAAAACCCCAGTACTGCAAAGAGGTCGTCGTTTACCTGTTTTATGGATCATAGGTTACCTTTTATCTCAAAAATCATCCCTCAAAGGGATGAAATCAGGAGTAGAAGTTGATACGGGAGTCCAAGTGGGCCAAGTCGAGGGCAAAGTCTAATAAAGTAGCCCTGCAAGCTGTGGAATTCGCGAGCCCCTATTTTTAACCCCCGACGCAAAGAGAGGGGTGTTATACGTTTAACGTGTCTGTGTATCTGCGTCTCTGGTGTCGTAGCTCCCAAACGGATGGACCGATTTGGATGCGGTTTTTTTTATTTATAGATAATTTTATCCCGAGTGTTCTTAGCCATGTTTCAGGAAAATCTGTTCAGCCGTTTCTGAGATATTGGACTTTGAAATGAAAATGTCGGGGGTTTTTCAACTTTTCTGATACTTTTTTTTATTTCGAAAAACTTGATCGACAAAAAAATCTATATAATTATTGAACCTGCTCACAAAAATTCACGGAAATCGATTGAGAAAAGCGACGAGGCTCTAGTATAAGTTTTACTGAAACAAAACGTTACGACCGCGTTCGCGTTTAGCTGTCAAATCCCATACAAATTGAGGGTAAAACGCAAACGCGATCGTAAAGTTTTTTTTCGGTAAAACTTATACTACAGCCTCTGCAGAGGAAAACAGCTGGATAACGTATGTCCGTTTACATACGAAAGAATTTTGGCCAAGAGGAAACGGAGAGCGAACTTTGATCGCTTCGCTCGTTCGTTATATAATGTTCATATGTTATCGCTATATCAGTTAATGATGAAACCATGAATCGCGTTTAAAATTTCAGCGCTATTATTCAAGGCTGACAGGCGCATCGTATGATAACGTATCAGCTATCGAAAAAGAGATTATTCGTACAGAAATTAAAAATTCATACATTTCATGAAATGTTAAATAACTGTAACTAGCAGGAAATATGATTTCACCATCATCATCGCTAGCGATCTGGGTTTACGCAGTTGAATGCCAAGATACGCGGTGGAATGCCAAGACACGCAGCGGAATGCCAATATACGCAGATGAATGCCAAGAAGCGGTCCTGCGACGCCCCCCTTTACAAGGCGGAGCCGCCGGATGTCGTTGGTGGTTTTCGTTGATGTAGACGGTAGTCCAGCTTCGTAGTGGAATGCCAAGATACGCAGTGGAATGCCAAGATACGCAGATAATGCCAAGAGCGGTCCTGCGACGCCCCCCTTTACAAGGCCGAGCCGGATGTCGTTGGTGGTTTTAGACGGTAGTCCAGCTTCGAAGTGGAATGCCAAGATACGCAGTGGAATGCCACGATACGCAGATGAATGCAAAGAGCGGTCCTGCGATAATAGGGTCCCCTTTTTACTCTTTGGGTACGGAACCCCAAAAAGCGCTTTCCTGTGCTGTTATTCGGAACGCGCTAATGCCTCACCTCACCCACCCGTCACGCCTAGCGAAACTGAACCTCTGATTACTTATTTATTATTATACTATGAATCGCCGCGGCCGCGTCAAGATACGAATATATTTGATGGATCATATAAACCTATAACTTACTCGGCAATATGTCCCATGACTCTAAAATGTCGGCGAATTGGCTACTTTCCTAAAAAAAATATTAAGTCTGTCATTTACATAATCAATTGAACAAAAAATTATGAAGATATACCCCGTTAAAGTTACAGGTAAACACAATTAATATGGCGCGCATCAAGGCGCTTAAGTAGTAGACCGAGAGGATAAAGTTCCGTGTGTCGTCATATTCTGGAATACTTTTTTAGCGTGATGTGACGTCACACGGAACGTGAATGGGCTTATTTTTTTTTTGTTAATTCACAAACAAAAAAATACGTGTCCAATATTTTTTGATAACTGACGGACTAATTAGAATTATATTTTGTTTACCCAGGAGAGGCAGGAGGGTACCCAATTAAGGTTCCGGTACGTATTTATGAGAGAGTCATCCGTTAGATATTTTTGCACTTGACCTACGTGAAGAATACACGCAAAAAGAGAGGGAAAGGTTGTATGCGTAATGAAAGAGAAAGCATGCGTACGTTGTCGGCATATCTGAATCTACCGGTTTCGCCCGCCTAAGTGTGCATTCAGCCGACACGCGACATGTCACGTGACAATGTCACGGTGACATACAAAATCAGTATAGCTCAGTAGAAGCCTAAGTAGCGGCGCAAAATGGCCCCACGGAATGGGTGCCGGTGCCATTGCCATTATGCGGGGTTGGGGGCGGGGTGTCAAAACGATGCCAGTTTATAGTTTTTGTAAATTCCGATTTTGGAAATGAAAAATAATGAAGCCATTTTCACGAGTTCTGCATCTCTAAGCCTCTAGTATTATTTATGCCATCGGGGTATTTATTTACTTATTTGATAATGATGATGATGTCCTCCCAGACGTATCCGTCGACGGCGACATCCTGACAAAGTTATATAGGTACTAAGGTTGGGAAACTTTCCGTGCATGGGCACGAGTGTGACTTGCAAAACCAAATTTGGTTTACTTATTTAATCTGTATTAAAAAATAAAATAAAAAATAACTTTTCTTTCGGAAAACATGTTCCATACTTTTGTTAGTAACAATTGCCTTAAAGAACTATTACACAAAATTGCACAAAAGAATATCTTAAGGTTCAAAAGGCGGACTTAATGCTATTAAGCATTCTACCAGCCAACCTTAAGGCAAAACAGTGCAACTTAATTTAAAACAAAAACTCTTTAACATGTCTAGAGATGGGATGGATAATATAGTAAAATACGATACAATATAATATAATATAATATAATATAAAAATATATACCTCTTAATACATACATATGAATATAGATGAAACTTACAAATCAGATAGATTATTTTTTAGTTCTGCCAGCAAAGAAATTTTGTAAGGACTTTTTGAAGACAAGCCTGTTTTGAGGTAATTACTATGTGATTGTTAAAAATAACATACATTTTGAAATTGGGTCAATCAACTTTATTTTGTCATTATTCTATCCCGGTAAGCCGGGAGACAACAGTGACGGAGTTTCTTAGAAATAACTACAACTTAGAAAAGTTGAAAAACCCCTGACATTTTCATTTCAAAGTCCAATATCTCAAAAACGGCTGAACAAATTTTCATAAAACATGACTAAGAACACTCGGGATAAAATTATCTATTACACAAAAAAACAGCATGCAAATCGGTCCATCCATTTGGGAGCTACGATACCACAGACAGATACACAGATACACAGACACGTTAAACTTATAACACCTCTCTCTTTGCGTTAGGGGTTAAAAATACTATAAATTGGACTCCTAACATGCTAAGGAGATGGGTTTACCAATGTAACAAAAGCACGTGTTTAGTGGATTTAAATCCAATAAAGTCTAATTTTAAGGGGGTGCATTCGAAATTAGCGCGTGCTTTGAAACGCCGTTTTGACTAGATTAAGAAACAATAAGGTCTGATTTTCAGATGTACGATTCTTGACTGTATGATTGTTTATCTGATTTAATCGATACATGATTGTCTAAAACTTTCTCTATAGAAAAAAAAACCAAAGTTGGGTCTTTATTTTCCTTTTTTTACTCAGCCTGCTCAAACAATACATTATTTTACGACACAATCAAGTTAATACTATATAGTACTTTATCTCATCTAAAGTCTCACTTAATAAAATGTAAATAAAACTTCAGTAAGTTGGGTATTTATCGAAACTTGTCCAAAAAAGCCATTCCCGAAGAGTGTTGCATCTCTTTTTCTCGAGCGCGGAAGGCATTAAGCGTGTCTTTGTCAAAGGCGTCTTCTTAAAGACTGACCCAGGAGACGTGATCATGGCCACGAGGAACAAAAAAATAGTTGATCGGCCCAATTGCAATGTAGTTCGAGAAATGATTGTATTAACTCAGAGCAAACATGTAGTAACCATAGTTAGAAACTGTTTTGGCTTCTGTATTAACTATATTGCTAATTTATAAGTTATTGTACGCACTTGACGAAGCCTGCGTTGCGGGTATTTTTATGTAGTTACATTCTAAAAAAATATATTTATTCTTATATCTTAAAAAATCGTATTTATAAAAAGTGTAATACATGTGTGTGTGTGTGTGTATAATGAACGCTGTTTGTTTCCCAATGCAATAAAAAAAACCAGCCAAAAGCGAAGGGTTCCGTACCATTATCTATAAAAACAGTAAAAAAAAAAGTTTGTTGTATGGGAGGCCCCCTTATATATTTATTTTATTTTGTTTTTATTATTTGTTGTTATAGCGGCAACAGAAATACATAATCTGTAAAAAATTCAACTGTCTAGCTATCGCGGTTCTTGAGATACAGCCTGGTGACAGACAGACGGACGGACAGCGAAGTCTTAGTAATAGGGTCCCGTTTTTACCCTTTGGGTACGGAACCCTAAAAACCGAAACTGATATCCTTAGTTTCTGCCTTTTGTTGCGTTACACACTGTATACGGTTGACAGTTTTGCACATCGCACGGCAACCGAGCCGTTTCTGCTGATTCGGGACAATGGATGGCATTTCAGTAAGTGTCAATTAAAGCTTTCCCGGACTATTTGAGAAACAATAATAACCATTACATACTCGCATCCCATTAATACTTCTGTAAAAAAACACTTTTCACACCTTTCATTCGGAAAAGTAAGTTTTGCTCCACGATGCTACTTTTCTGTTTATGCTACTTTTCTGTTTATGCTACTTTTCTGTTTATGCTACTTTTCTGTTTATGCTACTTTTCTGTTTATGCTACTTTTCTGTTTATGCTACTTTTCTGTTTATGCTACTTTTTTAATTTATTAATTGGCATGTAGCATTTACGCAATGTGCCAATTGAACACAGATCCTAATAAAATAACTGATTGTAATTTCATCGCGATCGAATAAAAACGAACATATTTCAAGTCTTAACTTTATAACAACGTTATAATATGAAAATTTATGATTTTTTCGTAATATTGAAAAATTAATAAAATTTGTTAAAACGTGTTCAGTAGGTCATTTTAACAGCGACTTTTTAATTTTCTTCATAGTCGGTGTGAAAAATAGTATGTGTGTAGCAAAATTATCTTCGTCTCGGGCACGCAACTACACTCAGGATCCTACGTTAGAATCCCTCGCTATGCTCAGGATTCGATTGTAAGATCCCTCGCTACGTCAGGATTCAATACACCGCCCTCGCCGTAAATTATAAACTATTTTGCTCCCTTGTGACACAAATAACTATTTATGACCACCCCTCCATTTCACCTCCTTATAGGAGGAATTCCGGGATTAAAACTATCTCTATACCAAGTTTCAACAAAATCGGTTCAGCGGTTTAAGCGTGAAGCGGTAACAGACAGACAGACAAACATATAGACAGACAGACACACTTACGCATGTATAATACTAGCTTCGGCCCGCAACTCCGTTCCGTCCGCGTGGAACTCGTTTATATCGTAGCTCCATACAAATTTTCACCCCCTTCAAAATTCTGTTTGAAAAGTCATTAAAAGCGATTGAAATTTCAGCGTGTTTTTTGTTTTGACCAAGTTTTTCTTATTATTTGCGCACTTAGTATTAAATAATATGCTAATGAGCGTAATATGTAGAATAAACACCTATATAGTATTTTATTTTGTTGCTTCAAAGGTGTTTTTGCTTTGCAAGCATAAATGCTCAACACTGTTATACTTTTGTCTGTCAGCTAATGGTGTCATGCCATGTGCTAATTGTCACCGTCGCCGTCGTAGGTATTTTATTTTTATGTCATTAGCTAATTAACTAGTCATAGTCCAAAGCTAATTAATTACATAACCCTTCACGTGGCAATCCCACAGTGGGAGAGGAAAAAAATGTCTATATCCGGCGGCCGGACCACCGGCCGAGGACCGGTCACTTTGGCGCTCTTTGGGGGAGGCCTATGTCCAGCAGTGGACGTCTTTCGGCTGATATGATGATGATGATGATCTGGCGGCCGGATTTGCGAATTTTGGCTTATCTTATGACGGATGTCAAATATCGGCTGGTTTAAAAATCTAAAGATAACTTGGCACATATTTTATCAAAGTAACATACGAGAACTTATCGAAAATGAGCTAGATACAACTGACCCAGATAATATTTATCGTTCTCTGTAGATTAGTCACGTTTTGTAGATCGATTAATATTATAGATATTTAATTAAAATATCAAGTCTTGAATCACATACTATCATAGAGTTACGTAACACAGTTACAGTAGTCGCTCTTTGAGAACTAGAACTACCGAGCCTGTCTTTTTTTAACCCCCGACGCAAAAAGAGGGGTACTACAAGTTTAACGTGTCTGTGTATCTGTCTGTGGTATCGTAGCTCCCAAACGGATGGACCGATTTGAATGCGGTTCTTTTTGCGTCGTCATACAACGATAAGTACAAATAGCTGTAACTGTGATGTCATACGTCTATGTAAATTATTACGAAGCGTTTCGGCTGCCGCCAGCGAGTCTTTGACAATTTTATTTGGGTATAGTTGCTCTCATACAAACATTTGTTCCTCTCCAAAAACTGGCATCGTAAAAAAACATATTGGTATAGTATTCTTAATTTATTGAATCAGCGGAATAGAAAAGGAATATTGTTCTCGTAATAATAATAATAGTCACTCAGGCATATTATCTCCGGTTGTGGTCATCTTGCTAACGGCGAGTACTTGCACAGACATAACCTTGTAGCCAGAATTATTCACCAGCAACTTGCTCTGCTACACGGTCTTGTGGCCTCCGAAGTGCCTTACTATAAGTACACACCTGCGCCAGTTCTCGAAAATGGTCGTGCCACGCTCTATTGGGATCGATCTGTCAGTGATGACAGGACTATTCTTGCCAATAGGCCTGATATCGTGCTGACAGATCGATCGAAACGCCAGGCAGTGCTCGTCGACATCACCATCCCCCATGACAAGAACCTCGTGAAGGCCGAGAAGGACAAAGCCAGCAAGTACCTAGACCTGGCTCACGAGGTAACCGCCATGTGGGATGTTGATTCGACGATCATCGTCCCGATAGTCGTTTCGGCGAACGGTTTAATAGCGAAGAGTCTCGACCATCATCTCAAGAGACTCTCGCTAGATGGCTGGATCAAGGGTCAGATACAGAAGGCGGTACTCCTGGATACTGCGCGGATAGTCAGGAGGTTCCTGTGTCTGTCGCCCTGACCGCCGGTGGCTTAGGCCCCGCCTCGCTGCCGGCTGCACCCTAGGTTAGGTTTTTATAATGATTTTATGTTTTGTATGTATAGTTTTATATTTTACTTTTTATATATAATTATTGTACAAACCTAACTTAAGATGAAACATAAATAAAGAGATAATAATAATATTCTTTATTGCACCACAACATAAGAAAAACATGTAATATAGTATTCTTACTTTTATAAAAAAAATATTGTATAACAGATATGTACTTAAACGCAGTATTTCACGACCAAAACAGGAATTTACTTGATTCGCCATACAACGGTTAGTTAGTACGAACTACAAAGATAATGCTGTGACGTCATATAATAAATAAAAAATAAAATAAAAATAATAATCATTTATTTCAGACTTCAGTGGTCCATAGGTATAATACTATGTCAATTTGTATCAGTCGTTATGGCTGTCGTGCCGGTCCGCCTTTGAATGAATGAACGATTTATTTATTTGAAAAACACAACCACAACATTACATTCAAACTGCTTAAAACTTTGTCCCTCTTTTTGAACCGACTTCAAAAAAAAGGAGGAGGTTCTCAATTCGGTTGTATTTTTGTCTTTTCACCTGCTCTAATTTTAGCTAGTCGCATACAAACATTTGATCCATTCAGAAAACTGGTACGAATGGCACCGTGTTTTATTTCGCGCGTTAAGCCAATTGGTGCAAAATAGGTTTGATGAACATTTATATCCACTGGAATAATTCATGTAGTTATTGTTTTACCGGTTTGCGTTCTGATAAATAAAAGTACCTATTCACAGGTAAATGAGTAACATGTGTGATACATATGTTATTTCATTATAAATGGTATATCCTGTGTTTGATTAAACGCAATTGTTTCCCTTTAGCCGCTCTACAATAAAAGAGGTATAACCACAAAATTAGCTTAATTGTATCATATCACAACATTATGATGCCTACCTCGGTAGCCTAGTGGTTTAGGCATGCGGCTGTCAGGCGGCGGTCGTGGGTTCGAATCCCGTACCAATGAATTTTTGGAACTTATGTACGGATTATTTACCGTTAGCTTTTCGGTGAAGGAAAACATCGTGAGGAAACCGCTCTAATCCCAGTAAGGTCTAGTTAAGGCCAGATGGCAGTTGCATTCGTAAAACTAGTGCCTATGCCAAATCTTGGGATTAGATGTCAAAGCGGACCCCGGGCTCGTTTAGGGCACAACCGAGAATAACGCAAGGAGGATGATGAATTGATGAATATTATGATAGCTACGTACTAGCCGTGCGTTAAATTGATTTTTGTTTTGTAATCTGCAACTAAACGTATAAATATTTCAAAATAGTCTTAACACAGATCAGAATGTTATTAAAAGTGAACTTTACATGACTCCAATAAGGTCGCTTATCAATAAAACGGTTACGTAGGATACAACTCTTGTTAACGTCACTGCCCCCAAGGCTTCCATTTTTGAATTCATTAAATATTGAATTTCAACTCTAATGCGTACATTTTTAAGTTGACATTGGATTACAATTGACCAAGATCAGACGTTGAGAAAGTAATTAACAAAACTGCAATTCAACCATTCTAGTTTCAACTCTATCGACTTCGCTGCTAAGTTAACAATGTAACGACACGATTGACCGAGATACGATATTGGGTCCGTTGCTTTCTTCAAATAATATGTCCCGTTAGAAATTCGTCTCGAGTCACAGCGTATGAAATACAGTTCGAGCACTCAGTACAATACAATACAGATCATATTGATGCCAAACAGACACAGCCTATGTACTTTTGCATCCGAGTCCTTTGGAGTCACAAACGCTTTGCCGACTCTTTATTGTTTTTTGGACTCTCAGTCTTAAGCTCATTTTCTGCAATCGTGGCGTAATAATTTAAAATTAACGTCGCTAGGGCCACATGTTTCGAACTCTTCGGAAGTTCTTCTCCAGGATAAGTGTCTCGTGGCAGTGTCGCTTGAACATGTCTCACGAAAGTCTACAGTCAAAGTGTACGCTCTTTATAATTACTCTGTGTACAGTACCGGTCCGCGCGGTCACTTTCACCCATTTAGTAGCTTTCCATACAAATGGGCCAAGGTTGTGTACCCTGAGACCAAATACGGTATGTACACGTACGTACACTTTGACGACCGGATCAGCCTAGTGCCCACTAAACTGACGGTCCGGGGTTCGAGTCCCGGTAAAGGACGATAGTTTGTGTCCGAGTCTTGGATGTTTTTTCCATCCTGTTACCAGCATTTTAAAAGACCGAGCGAAGCGATGTTTCGGCTTTGGCGAATGTCCGGCTGTTCTGCTGAGGTTAAATTTTTTTTTGTCCATAAGTTTTCTTTTTTAATCCATAAGCAGTTTAAAAACTTCTCCAATAGGGTGGTTTCCTCATGTTAAAATTCATAAAATAGTGCTATATGAGTAGCCATCATTGCAATAAACTGTAAATTGCAAAATATAATCAAAATTATAAAAATAAATAAAACTAGAAAGTAGATAAAATATGTAATTTTTTTACAGTCTTAAGAGTAAATTTAATACTGCCAATACGATCCCTACACTAACGCAAACGCAGTATTTCACGAGCAAAACAGCAATTTACTTGATTTTCCATACAACGGCTAGCACAAATAGAAAATGGTGACGTCATCTGTGTCAATTAGTATGAAGCGTCCGAGGTCTGTCTTTGACTCTATTTTATGTCTATCTAAGATGTCATCTAATTGTAGTTGCCCCCATACAAAAAAAAAACCTCTATAAAAACTGGTTTAATGGCATCGAAAATAACCGTAGGAATCATGCCTTTGTTGCTAAATTGGTTGTAAAATTGTCACCTGTAGCTTCGTGCCGGCCACTAGTGTCAACTCTATTTAGCTTGGATAAATACCAGGGTGAAATTTTAAAGTGACACAAAGTCAACATTACTGGCTTGGCTCGCGACAAATAATGACTCACAGTGCAAAGCCCAAGCATTATCTGCTCCTGCGCACTCATCCACAAAAGAAGTACCTACCTAGGGCGGATCATCGTGCACCCAGAAGAGGTACAACATATCACCGCCCAAAGAATCTCGAATTTCTTGGAGGCAACGGGCCTTAACGGTGAACTTGCTGGACGAAGCGGCATATTAAGGCCACTTCAATCCTACTATCCTACTATTATTATAAATATATAATATTAGTAAATACCTTTAAGGAGCCCAGAGTCTAATCTCAAGATTTGTACCTTTAAGGAGCCCGGAGTCTTATCCCAAGATTTGTACCTTTAAGGAGCCCAGTGTCTAATCCCAAGATTTGTACCTTTAAGGAGCCCAGTCTAATCCTAAGATTTGTACCTTTAAGGAGCCCAGTGTCTAATCCCAAGATTAGTACCTTTAAGGAGCCCGGAATCTAATCCCTAGATTTGTACCTTTAAGGAGCCCAGAGTCTAATCCCAAGATTTGTACCTTTAAGGAGCCCACAGTCTAATCCCAAGATTTGTACCTTTAAGGAGCCCACAGTCTAATCCCAAGATTAGTACCTTTAAGGAGCCCGGAATCTAATCCCTAGATTTGTACCTTTAAGGAGCCCACTGTCTAACTCCAAGATTTGTACCTTTAAGGAGCCCACAGTCTAATCCCAAGATTTGTACCTTTAAGGAGCCCACGGTCTAATCCCAAGATGTGTACCTTTAAGGAGCCCACAGTCTAATCCCAAGATTTGTACCTTTAAGGAGCCCAGTCTAATCCCAAGATTTGTACCTTTAAGGAGCCCAGAGTCTAATCCCAAGATTTGTACCTTTAAGGAGCCCACAGTGTCTAATCCCAAGATTTGTACCTTTTTTATTTAATCGTATGACATACATTATTTTGGCCTTTAATGTTGTCACTCTTTAGTACCACCCAGGGGACACGTGCAGGGTTGTGGTAGGTAGCTCCTGCGGACGCGAGTAACAGTTGTCCCCCCTTTGTCAAGTGAGTGGGCAACTCGACTGTTAGAAGTTCTTAAGCCGCCCGAAGGGCTCTAACTCGGCTTAACGACTACGGTCATAGACAGCAGCTGGGACCAACTGCTTAGAGTGCCCTCCAAAGCACGGAAGCGCTCATTTACTTATATTAACCATTCAAACATCAGGCGGTCACCCATCCAAAGACTGACCGCTGCCATCTTTGTTTAACCTGCGTTATCGTTTCCGACTCGCAGGCGCCGCGAGGCTATGAGCGCTTCATTTGATTTGTACCTTTAAGGAGCCCAGAGTCTAATCCCAAGATTTGGCGTAGGTTAGTTTTACGAAAGCGACCGCCATCTCGCCTTCTCTAAGGGAAAAGTAGGCCTTGTTGAGTTTAGACCGGTTTCCACGCGATGTTAATGACTATGTTGTGTGACCGTAACATATACAAAGTCACGTAACATGTAAAATCACCGGACAAGTGCGAGACGGACTATCACTGAGTGTTCCGTACACCTCCTACCTCGATGACAACGTACCGTAAAATGGGGTGAGTAGGGTTCGCGGGGAGAGTTGGGTTATGAATGGGGAGAGAAGGGATGAAAGGGGGGTGAGATGGGATTTTAAGGCTACTGCTATAAAAAAAATGTATTCCAATTTAAAATGGAGCTATTAATACTCATAATAATAAAAAAAAGCGGTCAAGTGCGTGTCGGACGACGCACAACGAGGGTTCCGTGCCTATTAAAAAGGTCGTATCGTTACTGAAATCTTATGGCACTTACGTCCTTTTCTTTAAAGAAGGCAGTTTTTTAGAAATATCTCAAAAACCTTTGAACCGATCTTGTTCAAAACAATTTTCGCTGAAAGAATTTAATAAGCCTTATGAGCCTGATTTTTTTCATATTTTTAAAATACGCGGTTTAAAAATTAGAGCGGGGGGACACAATTTTAGTGACTTTGAGGCGATTATCTCCGACTCTATTCACTTAATCAAAAAAATCGCTGAGAAACCTTATATTTATTTTGAAAGGCCTATCGATTGATGTGCCAGACGTGGGCTTGCAATGAAAAATTTTTTTTTGACGTTCAGTTTTATGTATGGAGTGCACCCCTAAAAAATTTTTTTTTTGTAATTTAGTTACAAAACTATGTAGCGGTTAACAAAATACACCTATCCTTAAAATTTTATTGAAATACACCTTCGAGTTTTCGAGTAAAATGCCTGTGACATACGGACGGACAGACAGACAGACAGACATGACCTATTAGGGTTCCGTTTTTTGCCATTTGGCTACGGAACCCTAAAAACGATCCAACAATCTTCCAAAATCATCTTTGTATGAAATCCCATCTCACCCCAATTACGAGGGACTACGGGGTGAGGTGGGATTTCCTGTTTATCGTCAGTTCTGAAATGGAACTACCCAAAATAAAATAAAAACTAAAATACAAACGTCCGGAACACTTATTATATACACGATTCAGTTTGCATGTGTAAAAATAAAATGTTATCGAGGTTTGAATGTCAGTTTTGCCCCTACTCACCCCATTTTGCGGTACTTTAAATAAAGACTTTATTTTTTACTAGCTTCCGCCCGCGACTTCGTCTGCGTGGACCCGGGATAAAAGCGATCCTTTATTTTAAACCAGACTGTAAACTATTTTCGTGCAAATTTTCATCCGTATCGGTTGATCCGTTGAAGCGTGATTGCGTAACAAACATACAAACACACAAAACACACACACACACTAAACATCCAAACTTTCGCATTTATAATATTAGTGGAATAGTTTTATTACAAATGTATAGTTTTCATATTGTACCCTGTACTTGAAGTATACGGCGATATTAATTGCCAAATTTCATAGTTCTAGGTCAACGGAATGTATTAGCACACTTATTTTATGCGGCATAAACGGCCGTATCTTTTTTTTACGTGAACTTAGACGTTTGATTTTTTCACAGCCTCAAGGGACTGTAGACTTGAGTATATGGTTATAATTTCAACTCGATACCTCCACGCGTTCCCGAGATAAAGGGCCTTGGCATACAGACAGATGCACAACAAAGTGATCTTATAAGGGTTCCGTTTTTTCTTTTGTACGGTACATAAAAAGCGGCTTTTGTTTATTTATTTATTACCAGACTGCCGAAGGAGAGGAGGGTTATTTATTTAATACCATTAATATTAGCACTAACAGTTATACCCTACATGCTAATTGGTAAATTGATACTTATCATGCCAATTTTGAATGTAACGTGTCAAATGATTGAATAATGAATACAACACAAAAAAAAGAAAATGAATGATTGTTAGTCATATTGCTGATTATCACAGTGACGATATTTGTGACGTTCGTCATAATAAACGCGAATAACCTCATTACGTGACATACTTAATACATATTTTTCCTTTACTACGAGTCTACTACCTTTCATCGTCATATCAGCCGAAAGATGTCCATAGAAAGACAAAGGCCTCCCCCAAAGAGTGCCACAATGACCGAACTCCCGCGACCTCGACTGCCGGTGTAAAACGTGTTTTATATAATCCAAATAAACTTGGAAAAAAAAACACTGGCAAACGGACATACAGCAAATGGTGGCCGGGGTTCACGAGCGCGTTGCCGACCCTTTATTGCTTTGAGGAGTCATTGTGTTGAGTGATGGACAACTGTGGGTCCCTCACTCTCAACACATCTTAGAAAGTTTGTTTTTACGCGTTTTTACCCCTCACGCAAAAGAGGGGCATAAGTTTGACGTGTCCATGTATCTGTGTGTCTGTAGCATCGTACCTCCTAAACGAATGGACCGATTTGGACCGGCGTTTTTGTCTGAAAGCTGACCTGATTGAGATGGTTCTTAGCTACGTTTCAACAAAATCGGTTTGGTCCGTTTTTAGATATTGAACTTCGAAATGAATATGTCAGGGGTTTATTTTTATTTTTAAGTCGTTGTAAATAAGTGAATGCCATACGATTAAATAAACACACCATCGGGAGCTATGCCTTCCCTACCTATGTATATGAGACCGAATTCCCTAGACAGTAAAGTCGTGTTTACATTTATTCAATGCCCGTATATTTAACCGACTTTGACTTTTTGACTTTGAGTATATAATAACTTATTATAGTTGAAGGCAATGTTTCCTCACAATTGCATATTCCGCGGTCACCTCGATAAATGTTCTATTTGTGGTCAAGGAACACAATTTACTTAAACTAATATAAACGCCGAGTATAGAATTACTATTATATTTTCCGTGGCAACAGCTTCATATATTTGAACTGGCTGTTTTTTATAAGGTCGCCAGAGTTACTGAACAAATAGTAGTAGTAAAATAGAAACTTCTCGTTAGCCACGAAAACTCTCAGTAGTCAAAAAAAGCGAGCGACCTATGTTGCGGTTTAAGAGGAAACACTAAGGGCGAGATAATTGAGAAATAGGTATTTGTAAAATGTATGCTGTCGCGCCAACCTCAAGCCTCCCCCCGCAGAGCGCGATAGAGACAACTGCAGCTTGAGCGAAAATACCTACTAAAAGTACATAAAATCAACGTTTCGTAGTCCCCTGATTTCTTCTCCAAAACTTGACCTATTTAACTATTTTTTTTATTAAAAATCAAAGAAAGGCTTTGGCCGTGTTCCTATGTTTTCCTTTTTTTTAATAATGTAGGTAAAATTGTTTTCTGGATTCCTCCGCCGCCTGCAGTTAAGTGCACTGCATTTAGCCGGGTCTAAAGGCCGCTTCAGGCCCCTCGCGGACTGGCGCGGTCTGGCCGCGGCGGTCAATAGTAAACTAGTCATTTGGTGTCAAAGGACCATGGGCAGAAATGTCCCCCCCCACCAACAGAAATGAAACATGTCTCATTTAATAGATCTTAGCAACCTGATGATTTTTTACTATGACGAGGATCGCCATATTTATGGGGTTTTCTTTTTACATATTTTTTGCTCATTTCATTGAAAATTTTTGTTTTTTTATTATACTAAGTAGTTGAGTGATAAACAAGCATGCGGGGCTGCGTGATGGTAAACAGTCACCGCAGCCTATAGACGGATGTAACAACTCATGGTTATCACGTACCGACCATGTGACGTAAAGATCTTATGCCACAATACCCAGTAACTGCACTGCCATGTCTCACCCTTCAAACCGGAACACCACCGCCATGAAAACATAACTTCTTAGGGACAGAAATAGGAAAGAAAACCCCATACATAGGGCGATTCTCGTCATACTAAAAAATCATCAGTTTGCCAAGATCTATTAAATGAGACATGTTTCATTTCTGTTGGTGGGGGGGGACAGTGCCCATACAAATTTGCCCATTGTCCTTTACTTTTGACCGCCACCGCATCCCGCGCCAGTGTGATTCAGCGGACTGCGAGCTACAAGCGAAGATGAGATCGTCTGAATGAAGTATTGACGTGAACGAGTGTAATACAGCTCGAATGCTTCGTTAGATGACGTATGGAGTGATCATGTGGGGAATTATTTAAGTACGTAAATCATTCTAACCACGAAACAACGTCATTTTACGTGTGGAATTTTTAGGGTTCCGTAGTCAACAAGGAATCCTCATAGTTTCGCCCTGTCCGGTTTTTTTGTTACAATGAGACAGGAATATTCTTTACTTTTATGGCGTGACCTAGCGAACGAAAAAACCACAGAATGGGTGACACTGCCATTATGCGGGGTTGGGGGCGGGGTGTCAAAACGATGCCAGGCAGCCGTTTAGTTAGGGTATAGAAAATTAAGGATTCTATTGTTTTTTGGTGTGGGACAAATCTTGGAAATTAATTTTGATCGAGTTAAACTCAACCGATTGAGCTGAAATGTTGGGTATATATTTTAATCGGTTGGATGGTAATTCAATATTATCGTACAGTCGCCATCAGATATATCGGAGCGGCCAAAGTGCTCACAAATATCTGTCTCTAATGCCTCGACAATAGAGACTTGTTCAGATATTTGTGGGCACTTTGGCCGCTCCGATATATCTGATGGCGACTGTACAAAATCTAAATCAAAATATTTATTCAGTGAGGCCACTTTTACAGTTCCATCGAGCTAATCTGAAGATGGAGACAGAAAGTGACCATGGTTCAGGACTTAACCGACGTTGGAATAGTTGATGACGGTATACAGAAAAATACATTTGACATTAAATCTTGTACCATATTAATTTACGACAGAAACTTATTTAAATATTGCACCTAAGAGTATTTGGTACCCAGAACGCTCAATGAGACGAAAACTATGTTAAATTTTATCAATCGTTATCTCTACGAGTATGGTAATGTTTGGTCAGTCACACCCGAGCTGTTTAGATGAAATACGATAAGATAAAGCGTAAGGAATCATATTTAAAATACATTGACTTTAATATGGTTTATTGCTGACAGTGTAGATATAGGTCGTTTTTCCATCGATTGTATCCGCAGATCCGTACCATAACAGAGGATAATTGACATAATTGTGCTTAAATAAATAATCACTACTAGTATAAAACAAAGTCGCTTCCCGCTTAGATCTTTAAAAATACGCAACGGATTTCGATGCGGTTTTTTTTAATAGATAGAGTGATTCAAGAGGAAGGTTTATATGTATAATATCGTACCCGTGCGAAGCCGGGGCGGGTTTCTAGTTAACTATAAAGGAGTGTATAGATAAACTACCCATTTTTTTTGTTTCCGAATATTTTTTGTTCCATTAGCTTTTTTCCCCATTCATCTTCTAGTACTAATCGAGGAACACACATGAAAAATTATAGGTTCCGACGAAGTTAAGAAAGTGATTGACGACCGCTTTAGCCTAGTTGGTAGTGACCCTGCCTACGAAGAGGTCCTGGGTTCGAATCCCGGTAAGTGCATTTATTTGTGTGATAAGCACGAATATTTGTTCCTGAGTCATGGATGTTTTCTGTGTATTTAAGTGTTTATTTTTGTTTAGTGTTTAGCATATTTATTTATCGTCGCGTCGTCTAGTAAGTACTCATAGTACATACAAGCTTTGCTTCGTGTGGGACTAGGTCGATTTGTGTAAGATTGTCCGCAGATATTTATTTATTTATAGTTACTGAAGATAAGAAGAAAAATATGGGCAAATATTAATTCATGGCTAGGCAGACGTAAACCTAGTTTAGATGATATTATATTAAGATATTTGGGGAAAACAGAAAGTATAAGTCAGATTTGTACGAACTTTTCGAACACATTCACGCAAGAAATAAGGGGAATTAAACATGTTTGTAATATACAATTTTTAGATAGAAAGCAATATGTGAAACCGTGTGAGGTAAGCTTTAGATACAGAAAGGTCAGCGCAGCAGATGTAGAAAAAGTTATAAATTTGTTGTCAAGTGAAAAAGCGCCGGGGTTAGATGGTATACGGGTAAAAGACCTAAAATATCTGCGCAATTGGGTATGCCCTATTATAGCTAAATTAATTAACGCCTGCCTCACTCGTGGTGTTTATCCTGATCTCCTAAAGAGTGCAATTATACGGCCAATATATAAGTCTGGGAACCATCTAGAATACGCAAATTATAGACCTATCGCTATTCTGTCTGCTGTAGATAAAATTATCGAAAAAGTTATTGTCGGTCAAGTCAGTCAATTCTTAGAGCGTAATAATATACTTTCGGACTCGCAACACGGTTTTCGTAAAGGACGCAGCACTGTCTCGGCTCTAACGGGGTTTGCAGACTATGTGAACGACTGCTTAGACTCGGGTCAACAGCTAATAGCTCTGTTCATAGACTATAAAAAGGCATTCGATACATTGGATCACGATATTTTGTTAC
The DNA here is from genome assembly GCA_947578815.1 of Epinotia ramella. Taxonomy (NCBI): domain Eukaryota; kingdom Metazoa; phylum Arthropoda; class Insecta; order Lepidoptera; family Tortricidae; genus Epinotia; species Epinotia ramella. The sequence goes on along the minus strand of OX388227.1, from coordinate 3,606,766 downwards.
AAGCGATGGATGAATGCGGAATTCGTGGTCCCACGAATAAGTGGTTTAAAAGTTTCTTGTCGGGCAGGAAAATACGCACGAGCATCGCGGGGGAGACGGGGCAGGCTGCAGCGGTGGAGCTCGGAGTTCCGACCGGATCCGTGTATGGTCCCGTGGGATATGTGATTCATGTCAACAGCGTCGCAAATGTTGCGAAATGGTGCCGGGTGTTTATGTATGCGGATGACATGTGTTTACTTTATGCTGCAAAAGATATAACGGAGGTGCAAAAGTGCATACAAGATGACTTCGAAAGTATCACTAAGTGGGCACATGATAACGGAATTCTCTTAAACTTCGAGAAAACCAAATGCGTGCACATTCACTCGCCGTATAACCAGGTAGCCAAAAAAGTAAATAAAGAAAAAATGGATATAATAGGGCATACATACGATTGCCTGCATGCAGATAAAACTAATTGTAGATGTGCTAAACTGAGCTATGTGGAAACATTCAAATATTTAGGTCTAACTATTGACACAAACTTTAATTGGAAACCGCATATTAACGATGTTTGTAATAGGCTAAGATCTGTGCTAGGCAAATTCTACCAATTAAGTCGAATATTAAGTAAAAAAACACTAATGGTTGTATATTACGCCCTTGCTGACTCACTTATTAGCTATGGTCTAGTCGTATACGGGCGAACATTCGTAACATATATTAGAGATATACGAAATTTACAAACAAGGCTGATTAAATTCTTAGTTAGTAAAAAGGTTAAGAAAGATTGTGAAAAAGATTATGATAAAATATTTCCCTTATGTACAATGTTACCGATAGATAAGGAAGTCACATACCTCTTAGGTTTAGAGCATTATTACAGTGAAAAGTACAAAGTATTAATTAACAATAAATATAATACTAAGAGTGTAAGAGAAAAAAAGATAGTACAGCCGAAAATGAAAAATTATTATGGCAAAAGAAGTTCAAAGTACCTAGTACCTAAAATATTCAATAAAATTAGTTTACTAAGAGAAAGTCCTAAATTAAGTAAATCTACGATAAAAACTAGACTAAAGGAATGTCTTCTCAACTTGTCATGATTGTATGTATGTGTGTGTGTGTGTGTGTGTGTGTGTGTATGTGTGTGTATATGCGCGTGCATGTGTGATGACTCCAGAAGCCATTCTCGATTCATCATATATGTATGTGTGTATATGTATGCATATATATATATATAATTTCTTTGGTATGGGGCCCACGAAATTGTTAAGTACCTAAATCTTATAAGATGAGTTTAATAGGCTAAGTAAAGTATTAAAATGTAGCGCGTCTCGCCATCAAACGTAACAGTTTGGCGAGAATATAAATGTATAGTATGTAAGTTTTCATTTGAATAAATAAATTAAAAAAATAATAATAATAATGTATAGATTACTAGCTGATGCCCGCGGCTTCGCCCGCGTGGTTATAGGAAAATGTAACATATTGAATTTTCCCGTGGGAATTAGATGTTTTCCCGCTGGAGAAAGTAGCCTATGTCACTCTCCAGCTTCTAAACTATCTCCATACAAAAAATCACATCAATACGTCTCTCCGTTGCGACGTGAAAGAAGGACAAACAAACACACGCACTTTCCCATTTATAATATTAGTAAGGATGTATAGATTTTTTTGTCAAGTAGCCTTATTATCACGGAAACCTAAAACCTACCGGATTAGGTCGTGTAGCCAATAGCCATTGTGTTGTCGTACAACTCGCTAAGCGTAAGCCAAGGCGGTGTTAATGCGATTTGAGGTCACGCGAGGTGTGCGTAACAACTCTATATAAATACCACCACAATAGCAGGCCTGCCCACACGCGGGTACCCTAGCCTAGTGGTTCAGGCATGCGGTTGTCAAGCGGCGGTCGTTGGTTCGAATCCCGGCTCGTACCAATGAGTTTTTCGGAACTTAATAGGTAATCATCATCATCATATCAGACGAAAGACGTCCACTGCTGGACATAGGCCTCCCCAAAGAGTGCCAAAGTGACCGGTCCTGCGCCACCTGCATCCAGCGGACTCCCGCAACCTTACCAGGTCATCAGTCCTCCTTGCGCACACTGTCCACTTGTCCACACTGCGCCTTCCGGTACGTGGTCGCCACTCGAGAACCTTTCCGCCCCAACGGCCATCGGTTCTACGTGCTATGTGTGTAACCGATTTAGCCGAACGGTAAACTTAAGTGGCAGTGGGCAATTTATGGCTATTATGTATCAGTAAAAAAAAACACAAAAACACTGCAGTTGTTTTTTTAAAGGCCATCCGAAATTTCATACACAAATACATGGGGTTATTTTTGGATACCCCTGGGTGGGAGGAATCCAAAAAAAATATTTTGACGTCAATGTTTGGACTACCCTGTATGTACCTAGATACAGGGGGTCTAGCACAACTGACGCCGCGCCGCGACGCGAGTCGAGAAAGATCTACCCTCCTCTTTCTAATTTGCATGGTGCGAGTGAGACAGGAGACGCTCAGTCGCGCGCGAAGCGACTTGTCAGCAAGATGTGCTCGACGTGCAGATGTAAGGACAACTTTTAACTTGATAGGCAAAGATATGAATGCTCTCAATTATGTCACGTGACAAACGCAAGATGTATCTGTGATACAACCAACTCAAAACCTTGAGTTTCTCCACGCACATACGAGTAGACAATAGTATACTATTTCTGTAAGAGTCACGATTTAGTCCCGTTTGCATAGTATGTACATTCGTCCGCATTTATTTATATTTTTAAGAAATATTAATTAATAATAATAACCCTCCTCTTCGGCAGTCGGGTAAAAAGGCAATGAACGTCTGCTCCTTTCGGAAATGCGGGCATGAGGTTTACATAGGTATATAGTTTGTAACTTTTTAAGCATAAAAATTCAAAAAACTCTAACCCGAACACGAAAAACTTACCGAAATAGAACTTTTTTTAACCCCCGACGCAAAGAGACCTATGTTATAAATTTAACGTGTCTGTCTGTGTATCTGTGTATCTTCTGTGGTATCAAAGCTCCCAAACGGATGGACCGATTTGGATGCGGTTTTTTTTTTCACAGATAATTTTATCCGCAGTGTTCTTGTAATTAAACTTATAACTCTCTTTGCGTCGAGGGTTAAAAAACCATGGGATCGGCTACGTAGTGACATGTGTTAAACTCTACGGTGGACTCTACGCCGCGCCTTCCGGTACGTGGTCGCCACTCGACGGCATTTAAGCCCCAACGGCCAAAATACAAACATAGACTGTTAGATCATATCCCTTCCTTTCGGCTCTGCCGTAGTCGGGCAAAGAGGTACCGTAAAATGGGGTGACTAGGGGCAAAACTGACATTCAAACCTCGATAACATTTTATTTTTACATACCTATGCAAACTGAATGGTGTATATAATAAATGTTCCGGACGTTTGTATTTTAGTTTTTATTTTATTTTGGGTAGTTCCATTTCATAACTTTGACGATTTGAGATGGGATTTCATACAAAGGTGATTTAGGAAGATTGTTGGATCGTTTTTTTATATTATGAGTATTACTATAGCTCCATTTTAAATTGGAATACATTATTTTTGTAGCAGTAGCCTTAAAATCCCATCTCACCCCCTTTTCATGCCTTCTCTCCCCATTCATAACCCAACTCTCCCCGCGAGCCCTACTCACCCCATTTTACGGTACTAGAGAGTTAGACAGAATTACATCTCGCTTATATTCGGTAAAGTCCAAATGGGAAAATACCGTACTTATACATAATTACAGGAAGATAAAATATGTTAATTAGTGTTTAAATTACGCTCTATTAACGTAACAGCATTTTAAGTAACAGTATAAATGCAATACCTAACAAACCGTAGTACGGGATGGATGTCGCGACACATCCGAAACGTCGGGAGACCTCAGAGGTAAATAAATAGTTGAAGTCCCGTTTAGTAAAAGAAATGGGTGAGAATCGTGAAAGTTTAAATCAATATGCTTAATAAACCGTAATTTTGAAAATATTTTTACTTCACACCTGGCCATAATGCGAGTTATACCGCGCGCTGCGCGTACGGTAAAACTCGCATTGTGGCCAGGTGAAGACGTAAAATTGTGTACTCACCACGGGCGGTAATTCTTAAAGCCCCAGATCGCATTTTTCACAAACACCTGCGATCTGGGCCATTTACGAATTCACCGCCTACGTAATGTACTATTTCAACACAATTGCTCGTAACGTACCTCTTATTGTGTCGCTTTTAGGCTCATAATCCTGGATATTAAACACGCGTGTTTTATAACATTACGATACTTGTGTGTTATGGTTATATCCCTATTAAGCGACATTGATACCTTGCAGCAAGATGTATGCATGCACACGGTGCATTCTTAAATTAGCCGGGTTGTACAGAATGTACAGCTTTTTTTTTAATTCTCGGCAAATGGATTCTTACTCGACTAAACAAATTAAATCCTTATTGTTAATTAATTACTATTTCTTTTTGGATATGATATAGAAACGTTCAATTTAGTAAAACTATTCACTTTTCATAACATTTTACATGAATGAATAAAGATAACATTTTAAAACGAAAATATTCATTTTATTTTGTATTGGCTGTTTAGAGATTTCATCTAATGCGCGCGCACTGCGCAAACTTCACGAAAAAGAAACTGTTGCGCGCCATTATAGGTTATTTCACAGATATTTGTAAACATTGTTAATGCGTGTTTGGTTATTAACAAAAATGTTGACTCGAGGTGACTTAGAAAAGTGATAAAAAGAATGGACGCCACTGGAAATTCTTGACGGTGTATAACAACATGGGAGTAAAAACGTGTTGACATCAATAAGTAAAGAAAATAACTTGGCAGGCCTATCAATTTTTCATCTTATGGAAAGGATTTTTTCCTCGCAAAATGTGTTGAAAAACGTCGTATGAAACGCGTGAGCTTTGATAATTACATCCTCGGCTCTCTTATCACGCTCACATGCGGCTCACAACTCACACGGCAACATACCTCACTTGTATCACAATGTACTATTAACATGTAGAGACTCCACGGTATGCTATTAAAAGTCCCAAGTCTATTGATGATTTATAAACAAATGCACTCACCTGGTTTTTTGACGGTGATATTGCATAACACGTAACTGTAGGAGCGGTTGTCTTCTATTGGTATAATTTCTCCTAAGTGAGTGTTTTTGTTGTACTGTAGTTTGCAAGTCCATTTACCAAACATGTGTTTTTCCACGATTTGTTCCTGGAAAACCGATTACCTACTGTTACAGTACCTATAGTTAAAGCAATGACGCGTCTTTGCAGTGTCAGGGGCAAACGGATGGCGCGCGGTATTTGATCTCCCGTAGCGTTGTGACACCGCCCTGTGCAACCCGAACTAATATGTCGCGAGCTATCCAATTGAAACAGCATTTCATTATATAAACGTACACACTTTCAATGGCGACAAATTTTTCATACATTTTTTCTAAATCCGCCTCAGTCGAAGTAGGCTCAGTTGGGGTTGCGCAGGGCGGTTCCACAACACTTCGGGAGCTCAAATACCGCGGGCCATCCGGTTGCCTCTTAGACACTGAAACTACGCGTCACGTCATTACTCTGAATAACATCGAGCGAAGAGGTCTGTCAAGCCTGTCACATACTAGCTGCATTCCGCTGGTTTATTCCGGCCCTTAGAATATACATTTCTGCAGAGCTATACGCGTTGCCACCATAATGGACGGAAAGGCTCTTATGCGGCTAAATTAAGAAGTGGTCTTGTAATGGCTGACGGCTCACCATAAACAAACCACTCAATTTGGGCAGTAATGGTTTGTTTGCCGCAAACTCACCCTAAATAAGTTGCGGCAAATAAAAACAAGGACTAGATATATCCCTTTCTGTCAGGAAATGTCTAGGGAATATGCCTTTCTGTCGTACTTATTGTGATTTGTATACAGGCTGTATCGAAAATCGGGTGTGAACCGATCAAGGGCAGGTTCGGTAGCGTATTGCGATTCCAAAAATGCATGTTTATTTTGTTTTTGTTTACATTGAAATGTTTGTTTTTGTTCACATTACAGTCTTTGTTTTTGGTGACATGGCTTGTGTATGACAGCGTTCCCCCGCGAGGGTGAAGGGTGGGAGGGTTTATTCCATTTTCAACCGCTACGCGCACAGCTGTGTTATGAAAACGAATGTTTTGTGTACGTTCTTTTGACACGCAGGTGACAACTTTTACGTTTTTGATGTCACACACAAGCAATTTCAACAAAGACTGTTATGTAAACAAAAACGATATAAACAAAAATTTGCAAAAAAGAAATGCATATTTGGAATCGCAATGCGCTACCGAATATGCCCTTGCTCGCTTAACACCCCGATTTTGATACAGCCTGTATTTATCATCTTACCATAGCTTGTCCTGAGTAATCATAGGTCAATGTTCCGCCCGTAACTGCTTCATATAAAGCCTGTCACAGACTGGCGCGGGCTGGCCGCGGCGTCGTTGTATTTTTTCCTAAACATACCTACTTATAATAGGCCTCCCCCAAAGACGATCAGTCCCGCCCTTTACCTAGTATTTGGGGGAGGCCTATGTCCAGCAGTGGACGTCTTTCGGCTGATACGATGATATAAAAAATTAAAAATAAGCTTACGTCTCGCCAGTCGATGCCATTTCTCAGTCCTCTATTATATTCTCCGCCCAATTCGTAGTTTCCCGTACCGTTGTTGAATGTGCACCTGTTAATTTATTTTTATATACAACGTGTTAATA